>JADLZK010007522.1:0-575324 GCA_015847255.1 Hyparrhenia diplandra | reverse complement strand
AAAACTATTCAAATTCAAAGTTTCAAATTTTTCATGGATTCATATACTCATAAGAAGCTTCTACAAAATTTTTCAGAATTTAAGGAGCTATTTTCAAATTTCTATGAATTTTGAAAGAATCAGCACTATTCAAAACAAAGGAAATTAGATAAATCAAGATTTAAAACAAAACAGACTTTCGGGACCGAAACTGGCCCAACATCACGCTACGCGGCCCGGCAAGATCAGGCCCAGCCAGCCTCTACAGAACTACAGGTCGCCGGCCCAACCGACCCCAGGAACATCATGGCGTCGCCGGAGTTGACCGGCGATTCCTCCGCCGGACGAGACCTCCGGCGACGCGGCTTGGCTCTACGCGACTCCCACGACCTCGCACACGCCGACGCCCAAAACCCGACACCTAATTTTGAAATTTGAATTCAAAATTACTTTTAAAATCATGTAACAACTTGAAAAAACTTTGTACATGACTTTTGTTTATCTCAACAAGATCTACAAACTAGGTTTTGGAAGTTTTTGCAAATTTTGCTTAGATTTTGAAATAGGGTTTTTAAATCAAAAGGGGACAAACCCTAGTTTTGGTATTTTCAAAATTACTCTAAATTTTTGAACTAAACTTTGAAAACTCAAAATACCAACTTTGTTCAACTTTGAAAACTCTACAAAATTGCTTTAATAACCATACCCAAATTCTTTATAAATTTTGAATAAAAGAAAAGGGGGTAAAAGAAAGAATGGAAAATTAGGGTTTTCGGAGTTCAATTCAAATTTGGATTTGATTCAAACTTCAGATTCCCATCCTATACTATCCAACCCTCATCCAACATCATACTTAGGATCAAAAACATAAATTAAAATGTAATCACTCTAAATTTCTTAAGCACAACCAGACTCCAAAATATAAACTCATTTTAATTTCCATGCATTTCAAATTTTCTAATTATGCATGCTTTATGATAAACATGATGACATGGCAAGATTTTAGTTAAGTAACACCGGGGTGTTACAGAAGTCTTGCAGGAGGTCCGAAGCTGCGGGAGGTAGTAGCAAAGGAAAGTACCTCACAATGCCGTAGTGGAGGCTCGACTCAGCGCCGGTCGGCCGCAACTCGATGGCGTTGACGATGATCCCGAGCTCCTTGTTGGTCGGGAGCCCAAGTGTAGCTCGGCGACGAGGTCGTCGTTCGACGTCACTTCGTCGATAGCGCCCATGGCGGCGGCAGGCGCGCCGCCGCGGCCGCACCCGGTCGGCCAGGGCCGCGTCGATGTCGCCGTCGATGTCGGGCGGGCGTCGTGGAAGTGATCGGGTACGGTTGGCACCGGGTCCGTGAGTCGCCGGCGCCGGCTACTTGTCGTCGTAGCGGCGGGCGGCAAGGTCGATGGCCTCCTCCATCGAACGAGGCTCGAACCACTCGAGCGTCCGTGCGAAGGCGTGTCGTGTAGGCCTCCGACGAAGAGGCTGACACGGTGGCGCCGACCCTCAAGATCCATGCGAGTCGCATAGCTCGAAGGCGGAGATGTAGTCATCCAGCCTTGCCCTCCCAGGAAGGAGGCGCGTACTCCCGTAGTGTTGGTGATGATGGGGGGAGGGTCCGAAGTCGCACCGAGGTAGTGGGTGAGCACGCCCCACTCGAGTAGGGACCTCCTCCGAGACAGCCTTGTGGAACTAGACTGCAAAGAAGACCGTCGATGGAAGGCAGCATACTGAACGTAGAAGTCGGGGTCGATGTCCTCCTTGATCTCGAACAACAACTCCATCTTGCGTATCCAGAGGTCGGGGTTGTCGTCGCCGTTGTACTCTGGGACCTCCAGCGCCGTGACGAGAGAGGGGGTTAGGTCCGTGACCTGGTACGAGGTGCCGCGGGTGGCACCGTGGGAGCTAGGCGCCGCGGGGTGGTGCGTCAGCCCGGGCGCCGCAGTGGCGCCAAGCAAGGGCGCCACGGGTGACGCCGTCTCTGCCGGGAGTCCCGCGCGGTCGTAGGTGTTGGAGGAGAGGAGAGGGCAGCCGGTGCTACGGTGTCGCCGTTGACGGCCGGTCGCGCCACGCATAACGCCATCATCCTCTTCCACCGAGGATGGCAGGGTCGACGGTGTCGCAGCAGGGGTGGCGCCAGGCAGCGCCTGGGCGGCCCCGCGCCGCGCGGCGGCGGCGATGGGCTGTCCCCCGCCTTGGTCGTCGCGGGTCGCCGAGCCGGAGCGGAGGTAGGGAATCTTCGGTGTGGTGTAGACGCATCTATGCGACGCAGCGCCGCCTCGATCTCGTCGAAACGCCGGCCGATCTTGGCGCAGTTGTCGCCGAGGAGTGCCTTCAGCGCCATGGTGAACTCGGTCATCTCGAAGCCATCGGTGGGAAATCATCGTGGTCTCCGGATACCACCGTCACACACCGGTTCGATTGGGCCGGCCGGGACACGCCTCCAACGGTCGTTGAGGCGGAGAAGGTGGCGTAGGGAGCAGCGGTGTCCCGATGACGGCGCCTCCGGGCGGCGGCGGCGGCGCGTGGGCGGCGGCGTGCGGCGATGGAGAGCTAGATAGATAGGACTATTTTTATTGCTTGCTTATCCCCAAAGAGATTACATGCCTCTCGCTTATATAGCCCGGCTAGTGGGACTTGTAACCTAAGCAATCTCCTATAAGGTTTCCTTTATATGATTGGAATATCTTTTACAAGCAATATTTATTTATTTCCTAATAAGGGTGTTCCTTATAGATTGAATATTCCCTTTTACACACCAAAAGCCTAAGATAATCCTAACTTGAAGGCGGCGTAGTCGGAAGCGGATGGGACGGAGGCGGCGGCGGCGGCAGGGGCGCCGCCCCCCGCCCGCACGCGCCCTGGCCCCGTCGTGGGCCGGTCGCGGCCGGTTCAGGCCCTTTTAGCCCGTCCCGGGCTGGCCCAATCCGGTTCATGACAGCCGGTTTTCCTATGTTTTCTTTTAGAAATCTAATTTTAGAAATAGGTCCCTAGGTTAATTCCACCTATATGATAATTATTGTTATAAGCTTTTAGAGAGAAAAATGACAACCGTTCAACTAGAGAAACAGTGTTGTGTTGTGTGAAAGGTCACTGCCCAAAGTGTTGTTTAAATAGGCTTAGAGACGCCGGTTTTCATGTGTTTTCTTTTCAGAATTCTAATTTTATTTAAGAAATAGGTCCCTAGGTTAATTCCACCCTGTTCGTAATTATTATTATTATAAGTTTTCTAACCGGAGAAATGGAGGGAATCGGCAGGAGCATGAGAAAAGAATGGCATTTACAACGACGTCGTTAAATCCTGCTCTATATACTACATACAAAAAGATGGTCCGTTTTTTAGCACGAGAATACTTGGAATAGAGGCTTCACCTCTGCAATTTAAAAATGACTCGCACACTTATAGGAGCTTCACTCATTTATAGGAGCTTCACTCGGTGAGTCGTACTTGAGGATCACAGTCCTACACACTTATAGGAGGATCACCGAGGATGAGTCCTACACTTATAGGAGCGTCACTCGGTGAGTCGTACACTTA
Source organism: Hyparrhenia diplandra (assembly GCA_015847255.1). NCBI lineage: Eukaryota > Viridiplantae > Streptophyta > Magnoliopsida > Poales > Poaceae > Hyparrhenia > Hyparrhenia diplandra. The sequence goes on along the minus strand of JADLZK010007522.1, from coordinate 571,813 downwards.
TATAGGTGCTTCACTCGGTGTGTCGCTCCATCTGTGGCATTTAGTAGAGATCCACCTAGAGCTGTAGCGGAACCATAGCTAAAGCTGTTCAAAAGCTCCCGCCAAATAGGTCGGCCTATATCATATCGACACGTGTTTCGGACAAAACGTTATATTTTGAATATGGGAAATCATGCAATGTACCGAAGGTCGTGGTACACAAGTTCGCTCAGACTAACTGGATGTGACAAGAGTTTTTTTACCAACAGAGCTGCGTACGTGGTCCAGGACCAGGAAAGACCCTAGGAAAAAAAAAATGCGAAGAAAGACTCGCGTCTCCTAGCTCCTGACTGATGACCCCATGCGTACCTTTCTTATCCCGCTCCTGAGGTTGGTCGCTTGGAAGCCCAAGGATGGAGGATGGAAGGAGCTTTTGTTTGGTTTTCTTCTTCTTCGACAAAGGAGAAGAGTTTCTGTTCTTTCTCTCTCTCTTTTTTTTTTTTTGAAGCTAGAAGAGTTTCTGTTCTGACATCGTTGTGATGTGGGAAATATCACGCCTGTTTAAATAGGCTCTGAACCCCGGCTGTTTTCCTGTTTTTTTCTTTTTAGAAACCTAATTTTAGAAATAGGTCCCTGCTGGGTTAATTCCACCTACTATATGGTAATTATTGTATATGCTTTTGGAGAAAAAATGCCAACTGTTCAACTAGAGAAATGGCGAGAATAGGCGGCGAGTGTGAGAAAGGAGAAGTTCAACGTTTGTAGAGCCGCCAAATCCTGGTACCTACAAACCAAGCTATAGAAGAAGATGGCGCCTTTTTCGCGCCGAAAGCCGCGGAACGGAGGCTTCACCTCAGTAGTTTAAAAACGACTTCCGCGCTCACGGGAGCTTCACTCGATGAGCTGTTCTGACATTCGGTGGAGATCCACCTCGAGCCGTAGAACCAGAGCTAGAGTTGGTTTAAAAAACTCCCGCCAATGAGGGCCTATGTTGTATCAATACGTGTTATGCACGAAACGTTACGTTCTGCATGGGAAACCATGCAATGTACGTACCGATGCCGTGGTAGGCAAGTTTGCTCTCAAGGAGGATCACTCGGTGAGTCATACACTTATAGGAGCGTCAGTCCGGTGAGTCGTATACTTATAGGAGTGTCAGTCGGTGAGTCGTACACTTGTATAGGAGCTTTACTCGGTGTGTCGCTCCATCTGTGGCATTCAGTAGAGATCCACCTAGAGTTGTAGCAGAACCATAGCTAAAGCTGTTCAAAAGCTCCCGCCAAAGAGGTCGACCTATATCATATCGACACGTGTTCCGTACAAAACGTTATATTTTGAATGGGAAATCATGCATGCACTGTACCGAATGTCGTGGTAGAAAAGTTTTCAGACTATCGTAGTAACACATTTATATTGGTACATTTACTAATTGGATGTGACAAGAGTTTTTTTATTTATAATGGTACCGCCAAAGGTGGTCCTTTTAACAAATATCCATATATTTCAAAAAAAAAAAAAAAATTTGGACTAGCAAGAAGAGTAAACTCTTTATATATGGATATTCGTTAAAAAAATGTTGACATTTTCTTTTGATGGTGAGGTGGACAGATTAACCACTGAAGTGCCTAATTTAAAATAGTCCCATTTGACGAGGGCTTAGATACAAAAATAAATACTAGAGGGCTAAGGATATATATCCGGCTGCAGGCCATAGCACACAGCAACACGTGATGACTCAACCCGCACCAAACCATGGTAATTAGCTACCGTCCGGTGTAGCTCTAACCATCTTTGTCTTCTTCTTATGGCATGCCAACCAAAAATGCGGCGGTGTTACTCCCCGGCCCAGCATGCGCTGATGATTCATACTAGTACCCTGGTGGAGCTACTTTGGTCATTGTGGGTGCGGCCGGACCCACAAAAATTTTAAAAACCCCTAAAAAAAAGTAATTTTTCACCATATTTACACCCGTAGTTTAAAGAATATTAAGTTGCAGCCTCTCGAATTTCCTATAGCTCTGCCCTCTGTGCTATAGAGGCGACGCCTAATCTGTTTCTCTGGCTCGCCGCGCAGTTAGCACTGCCCCGGCGGCCAGCCGCGCAGTCCTCCAGCCCATGTAGACCTCCACACGCCATCTGCTGCTACGGACGAGACGCGGTGTCCACTACCACGTCAGTTTGTAGGAGAGGACGGTGGCCAGCAAACTAACTCTCGGTGACCATCATCATGCATGTCCACGCCATCATTGGGTCCAACGTACGCGTACACGTATGTACGGTTGCGATTAACTGGCATCAGCTGTGTACATCTTCCAAAACAGTGCGGTGTCCGGGTTGTCTGAAGTTTAGTCTTCAAAAAAGCTTACAATAAAGGAGAAAAATGTTTCTCAGTGGATCCTTTTTCTAGATATAAGTTTCTAAAGACATAGCCTTGGTGCATGTGGTACTTTGTCAATCTTACAATTTATGGGCTCAGTGTTTCCAAGACGATCACAGCGATAACGTGCTAGCGACGATTATGCATGTACGCATTGTGGGGAAAAAATATAAAATAAAGACATGGCTTTGGAGGCTCCAACCAAACCTCTCTTTGTTCTTCATTTTAAAACTTTAAAGGCATGGCCTTGGAGGCATATCACACACAAAAAAGAGAAACTATTCTTTGTAATGCAATATTTTGTATAGTATATGACATAAGTAGTGATAGAAACCATGTTTGCTCTCCTAATGGCTACAAAGTAGTTTCTTGTCCATCGATAATTGTGACAATCCAGTTTCTTATTTTGAACTGTTTTTTTTTTTTTTTTTTCCCTCTCTCTTCTCGTTAAATCACTTGCCACATCAACAAAATGTCTCATGGCATTGCAATTAATAATACCTATAGAAAGTACCATAGTTTCTACATTGTGACGGCCCTTATATACACATGTGATTAGTACATAGCAATGAGGCTATTCCCACACAATCATTTGCACACACAAGATGTTAACATGAACACACACTCATTGATCAAGAGATATAACAAACCGGTAGTCATATCATTGTGTACTGGTACGTATACCAATGTGTTGCTATAAAAACATCATTATATACTCATAATAATAATAATAATTAAATGAAAGAGTAAGGAGGTCTTATCCACAATCCCAAAATTGATTTTTGATTGATAACTCAATAAATAAAATTACACCGCTAAATAGTAATTATGATTATAGTAATTCGAATTCAAGGATGTGCCAATGCCGAACCAGCATTGATAACTCAATAAATAAAATTACACCGCTAAATAATCATAATTTTATTTATTGATAACTCAATAAATAAAATTACACCGCTAAATAATAATTACACCGCTAAATAAAATTACACCGCTAAATAATACCAATGCCGACGGCCGCGTCCCCGCCCGGCTCCGTCGGGGCAGCGCGTGGAGACAGCGAGGTAGGCGCTCGCAATGGCGGAGAAGACGCTGAAGTAGATCTACTTGACACCTAGCGCCGCCGCGTCCTCGGAGGCCCACGGGGCGGCGAAGTCGAGCAGCACGGCGTCCGGGCGGAGTTCCGCCAGCAGCACGGCCACCTGGGGCCGGGCCCCATCCAGTGCGACCATGAGCAGCTCGGCGCCTTCGGGCGACAGGTCAGCCGTGCTGGCGGCGCCATCGGGAAGCCCTGGAACGCGGGGCAGGTGCAGCGGCACGACGGCCCCCGCGCGTGCGGACGAGGCCGAGGACAGCATGGCCTCGACGCGCGGGACGTTCCCCGGCGGCCGTGAGGAACGTGACGCGGACGGAGGAGGAAGAGGAGGCCCGCAGCCTCCGCGCCAGCTGCAGGAACGGGACGATGTGGCCGAAGGCGAGCCAAGGGAGCATCACCACGTGCATGGGCGCGGCGTCGCGGTTGCCTCCTCCGCTGGCCGGCATGGGTGGTGCGTGTCAGATATAATCCTACCGGGTTTTTGTTGTGCGAAACTATGGGAAGCTCAGAGAGCAGCGATGGCCGATGGACAAGCACGTCACAGTACGTGTGGAAGCCAGGTCTAGCTAGCATGTGTTTACTGGTCCTATATATTCTAGGAAGTCGTCAAAATATATACGGTGATGCTAACGCTTGGACGGCCGATGGATTCAACTCCATCGGATGCCTCCTCCCCATGGTCCGCACGGATCCCCGCCACCGCTCCTCGCATGAGAGAGAAAAAAACGCGCGGAGAAGAAAGGAATATGCTCACCCTTCCTCGGCCACTCCCTACGCAAGGAAGTTGTCCGGCCCCCACGTGCACAGATCATCCCCCCTAATGCTCCCCTGCCCCCGAGCTCGCCAAAGCCGAGCACCTCTGCGACCGTCAGCTCGCCCCTGCAAAGAACGAAAGACTATTGCGACATCGAAAAACATCTAATGAAACAAACAAAAATATGAACTGCAACGTTAAAAATAATCGACTGCAACATCGAAAAAGATGATGCCAACGCCAAAAAAGTTATTTGCACCATCAAAAGAACATATAATGCAACGAAAAAATAAAATATGAATGGGAAACAACAGAAAAAATGATAGTGCAACCACAACATCCCAAGAACTACTTTTACAATATCATGAAAATGTCGTTCCAACAACTCAAAAGAGCCGAAAAAAGAACCATTGCAACAACTGAAAATCATCTGTTGCAACACTAAAAACAACCCATTGCAACAACTAGATCTGACCCACCCGAGATCTCGCCGGAACCCTAGACTGTCGCGTCACTTAGATCCAGAGGGGAGAGGAGGAGGGAGGAGGAGGCCTCCGATCCAGATCTAGGTAGGAGGATTAGGGGCTTTGATCCGCATCCATCCGCCACCTACCTCGTCGAGCCGCCGCCGTCATTCTCGTGCCGAGACGTTTCTAGTAGACCGTAGGAGCCAGGGTCACGGGCGGTGCTAAGGGGGGGGGAAGGGAGCACGACGACGCAGGGGCGATGCGAGCTCGGGTAGTGCGCAGGGCAGGGCGCAGCACGACTGTGTGGAGAATGTGCAGGAAAGTGATGGGGAAGAAGGGAGTAGTAGCGTAGACGTGAGCGAGCAGAAGTGGAAGAGACGTAGTGGAGAAAAGTAAAGTGGAGCGGCACAGTGCGGATGGGAGTAGAGGAAGTGAAGGCTGCACGTGAATGGGCCTGGCGGAGCATCCAATGTTATCGGACGCTATAATCTACTCCATCCGTCCCAAAAGTGTCGTTTTAGCTTTTTAAGACATCATGTTTGACCATCCGTCTTATTCAAAATTTGTGTATAAATATTATTTATTTTGTCGTGACTTATTTTTTTCATTAGAGATACTTTAATATTAATTAATTTATTTTATAATTTATATAAAAATTTAAATAAGATAAATGGTCAAACATGATGTTTAAAAACATAAAACGACATTGTTTTTGGATGGAGTGAGTAAGCACTACCGAAATATATAGGGCTGGGATATTGAGCCAGGGCTGCAAATAGCATCAGCTACAGTTCCTAGGACCGGTGGGTACACCCGCTTCCAGACCCGGTGGGTCGTGGTCGGGCGGCTGGACCGCGCGTGGGAGGCGTGTAAGGGCGTCTCAATGGTTACCAAATCGCTAGCTAGGAGGGAATCCTATTGGCTATCAATGATAATTTACAAATAGCTAGCTAGATGAGACATATCAATAAGAAAAAAATAAACACTATAGTTGAGAGTTATGTGAGAGAGATGTTTCTAGGGGATTGAGCTAGATTAGATATTGATTAGTCGCTAGCTATTTGGGAGTCGCTAGCTATTTGGTCTCTCTCCTCGATAGCCAATGAACGCGTTACTTTTTATTATTTTTATACCTCGTCTAGCTAGCTATTTGTAAATTGTTGCTCATAGCCAATAGAATTCCTCCGCTAGCTATTTGAACACCATTGAGACGCCCTAAGCGACGTTGCGCTCGGCCGGCAGCATCGATGGGCAGGGAGCAGCGCGTGCATGCATCAACAGTTGACACACTGACACCTTACCTATGCATGCATGTATATATTCCAATCCAGTCTATTTCATTTTTTTTCACCATAATTCTTAAACGCAGCATCTGATACAAAAATGGTTATTGAACTCCTTACATTTTTTGCACGAATCAAGATTTATCGTTTTTTTGACTGAAACTGTAGGGGTTAAGACCCCTCCAGGTGATTTTATTGAAACGAACAAGAAAGTAAAACAAGTACAAGTGCATCAAAGAGAAAATGAAAAAAACATCAGGGAATCTTGAAGGAGAGGAAAAAAATAAGGAGGTTATGTGGTGCCTCCACCGACCCAACTAATTCTGAAAGATTGACTGAATCCATGATTCAAAGTGATGGCTGATCCCTGGCTTAATACGATGCTTTAACAGAAGCAGTTCTTTTTTGAAGATTTCCTTTGCCATTGACACTGTCGGGTTCACCCCCTCAAAGATTAGTTTATTTCTGATAGACCAAATTGACCAACAAAGTAGAATGGCTGCTGTCATGAAGAACCTTGATTGAACCTGGCCTTTTACTGAATTGACGAACTCAGGGGAATCTGCTGTTAGGGAAATTTCTACCTGAATGAACTGCCAACATTCTTGAGCAAAAGGGCAATGGAGAAAGAGGTGGGAGCATGATTCTTCATGGTTGTTAACACAGAAAACGTAGGAGTATGAAGGAAGATCCATGTGCCTTCTTCTGAGAATGTTCCTCGTGCTGAGGCGATCATTTAGGAGTAGCCAAAAAAATACCTTGTGCTTTGGTTGGCAGGGAGATGACCAGAGCCATTTGAATGCTATGTGAACGTCATGATGCCCAATGAGTTTTCTGTATGCCTTGGATGAAGAGAACTTGTTACCCCAGGTATAACTCTAGACATCATGCTGGTCAGTGATCTGGATACCATCAAGCTCACTCTGAATCATTTGGAGTTGTTGGAATGCCATCTCTGAGACAGGGAGGTGAAAGAGATGAGTGAAGCTTGGGGTGCGAAGAACTGAACCCACTGTGATTTTTTTATTCTTGGCAAAGGAGTGCAGTTCTGGCATTGAGCTCTGAAGAATATGATCATTCCAATTATCCTGCCAAAAGAACAGGCTATGGCCATCCAGGAGTTTTGGTGATGCTAGATCCTTGAATTTCTGAAGATTCTTGATGTTGCTTCTCCACCAAAAAGATCCCTTAATAGATGAACCTGGAAGCTTTCCCCCACTATAATACTTTTCCCAAATCATCTGTACCCAAGGTATGTCTCTTCTATTAAAGAATTTGTCAAGGTTTTTGAGAAGAAGTGCCTGGTTTTGCTTCTCCAAGTCAATAATTCTCAATCCTCCTTGATCCCTTGGCTTGGAGACCATTTCCCAAGCAGCTTTTGGGATCTTTTTGGCATTTGCCTCATTACCTGACCACAAGCAATATTTTCTAGCAGCATCCACTGGCTTAATAACTCCCTTTGGAATTTCAAGAGTACACATGTAGAAAGTTGGCAGAGCAGTGAAAACTGCATTTGCCATCTCTAGTCTGCCAGCTTGTGTGAGAAGGTTGGAGATGGATCCAAGTCTTGTGTGGCATTTATTGATGAGTGGCATGTAATCAGCAATTCTTGGCTTGGTCAGTTAGAGAGGTAAACCCAAGTAGGGTAGGGGAAAGGAACCCTTTGAACATCCAAAAGTCTTGGCAAGAAAATCCAACCTGTCCTCAGAAATATTGATAGGTAACATCATGGATTTTTTCAGGTTAACCCTAAGGCCAGTAGCTTCAGAGAAAGTGTTTATGACTGATTTGAGGAAGAGAATCTGCCTTGTGTCCCCTTCTACTACAATCAGTGTGTCATCTGCATATTGCACAATAGGAAAGTCCTTGACTGTTTCCATTGGGATTGGGAGATTGAGGAGACCCATATCCTTGCCTTTGTTGATGAGGGATTGCAATAGATCAGCTGTAAGGACAAATAATAAGGGTGAAAGTGGATCACCCTGCCTGACCCCCCTTTTGCACTGAAAGACCTTGCCAGGAGTCCCATTTAGGAGAACGGTAGAGGTAGCTGAAGAGAAGATTGCTTGCATCCATGAGATCCACTTTGTTCCAAATCCCTTATGCTGCAAAAATGAGAGAATTGCTTGGTGCTCCATCTTGTCAAAGGCTTTTTCAAAGTCCAATTTGAGGACAACAATTGGCTTTTTAGAGTGGTGGCATAAGTGTAAGTACTCATAAGCCCAAGTCATGCAATCCTGGATTGTTCTGTGTTTAATAAATCCATACTGGTTCTTGTGGACCAAGGAAGTGATGACTGATTGTAATCTATTTGCCAGGATCTTTGTAATCAGCTTAAAGGAGGTGTTGAGTAAAGATATTGGCCTGTAATCATTGACTGTTCTGGGGTCTTGAGACTTGGGTATAAGGGTGATGAAGGAGTTATTTATGCTTTACAGGCAAACATTGGAGCTTTGGAATGTCTGACAGAGTCCATACAGATCAGTTTTGATGACTGGCCAAGATGCTTTTAAGAATTCATTTGAAAAACCATCAGGGCCTAGGGACTTATCATTGGGTAGAGATTTGATGATCCGTCAATCTCTGTGCGTAAAAAGATGTTTTCAAGGAGTGTAAATCATCCCTTCTTTGGAGAATATGATTGAGATCAAATCCAAACCTGATATGTTCAGATTGGCCCAATCTATCTCTGAATTCCTCCCAAAGCAGGTTTTCCTTGTCTATGTGACTGACCACCACTGATCCATCCTGCTTTTGCAACTGCTTGATTTGATTTGCTTTCATTCTGATGGTAGCATGAGCATGAAAAAATTTGGTGGTTGCATCTCCCAATTGTACCCATTTAATGTTTCCCCTCTGTTTCCAGTAGGTCTTTTACAGGTCCAGCAAGAAAAGCAACTTGTTTCTGAGAATTGTTCTGAAGTTCCATTCAGGTAGGCTAAGGTCCCTGCATTCTTCCAGGATGTCTAGGAATTGGATAGTAGCCTGGATGTTAGATATTGAAAGGTTCAGATTAGCCCTAGAAGCTTGCTTTTCTTTTAAGGCCTTTCTTAATCTTTTGAACTTATTAGTGACTACCTTTGCTATATTTGTTTGATGGCTGGGTGGCCCCCATGTTTGCTCCAAAATGTCCTTAAAGTCAGGTAATCTTGACCAATAGTTCTCAAATCTGAATGCAGTTGGTCTTGGGATGTTTGAAGAAATGGTAACCAAGCAGGGGCAGTGATCTGAAGGTGTTTTGTCCAGGCCAACAGCTGAAGTGTCAGGGTATGTGAGTGTCCAAGCACTGGAGGTGAAGATCCAATCAATCTTTTGAAGTAAAGGGCTTGGTTGCATATTAGACCAGGTAAATTTCCTCCCTTGGAGCACTATTTCATTCAGGGCAAGAGTGTTGATTGCATTATTGAACATGAACATTTCATTCAAGTCCCCCCCATCTCTGTTCCTATCTTCAGGTTTTCTGAGTAAGTTGAAGTCCCCTACTAGTAACCATTCAATGTCAGAGGGCATCTGAATCTGTTTGAGCCAGTCAGTGAATTGTCTTTTGCCTTCCCCTGTGCATGGGCCATAGATATTTGTTGTGATCCAGGAATCATCAGAGATGGTTGAAGAAAATTGGATGGAGAGGCCATACTGATTTTGGAAAATCAAATCACCAACAAAAGCTCTACTCTTCCAGGCTGTTATGAGTCCCCCAGAAGCCCCAATAGAGGGAATGAACTCAAAACGATCAAAGTCCGGTGGACAAATGTTTCTGAGGAAGGCTAGGTCAAAATTATCCTTTTTTGTTTCCTGTAAACAGATAATGTCACACCCCGACCCTGTAATTTTGTTTTTTACTGCATCCCACTTTTCTCTGGCGTTTATGCCCCTTACATTCCAGTTTCCAATTTCTATTTCTGTTGTGATCCATTAAAAAACCAGCGAGGGATAAAACTGATAATCACTACGTGAGGCCAAATCAAAAGGCAACAGGAGAAAACTGGATACCAATAAGATCCAAACCACTGCTCTTGAGTTACTACTGAGTTCAAAGTGCTCACAGATACAACTGATATAAGTGACCTTAACACCAACATAGTCTGATAACTTAAGAGCCAAGGGGCTACTAACTGATAACTTAAAGCAAAAGAAACATCTCTTAATGTCATTGGGCAACAGGCTGCCTGGTAAAACAGATAAAGCATTTTCAGTTATCATTGACATCAAGATCCTCCTGGGCTGCCTGCTTTTCACTAGCCTCCTCTATCACCAAGCTAGGGCCAATCATCTTCTGCTTCTTTCTTTCTAGCAACTTCTCCTCCTTGATCTCCTCCTCCTCAAGCTTGCAGAAGCCAGTTCCCAGCTTCTTGATATCCTGGGGAGAAAGGGTAGGTGGGTTAGGTGTGCAATGAAGACACCTCCTGTCAAGACAGCCACTCCCTTTAAACCCTCCATTTACCTTCTTTAACCTGGGACTTCTCCTTAGCTCTGATTCCACCAGAGGGCAAGTTCTTTTTTCTGCACCTTTCCTGGTGGTAGGAGATGACTGTTGATCTCCAAGATCAATGCCCTTTCCTTTATCCATCAGGTCCTGGTGTCCATCCATGTTCTCCTCTGTGCCTGTCAGGACCCCATCTTTGTGCTGGTGGTTTTCAACAGGACCTGCTTGAACACCATTTATATGAGTTGAGAGACAGGTTAGCTGGTGGGGACATTTGGGAGGGAGATGGAAATCAATGACTCCTTCTAACTGACTAAAACAAGAGATTGCCTTTGAGCTGACAAATTTCCTTGCCCAATCAAATGATTTACGCTTTAATAACATGGAAGTGAAGAAAAGAGCCCACTGTGAGGGAATGGTCTTTGTCATGGATTTGCCATTACCTTGCTCGAAAAAAGCAGCCCACATCCTTGTTGCTTCAGCATCTCTGCTTCTCTGGACCCAAACAAGATCAGCATCAGGACCCAGGGTGAAGGCCATCCCCAAATTGAGGTGTTGAGTATTCTGAATGGGCTGCATCAGATTCTGAGTATCTTGAGAAGACTCGGTCAGGATAGCAGGTGAATGGCTCTGGCCTGGAGGAGCAGTCTCATGAGAACTGGGTGCATGAATCTGGGCCTGAGGGTCAAGTTCCTGGAGAGCTTCCTGAAGAACAGGTGGTTGCACCTGAGCATGAGTCACTAGCTGAGAATTGCTCAAAGCAGTATCTTCAGAAAGAGCTGGTTGGGTTGCATCAACAATGTTTTCTTGGGCCGGTGGTTATGGGCCATAACCGCTAAAGAGGCATCATTCTCCGGGAAGCCAGCTCCCTCGCCCAACAAGGTTCTCAAGATTCAAATTATCAATGTGAAGAGGATCATTTAGCATGTTATGATCCATAGCTGCCTGGTTAATTTCCTCATCATTCATCAATTCATTTTCCCCAATCTCCTCATGCAGAAAGTTATTAAGACCTAACTGCAGATGGTCCTGATCAGCAAGTTGCATCAGCTCATGTTCAGCAGTAGCCAGGTTCAAATCAAGATGCAAACCATTTGCCTCAGGAATGTGCTCATCATTTTGCAGAATCATCATGTCATTTTGTTCGGTAGCCGAATGTCATCACCGCTTGGTCTTCCCCTAAAGGCAATAGATCATTCAATTCAAGAAAAGGTTTCTGGGCTTCATGATTTCCCCCCAATGGTGCTAGGTCATTCAGTTCTAGAAAAGGTTCCTGGGCCTCTGGGTGTGCAGGATGGACAATGACTTCCATGAGGTCCTCATCCCCATCTCCTGGGTTGTTGAGATCAATGACCAACTCCTGCATCTGCCCCCCATGCTGTCCAGATGAATTTGGCCCAATACCTGTTGGGCTGGGATTGGAGGTTGAGGCCAGGGAGCCCACCCATTGTTTCCCGCCAAAGCTGCAGCTGCTTGCTCCCAGGGATATGCTTCCCCCTGGTTCTCTTGAACTTGCTGGTTGTCTTGAGCTTGATTGTCCTCTGCCTCCTCCTAATTCTCATGGTTGTCCTAGTTCTTGATCCTCATTGCCCACATTATGTTGGTGGCCAGCTTCATCTGCTACTAGGTCCACCTCCATTTCCTCATCAGCATCACCCTCAATTTGAACCGAACCAGCCCCCGACTGCCCCAGCCCGAAGAAATCAAAAGGTGCTCCTAGAGGGATTGGATCAACCGGAAAGGGTTGTTCCATGGGCGGCTCGGCCCCAAGCACCTTGGATTGAAGAATTTCACACTGCACCGTCCAGGAATCGCTTGCCATGCCCTGAGTTTTAGAGAACACAATGAACTGAGGAACCGACCGAAGGTCAGTGACTCTGGCCTTGATGATGAGGCTGACTAGCTTGCGTCTGTCATTGCGCCAAGATAACAGTTTGCCAAACGGAGCAAGGGCATTCTGAATGTACTTTTCCTCTCGATGTCGAGACGGAAATCCAACAACATTAGCCAACATTCGTATTGAAGAAAACCCTCCTCCGCCTCCGCCCTTATTATGTTCAGTGAATCTAATCCGAATGTCCCTAAACTGAATCCAACCCAAAGAAATCAAGTTGTCCCTTTCTACCAGATGAGCAAATCTAACCAAAGCCTGACCCAAGGTGGTAGGCTGGATATCTGTGAAATGAACCCTCCTTTCTTGAAAGAACTCACTAAGCGTCCATCCACAGCAGCAAACTGGATAGCATTACCGGGTAAGTAGTCGAAGTGGACGATCGCCAGATCTTCATTCATTCGGCGGCGGGCAAGATGAGGCCACAGCGCGGACGACCGGGACCCGATTCTCCACTTGAAGCCACTCCAGGTTGTGCAGAATAAAAGGCCTAGGGTCAGACCTTTGGAACGCCATTGCAGGCGATTGAGGCGCCTGGATGAATGCTGGAAGAGCCCAAGAAGGCTGCGATTGGGTGGGTGGTTGCTGCGGTCTCGGCGATTGCGGCAACGGAGGCTGCGACGGTCGAGGTGGAGGCAGAGGCGGCGAGGTGAAGCGGGGTTTTCTTTGCTCGCGCAGCCGGCGGTCGCGGGAAAGACAGAGGAGTGAATGCGGGTGAAGCTGGTTGGTGAAGTGCACAGAGACCAAAGCGAAGGGTCTAGTCGGTCAAGCGCCGTTTCCCCTTCTCGGCCCATGGGCAGCTCCCAAGGAACAGAAGAGAGCTGTTTGAACACGAGAATCGGCGGCTCTGAAGGGCCCGGCCCATTAGGGTTGGAGAACCAGCCCGAGACATCCACTGACCGCGAATCCTTGCCTTTAGACAACGCCTGATTTTTCGGGCCGAGGGAAATCTTCGTCGTCTGCTCCTGTTCACGTACCTGGTTGGTGGAAGCCATGCACGCTTAGGCGACGTGTCCCCAATTTCAAAAAGGCATGGAAGCGATTGGTCTGTTGCAGCGGTTGCGATCATGAGAATTTGAAAGGCATCTCGACGCAAAATCTTGAATTTGAAATTTGAACTTGTGAAGTTTGACTGATCCCCGGCTTTTACCATGGGCCACGAAGCACTCGCCCGGCGGTGGCCCCGACCGCCACCGTCGACGAGCCAGGCATTCTCGACACGATGGAGGGCCGGCGTCTTCCCGGAATAGCGTTAGCTCCCGAGACAAGCACCGAACTGGCCACATCAGCGTAGGATCTCCGGTCAGCCGACTTGTTGTTGACCGAGCTCCAAGAGCTTTCTTCTTCCAGCAGGAAAGAACGAAACTCATGTCGCCAGTTTGGACCTCCATGTCCCCAAAGGTGGAAGGTAAGCTTGTACAGATCACACTCAAAGGACTTCAGGTCGCCGATGAAGAGACCCACTTTCTTTGAGGACACAAAGTGAAACGAAAAGACCCGATCATTAAGAAGACGAACTCGAAATCGAGGCCACCCCACCAATGGTGGCCTGGAGGAGAAGACCCACATTCTCCACCGAGAGCTGAAACTTGCAACGGCCAAAAGCAACCACCAGGAAGAAAGAATCCAATCCCAAAGACGGATTAGAGACCGGCAAACCAAGACGAAGACGAATGCACTCTTGCAGCCGCAAGCCTTGAGCAAAAGAGAGACCCGCGAGAGCCATGGAAGCGACAACGAAGACGAGTTACCTCAAGATGAACGGAGGAAGGGTTTCCGGCGGCTGCCGGAGGGAAACAGGGCGAGGCAGTCGTCAGATGCGGCGGCCGGCCAAGGCCGTCACCCGGAGGCGACCAGGCTCACGGTCGCCCATCCGTTCAGCTCTATTCTTGTATGATCAAGATTTATTGTGAATATATACTTTTGAAAAAAAATAAAACTCATAAATTTACGCATTAAGAAATAGAGCTTTATACGTCGATGAAAACATAGAATCTTGGGAACGAGATTGGATGCACAGAATCGCTAGTCAAGATGCGCAAGAAAGTAGCGATCGGATACATATGTCATGTTCTTAACCCCTTCCAAAGAAACCCTCTTCTTCTCTTCATTAGAAAAATGAAGATCATGAAGAGAGTGGGTTGCTCTAACGGCGGCCACTGTGGTGAATAATCTCCTCATCTGGTTCCCCGGCCTTTTACAAGCATATTCAAAGGAGGTTGCACCAGTGCTGTCTATGATCCAATTTGATTAGGACTTTCAGCATAAATGCCCAGGGCACGTACTGTCCAGTTTGAGGAAGACATGAGGAGGTTCCTTTTGTCTATGTAAACATTTCACAGTTGTGCTGGAGTGCTTTGAAAGAGGCGTTCATTTGGGGTAAGATACCCGGGATTGCTTAATTCTGGGACATATGCCCTCACTTGTTTTATTTTTCTTTTACTTGGAGGTTCTGGGAGATAACACATGGTGTGTGCTTGGTGCATCTGGAATGAGAGGAGCGATTTCATCATTGAAGGCACTGCTCTCAAAGTCAGATGGGAAATCCTGTTACACTTGTTCAGAATTTGGAAGGAGCTTCATCAAAGCATTTTGGTCTGGCTTTAGCAGCCTTTAGATCTGTCCTGGCTTAGCAATCTTTAGGTTTTGGTTGGTGTTTTGTGATAGTAGCTAGGTTTTTTATACCTTTTCTCTCTTGTTTCCTTTCTCTTGCGCGAGTGTGTTGTTGCGGTTGGCCACCTTGTTCGCTTTGTTTTCTTGTTTTTTTTTGGCTTAGGTTCCCCACTGTTTTTCAGTTAAAAAAATGTAGATTGAAAAAGTATTTCCCAATAATTTAGCTGACCTTTTTATCCAAAAATTCTCTTTCTGCATAGACAGGGGCTTATGCGGACTGCTTCTGACAAACTTCAGCTTGAAGAGTTATCATTTAAAAAAAAAAATTCGAGATGGCGCGGGAAGTCTTTAGGAGTGATGATAAAAATGATCAAGCAAGACCTAGTGTATTTTTGTAGTTTTTTTGTGTTACACTGAAGTGGTTTGCATAGTGCTCTCTGCTCTGTCTGTAATGGGCAACCCAGCGTTTCTGAAAAGAGAGAGAGGATATATTATCTTGAATACACCTTCCCGAACAAAAGAGGAGATATTACCTTGTAACTTTGGAACCAGGTGAGTTTTGACAATACTGATTTGGCAAAGCTGTGAATTAGGCTTACGGCATGAAAACCCTTGACTTGAACAACATCTACCTTTTTGGACAAAAGAGATGTAAAAGTCGACCAAATTTAGTGCCACGAGAAGTAGAAAAGACCACAGAGCCTCCATTATGTAATGCACTCATGCTTAATGATCCTGTGATGTGTCTTTCTTCAGATACCAAACCATCTAGAGCTTCAAGACCATGCACTACTAGAAAACCCCCTTAAGCTACGCTGTCTTTGTAACGCCTTCAAAAGCGTATCTATGTTGGCACGTAAAGACGTTATTTGGCACAATTTTAAGAACGTGTCTAAGTGTCACGATATTTAAGACCCTTTTAACGTCAAGAGATATATAAACACATATTTTAATACACTATTGAAATCGTATTAGAATGACATGAAATTAGCCACGCTTTCAACAGTCAATAACATCTACACACGTTGTAGAGCGCATCTCAAAATCATCAATATAGACCTAAAAATGCTTTTTGACATGCAATTAAAACGTATAAAGTTGACACATAATTAAAACGTAAAAATGCTGTAGAGACGAGCTAAAGTGTATCTACTATCCAAAAACAACGTAGCTACAGGGGGTTTTCTAGTAGTGATGGTGCTGAATATTAAGCTCATTAATCAAGGTTAATGGTGAAATTACTCTGAACTGGAGAGTACCCAGCAGTTCAGAACAAAAATTGAACACAGCACGCACTGCATGTCCTCCTCTTGGCTTGTGATAGCTTGGCAATTAAAATTTTCCTTTTTTTTTCTATAACGAGAGAGATTGCTCATGGAAAAAAAAAGGTATTAGCATCCCCTTCTTATATGATGAATAGGATTCAGGGATCGCGCCGTCAGGAGATGTACTGAGATTTCATTTTCTTGCGTATAACATTCATTAGTCATTAGATTATAGATAGGCAACAATGTGGATCATGTAGCTGCTGGCGATGATCCCTAGCTAGCTATCTCAGTGCTATGAAGGTTCTCCTTAGCCATGGTAAACTGAATTTTGATGTTGGTTGCCCACTTTGCGCTGACCCCAGCCTACTTACATCATTCTGAAATCATTTCACAATGCTGTATCTTGGTGTTTTAACAGAAAAACATCTGTGCTGAATCTGGACTAATAATTTCTTAATGATTTTTTTTTTTTTTTTCAGATGGTCAACAAATGGGCCTCTGTGAGCAAATATAATGCATAAATGGTTGGCATGAATGCGCCTATTGCTAAACAAAAGGGAAGTAAGAAGCTGAAGGACTGGGATGCCAAATGAGATGCCAGGTGAGCTGGCATTGGCTAAGACTTATTGCCACACAAACGCTACCTAGTCAACAAGTGCAAACAATGCTTATGCAGATGTTTTCTTTTCACTTTGATTCCATGACCATGTGTCCTTTAATCTGTTAAAGTGCCCCACTAGTATGATGTAATGATCCATGAATGATCATTAATATTGATTTCTTGTGATGTTTTATCAGAAGCCTATCCCATGTTTTATCAAGCCTATCATTGGGCTGTGTTTAGATGTCAAAAAAAGCGGTATAAAATTTGATAAATTTGGTGTGAAAAAGCACGGTAGCGAACAAAAAGGCACTATAGCACATTTTGTTTGTTTGTGGTAAATATTATCCTACCATGGGGTAACTAGGCTAAAAAGAATCGTCTCGCAATGTACATCTAAACTGTGTAATTAGTTTTTTTAACAACATTTTTATACTTCGGACATACATCTTTTGGTGCATTTAATGCTTGGATGTGATGGGTGTGCAGGAATTTTTTGGAGAGAAGTTGTGGATCTAAACAGGGCCATCAATTCACTGACGCCACAGGCGGCAGCAATACCGAGAATGGTAACCTGATGGCGTCCATCAGAAGCCACTTCGGCGGTATATTCCCTGGCAAATGGTAGTGGCGAGCGCAAGCTAGTTACCGCTGCCACCGTTCTTGACCCGCCGTTGCCGTCACCTCCTCCCTTTTTTTGTCGCCATTGCTAGGGGCTGGTAGCATACCAGGCTGTTCGGTTGGTGGCTTGGTGTTTCCTGTGGCTGATAAGTCGGCTGAAGTTGATTTGTTGTCGAGAAAAACATTGTACCATGGCTGATAAGACGGGCAGATAAGAAGCGAATAGGATCAGCGAGGCCATCGTCCTCGATATCGATGTCCTCAAACTCGTCGCCGAACCCGCTGCTGTTGTCTGTGAACTCGTCGCCCCGAGGACGTCGAACTTCACGGTCCTTGATTGACGCCTGCCTGCACCGGCATTGGCATCAGTATCTTGCCGGGCGTAGGCTACCATAAGTTTCCTTAGGAGGTTTCCGGATCCATGAGCCGCATCAACGCTGCTCTGGTACACCCCTGCAGTTCCAGCACATTCATCTTAGAACAGAAGAAACACGGGAGAGCAAAATGTTATTTTTGGAATGGAAAAAAGGAACTGTCCATGGTTTCTATTACGGAGAAGATCAGAGCAGCCTGTCTAGGTGAACCAAACACACCTCTCTGATCTCACCCTCCTGGCGCTGGCAGCGGCAGGAGGAGGCAAGAAGACAAACACTAAGGAACCGAAATAAAAACAAATAAAAATACAAGCAATTCGCGGTTTTAAAAGAGGAAAGCTAAGCAATGTTCGGTTGTTTATTGGCCTATCCACCGCCGATTTCTTGTCCCTTGGATCTAGGCGTACGTCCCTGCGCTGTCCGATCTGTTCTAGCGCTTTTAAGTTTGTTTGTGTGTCAGGCACCTGCGTGTGTCTTGTGTGCGTGCGTGTGTCGTGTGTGCCTGTGTCGTGCATCAAGAACCGTGTGAACCCAAATCCGAGACACATTTCACAGCTTAGGTAACCCACAGTGAATGGGTTACACACCCATAACTTGCCTTCACCAACAGAGATCCCAAGCAGGAAGCCCCAAATCCCGCGCTCCCTACATGCGCCGCCACGCGCCCACACATCGGCTCCTTCCCCACCAAGCACCACCAGTGTCCTTGCTTGGCCCAAATTGATAGTGGCGTAGCACCCTGCTCGGCGCAAATCGATGGCGGTGTGCGGTGGCCGTGCTCCCACCCGACACCTACCCTACTCCCCCGATGCGATTCAATGGCGGTATGGTAGTAGTGCTCCCGCCCGATGTCAGTCGTGCTCCCACCCGACACAACATGACGGCTGTGCTCGACACCGGTCGTGCTCCCTTCGTCCCTCGATACAAATTGACGGTGCGGGTGGCCCTCCGGCGAGCTCTGCCCCTCCGGGTTTCCCCCCCTCCCGTCTTTGCCCTGCCTTGCTCTGGTCTGTCGCCGAGCCGAGGCCCCGCTGTCAAGCAGCAGGAGCAAGCGGCAACCCTCGCTGCATTGCTGGTCCTCGTCGTCCCTTCCTCGTGGTGGTGGGCCTGCCTAAGGGGAGACATAAAGAGTCGGAGAAGGGACCCTTATTTATGCGTTCCGTGAGGCTCCCTATACAATTTGTTTTTTGTTTCCCCTATTTTTCATTTTTTATATAATTTAATAGATAACTTTTGTTTTGTTTTTTGTTAAGAGTTTTTATATTGTTGTTGTATTTTTTAATGTATTTTTTTGGGATAAATTATATAATTTGATTCATTCTTAATTTTTAACTTTTGCTTTTTCATGTATTTTTTTTGGGTTTTTAATATAATTTGATTCATGCTTTATTTTATTGTTTTTTGTTTTTGTTTTTATATTGGCCATGTGTGTTCGCATGGACTTTTTTATTATAACTAAAAAGTCCATAAAATTCACCAGTAAACCAAACAGTGGGAACTATTTTAAGACTTTTTTCCCTAAAAGTACCTTATGGAGGGACTTTCCCCAAAAGTAATAGGAAAAAAATCCCTAAAAACTTTTTGAAGCAAACAACTAAACAGGGTCGTATGTGCGTTTACGCATGTCATGTCTGTGTGTGTCTTGTGTGTGTGTGTGTGTGTGTGTGTGTGAGCGCTGAAATTCGTGTGTGCTTGTGTGCCTGTGAGTGTGTGTATGCGCGTTTGTGTCGTGCGCTGCTTCGTGTCTGTGTGTGCTGGCCCTCATAAAACCTGCCAGTCACAAAAAATCGTGGAACAACACCGAACGATATTGGCAAACGTCACAAAATCAACAAAGCCATCAAAACCGATGGTCCAAAATGCGTGTGATACACACGATTTTCTTATATGGTTTGTAAGTTGTTTCACGTGCTGCCAAGAATTGGTTGTTGGCACTTCATAAAACAACTGAACGATAGGTATGGAAGAGAGACTCGTCTCGAGGGTCCTGACTCCCCCACCTATCTGTCACTACTATTATGACTGATCTGCTATATACAAAGAAAGCTAAGCGCACATGGAGACTGAATTGAGTGGAGTGCACTACTACAGAAAGGATTTGTAAGAAACACCGAACCCACGAGACGGTATACCAACCAGAGCCCTGGGCCGGACACCGTAACCCCTGGGCCGGTATACCAACCAGAGCCCACAACGCGATCCATACGGGACCTGGGCGAGCTCTTAACTAGTGCTTTGGCACACAAGACTGACGAGAGAATTTTTTTAACCACAGCCTAAAATTCGCTCCCATGGGGATTCGAACTCAGGACCTATGGAGTGCCGCTCAAGTATCCTAACCATTAGGCTAGGACCCCTTTGGCGGATGAAATGTCCACAAAACACCAATCACCCATCCAGTCCTAGGATGCTTATTTAATATCCAATCATTTAGAACTATGTTATACTTTTTTTTTTTTTTTTTTCCTCGTCAGTGATCTTATAGTTCACCCAGTTGGGACTTTTGTTAACAAGTAATGGACATGAAAAAGAATGAAAATCCTCAGGACCTGAATAGTCACTTCTATGTTAAGTCTTCTATGTTAAATCAACAGAACCTTCATCTTTGCCAGTCCAATACACAGGCTTCTCAAGCTTCACTCTCCCAAACTTGATGATGGCATGCTTCCAGCCAACTGATCCTTTCTTTGAAGGATCATAGCCAGGTTGAACGCTCACTTCCCCAGCGAATCAAAAAGCTCCTGGAGCCCATGTGCGACAAAATCATTGTAGGAATTTATCTGATGGCTAATCAGACCAACTTCATCAAAGAAGGACCTTGATGCTTCTTTGCAAAACTTCTCTAGGCTTTCCACACTCATGTCGATTGGAGCATTGGAATATGGCTCGGAAGAAGACTTTCCATTGACATCATCATTGAGGGATGATTTTCCCTTAATATCTACATCCATAGAGGACTGACCAGGACCGAGCCTCTGCGTCTGCCCTCTGCGTCTGCCTCGCCGCGAGCACCGAGCGAGAGGAGTGAAGGACCGGGCCTCCATGGTGAGGACTGGGTCAGGCGAAAGACCGGCGAGCCGCAGTGGAGGAAGTAACCACGGTGGGTGAGCGAGCACGACCCGTGGAGGTGACGTGAACAAGACCGGAGCTGGCCCAAGCCTGGCTTCAGAAAAACGGCTAAGGGGTCTGTTTTTCTGGGGCCAGGCCAACACAGTACGGATGGCTCCCCCCAGCCAGACCCCAAGGGATGTACAAGGCAACTAAACACCCAAAAGTGAGCCCAACCTAGCCTGGCTGGGCTGGAACCACGCAACCAAACACACCCTATATATCCAATCAACACAGGATTGAAGGCGTTAGAATTCTCATTGTCTTTCTTTCTTGGCGGCAGGCCCCTGCTACTAACCAAGAATTCACTGAGGATGGCATTGATCACTCCAAAGGCAGCATGGGCATTGCTTCATGGTTGTTTGGCTGATAGTTTTTGTGGCTAATAAGTCGGTTCACGCTAAGGAAAGCCCCTTCCATGGCCATGACATGATGCAACTGATAAGTCGGCTCACGGCAAGGTGAGGCCCTTCCATGGCCATGACATGATGCAACTCTGTGAGCAGCAGCAACACCACAAGCCAAGAAGCAGGAACGCCAACCTCCCTAACCTTGTGTTCTTCTCTAGCAATAGCGGTGGCTGGTCCGGTAGCAGCCAGCAGGACGCACGCCTTCTCATCCAAGATCAATTCAACGGCGGCACCAGCGGCAGCAATACCGAGGATGGTAACGTTATGGTGTCCATCTGAAGCCACTTCGGCGGTAGATTTCCTGGCAAATGGTGGTGGCCAAAGTGCAAGCTAGTTACAGCCACTACCGTTCTTGGCCTGCCGCCGCCGCCTCCCTTTTTGTTTCCATTGCTGGCGACCGCTAGCATACCAGGCTGTTCGGTTGGTGGTTTCTGCAGCTGATAAGTCGGTTGAAGTTGATTTGTTGTCAGAGAAAAACATTGTGTCATGGCTGATAAGACAAGCAGATAAGAAGCGAATAGGATCGGTGAGGCCATCGTCCTCGATACCGATGTCCTCAATTCATCAAACTCGTCGCCGAACCCACTGCTATTGTCCGCGAACTTGTCACCCTCGGGGATGTCGAACTTCACGGTTCTGGGGTGCTTGGCTATCGTGGTCTTCGCCTGCACCAGCATCGACATCAGTGTCTTGCTGACGCAGGCCACCATGAGCATGCTTAGGAGGTTTATGGATCCATGAGCCGCATCGACGTTGCTCTGGTACACCCCTGCTGTTCCAGCACATTTCTCTTAGAACAGAAGAAAGAGACACGGGAGACCAAAAAATGTTATTTTTGGAATGGAAAAAGGGAATTGTCCATAGTTTCTGTTACGGAGAAGAACAGAGCAGCCTATCTAGGCGAACTCAACACACCTCTCTGATCTCCCTCCCCTTGTGTTGGCAGGAGGAATAGCGAAGAAGACGAACACTAAGGAACCAAAACAAAACCAAACAAGCTAAGCAACGTTTGGTTGTTTATTGGCCTGTCCACAACCGATTTCCTGTCCCTTGGATCAAGCATGCATATGTCCTTGCGTTGTCCAATCTGTTCTAGCACTTTTAAGGTTGTTCGTGTGTTAGGCACGTGGGTGTGTCGTGTGTGTGCCTATGTCCTGTGTTAGACTGACACCAACCGCGTGAACCCAAATCTGAGACACATTTCATAGTTTAGCTAACGCACAGTGCATGGGTTACACACCCATAACATGCCTTCTCCAACAGAGATCCCAAGCAGGAAGCTCCAAATCCCGCGCCTCTGTGCATGCGTCGCCAGGCGCTGGCGCGCCTCCTTCCCCACCAAGCGTCGCTGGCGGCCCTACTTGGCCCAAATCGATAGCGGCACGCCGGCACAGTACCCTGCTCGGTGCAAATCAATGGCGGCACGTGGTGGCGGTGCTCTAGCCCGACGCCAACCCTGCTCCCTGATGCGATTTGGCGGCGGCATGGGAGTCGTGCTCCCACCCGGCGTGGCGCGACCGCCGTGCTCGATGCCGGTCGTGTGCTCCCTTCTCTCCCTCGAAACGAATTGATGGTGTCGTGTGTGCATCTAGCAAGCTCTGCCCTCCTGGCTTTCCCTCCCTCCCATCTCGCCCGGGCCAGCTCTGGCCTGCCACCGAGCCGAGGCCCCGCTTGTCGAGTAGCAGGAGCAGGCGACAACCCTTGCTGCTTCGCCGGTCGTCGTCGTCTCTTCCTCGTGGTGGTGGGCCTGCCCGCGGGGAGTGCGGGGAGAGGCAAAGAGACCGAGAAGGGACCCTTATTTGTGTTCTGTGAGGCTCCTTATGCAATTGTTTTTTTTTTTTTTTTTCCCTATTTTTTCATTTATATATAACTTCATAGAGAAATTTTGTTGGGCTTGTTTATTAATTTTTTTATATATATTTGTGTTGTATTTTTTAATGCAGGTTTTTTTTTTTTTTTTTGGATACATTATATAATTTGATTCATTTTAATTTTGCCTTTTTCATGTATTTTTTTGGGTCATTAATATAACTTGATTCATGCTTTGTTTTGTTGGTTTATTTTTTTATGTTTTTTTTTTTTATATAGGCCATGTTTGTTTGCATGGGCTTTTTCTATTAGAACTAAAAAAAAGTTCCTAAAATTCACTAGTAAACCAAACAGTGTGAACTATTTTAAGATTTGTTTTCCTAAAAGTTCCTTATGGAGGGACTTTTTTCCAAAAGTATTGGCAAAAAAATCTCAAGGACTTTTGGAAACAAATAAACAAGGTCACATGTGCGTTTGTGTGTGTCGTGTCCGCGTGTTTGTGTGAGTGTGTGTGAGTGTGTGTGTGTGTGAGCGCTGAAATTCATGTGTGCTTGTGTGCGTGTCAGTGTGTGTATGCGTGTGTGTCGTGTGTTACCGTCTCCGTGCGTGTGTGTGCTTGGCCCAGTCATAAAATTTCGTGGAACAACAACAAACGATATTGACAAATGTCACAAAAATCAACAACACCATTAAATCCGATGGTCCAAAATTCGTGAGATACAGACCGTTAAAACACACTATTCTTCTTATGAGCCCTTCTACAACACTTGATTTTGCCTACCATTGCCTCACATTGCCTCTCCTAAATTATTATTTTTATGTGGAAGGGCAACATAGTCATTGTGAAATCCCACCCGCACCCGCCGGCACCCCCCCCTAACCCGCAGCGGCCCCCACCCAGACATCAGACATCCCGGATCGACGCCTCCATTCAAAATCAGGGAGCCGCCCCCTCGCCGTCGCCCGGCCCGCCCCTCGCCGCCCGGCGTTGCGCTCGCCCTGACCCCGCCGGTCCTCCTCCTCCAGCCCTCGCCCGTGGTTTCGCCATCATCTCGCCCTCGCAGTCAGTCGCGCGGCAGCAGGCACCGTACGGCATCGACGACGAAGATAGGAGAAGGCGGAGCCGCCGCAACCGCGGTTTGTTAGTTGTTTCACGTGCTACCAACAATCGGTTGTTGGCACTTCATAAAACAACTGAACGAAAGGTACGGAAGATCGACTCTCCTCTTGAGGGTCCTGACTACCCTCACCTATCTCTCGATACTACTATGACTGATGACTGACTGATCTACTATATTCAAAGAAAGCTAAGTGCACATGAAGACTGAATTAAGTGGAGTGCACTACTATATATAGAAAGGATTTGTAAGAAACACCACATTTTTTTAGTAGAGACAGCTCTATCATCAAGAGACCCTACTGTGGTCGTTTCAGGATCCACTGTAGCAGCTACCCCTATAAATTTATTTGTAAGGGCGATTTTTTTTATGAGCCGCCCCTACAAAATCGCGTCGAATACTATTTTTTTTAAAAAATTAATCTCGAACAGAAATGACTTAATTAAAAATGTAGATCTCAAAAAGTTGAATCTTTGTTATTAACAACTTTTTCATTTGAGTTTATTTGGCCGCTCAAAATCTGGGGTTTGAATTTTTTAAACAACCTCGGATGGAAAAACTTCATAAATTAAAATTGGAGATCTCGAAAAGTCATGAAACTGTAGTTGACAAATTTTTGATTTGAAATGTTCTTATCATGCGAAAAGTACGTTGAAATCTCTCAAATT
Organism: Hyparrhenia diplandra; assembly: GCA_015847255.1. Taxonomy (NCBI): domain Eukaryota; kingdom Viridiplantae; phylum Streptophyta; class Magnoliopsida; order Poales; family Poaceae; genus Hyparrhenia; species Hyparrhenia diplandra. The sequence continues at coordinate 546,953 of JADLZK010007522.1, read as the reverse complement.
TGAAATTCAAATTTTGTAATCGACCTTTGTCATGACCCAGAATGGGCCAGCCCGGGAAGGGCTAATTGGGCCCGACGCGACGGCCGCCGCCCGAGAGGGGGCCAGGGCGCGCGCGCGCTGAGGCGGGGCCGGCGCCCTTGCTGCCGCCGCCGCCTCTCTCCCGCACGAGTCCGACTCGATTCGTCTTCAAGTTACGATTATCTAAGGATTTTTTGGTGTGTAAAAGGGGATATTCCAATCTATAAGGAAGACCCTTATTAGGAAATAAATAAATATTGCTTGTAAAGGTATTCCGATCGTATAAGGAAACCTTATAGAGATTGCTTAGATTACAAGTCCCACTAGCCGGGCTATATAAGCAAGAGGCATGTAATCTCTAGGGGATAAGCAAGCAATAAAAATTAGTATCCATCTATTCCCAGCTCAATCGCCGCCGCGCGCCGCCGCCGTCCCTCCTCGCCGTGGCTCCTCCTTTCCTCGCCGCTTTGCTTGTCTGCTGCTCTCGCCGCCGGCGAGATCGCAGCCCCTACACCCTCTCCGAAGCTTCAACGGTCGACGAACACGTGTCAATTCCGGCCCAATCTAGCCGGTATCCGGAGACCAGGACGATTCCCACCACCCATGGCTTCCGAGATGAGGGAGTTCACCGCAGCGCTGAAGGCGCTCCTCGGCGACAATCGCGCCAAGATCGGCCGCGGCCGGCGAGATGGAGACGCGTCTTTGTGCATGGAGCACGTCCGCATCACCTCGAGGACTTCCCCCACGCCCGACGACCACGCCGGGAGGAGAGCCCGGTGGCCGCCGCCGCCGCCGGCACGAGGCCGCCCCCCGCCGCCCCTCCCTACCGCGCCCCCGTCGATGGCTCGATCCCGCCATCCTCCACCGAAGAGGAGGCCGACGCTTCACGCGACACACCGGCCGTCATCGACGTCATCCTCGACGACACCGCAACACCGGCTGCCCTCTCCTCTCCACCGACACCTGCGACCGCGCAGGACTCTCCCCGCAGAGATGGCGCCACCCGCGGTGTCCCTGCCCCCCCCGGGCGCCGCCCGAGGCGCCCGGCGGCGCCACCCGCGGCGCCCAGGCCCGGTGCCACCAGCGGCATCGCGCCCCCTCCCTACGTCACGCCGTGCCGCAAGTCCAGGAGTACGACAAAGATCGACGACCCCGACCTGCGTAGGGTCGAGATGGGGACTAGAGGGGGGTGAATAGTCCTTTCTAAAACTAATTGCGCCCGGCTAAACAAATATGATGCGAAAATGAAACTATTCGTTTAGCCAAGACTTCACCCCTCTAGCTATGACTCTAAATCACCTCACAAAAGATCCTACACAAAGCAAATGAGGTGATAAGCCTAGCTTGAGCTCCTAACCGTTTCTATTGCAAGGTCACACAAACCTATGTACTAGTACTTCAAATAATGGTGAGCTCCTACACAATTCTAATGAGCAAAAGCACAAAGCCAATCCTAAGCTCACTAGATGCACTAAGGACAAGGCGACACACGCCTAACCCAAAGGCTCAAATTACTTAGCTACACAAACTAAGCAAAGCAACTAACAAGCTACACAAGCTAGTAATTGCAAGAGCTACTCCACAAGCACAAGCACAAGGTATATATGAATGTAAATACAAAGCTTGTGATTTGGAGAATGCAAACCACCGAGAAGAGTAGACAAGTTGACACCGATGATTTTTACCGAGGTATCGGGAAGCTTTCCAACTTCCCCCTACTCCTCGTTGTGTCGACCAACACCTTGGGTGGTTCCTTTGGTGTTTCACCTAGATGGTTCTTCAGTGTGATTCTCCGATCACTTGCCCCTCAAGGCACGCCCCGCAAGGCACCGCAAGACACCACTCTCAAGTGAGCCTCTCAAGGCACCGCAAGACACCACACGCACAAGGGAGGTACTCACCGACACGCTCTAGTAGTGTCGCTCTTCGCGATCCCCGCGAGGTGAGCACGAACCTCTCACAAATCCTCCTTCGGAGCACCGCACAATCTCCGTTGCGTGCTTCACGAAGTTTCTTGCCACCAAGCCGTCTAGGAGGTGGCAACCTCCAAGAGAAACAAGCACACCAGCTTGCAACACGATCACCTAGTGCCACGAATGCGATCTCTCAACGCGAATGCACTAGAATCACTCCTCACTTTGATTTGGATGAACTCTATCAATCACAAGTGAGTGGGAGGGCTCTCAAGCACCACAACACAAGCCACCAAGGCCCAAGTGTGCTCAGCACCCTGCCATGGCCGACCATAGCAAGTATAAATAGGGCCCAAGTCAAATAGAGCCGTTGGGAGGAAAAATCCATTTCCTGCGCGTCGACCGGACGCACCGACCGGACTCACCAGCGAGTCCGGTCCAGCGTCCGGTCGCACCCAACAGTGCTTCCGGTCACATAGGACAAAGTCCTTGGCCCCACAGCCAACGGCAACTTCGAGCGTCCGGTCAGAGCTTCCGGTGGTGCGTCCGGTCGATCCCCGACGACGACCCCGAAAACAAGCTCTCTGGAATTCTGATCGGAACCACTGACCGGACCGTCCGGTCAGTGCGTCCGGTCGGCTTCTCCAGTGCGTCCGGTCACCCTTTTCCTGCGAAACTCCGTCGCCTTTGCTTCGACATGCTATCCAACAAGTATACCAACTTGAGCACGAGGAATAGCATGTTTTCACCACCACGATGCATCCGGCGCAATAGAAAATATGCAACTCATTTTCTCGAAAGCGCCGAATCCCGCCTCGCAAGCTCGGCGGGAGGATGAGCGGTTCCCAAACCCAACTCAACCCTGCAATCTCCGCCGCCTTTGCAAATGTGCCAACACCACTAAGTGTACATCACCATGTGCATGTGTGTTAGCATTTTCACAATCATTTCAAAGGACGGGTTAGCTATTAGCACGCCACTCGATCCTAACACATCGTAAAGTTAGATCGCTCAAGTGGCACTAGATGACCGATATGCAAACAAGTTTGCTCCTCTTGATAGTACGGCCATCTATCCTAAACCCGGTCATAAACTTCTCTAAGCTCCTCATGACCGGCGAAATGAAATGCCCTATAGGTTATACCTTTGCCTTGCGCATTTCCATTCCGCTCCATCTCCAAGTGCCGATGCAACACATGCACCAACACGATCACCAAATGATATGATCCACTTCATATCATCACGTGACACTTATTGGTCCATCGATCTTGACCTCACTTGCTCTTCACCGTTGCATCGGTCCGTCGGCGCCAAGTCTTGCCCAAGCTTCACCGCCTCGCGGTCCATCGCTTCACTGCCTCGACTTGCCCTTCACACTTGCAACTGGTTCATCAAGCCAAGCCTTGTCTTGATCTTCACCACCTTGGTCACACGACTCCATGTCATGTCTCATATGCAATAAAGCTCCTCCATTGCATCATCACATGTGAACTAATCTCCTGTGTATTATCTCAATCACACATTATTAGTTCACCTAATGTTGACACTCAATTACCAAAAACCACAAGGGACCTTTCAACCTCTGGATTCGCAAGCTGGAGCTCTTGTTCCAGCTCAACTTGGACATCGACCCGGACTACTATGTGAGTTACGCCGCCTTCCACCTCACAGGGATTGCTGCAGTCTGGTTCATGGACCTGTCCAAGAAGAAGTCTCCGATCGAGTGGGACGAGTTCACACGACGCCTACGACATCACTTCGGACCCCCCGCCTACCTCGACACTTCGGGGGCGTACGCACTGCCTTCCCAGGGAGGCAAGCTGGACGACTACATCGACGCCTTCGAAGTCTATGCTACACGCATGGATTTTGAAGGTCAGCGCCACCGTGTCTATGCTTGTAAAAGGTATTCCGATCGTATAAGGAAACCTTATAGAGATTACTTAGATTACAAGTCCCACTAGCCGGGCTATATAAGCAAGAGGCATGTAATCTCTAGGGGATAAGCAAGCAATAAAAATTAGCATCCATCTATTCCCAGCTCTAACCGCCGCCGCCACCCCGCGCCCGCGCGCCGCCCCGCCCCGCCCGCTGCCGCCGCGCGGCGGCGCCGCCGCCGCCGGCCGCCGTCCCTCCCCCGCCGTGGCTCCTCCCCTCCTCGCTGCTGCTCGTCGCCGCCGGCGAGATCGCAGCTAGCCCCCTACGCCCTCTCCGAAGCTTCAACGGTCGACGAACACGTGTCAATTCCGGCCCAATCTAGCCAGAATCGACAACCTTGGATGATGAAACTCTCTAAATGAAAATTGTAGATCTCAAAAAGTTATGAAACTTTGCGGTTGACATCTTTTAATTTGAATTCGTTTAGGGCCCCAAATATGTTCAATTTTCATTCGGTTTGTATAATATGGGGGAACCGAAATGGGTCATACACACAAGTGAGTGTGTAGTGCACTGCTGAGGGAAGCTCCGCGTGTGGAGTGTCAAGTGAATCCATGCGTACCAATTACTGCGCTCTTCTTCTTCTGATTCTGACGGAGAAGGGTTGGAAAAGGCTCTTCAGGGTGTCGTGTGGAAGAGGAATGCCCGAGGCGCTGTTTAAATAGGGTCTGAACACGCCAGGTTTTCTTTTTTTTTTTTTTTTCAGAAATATAATTTTAGAAATAGGTCCCTGGTAATTATTGTTATATGCTTTTGAAGAAAAAAATACCAATTGTTCAAGGGGGAATTAGGTGGAAGACCCTGAAAAAATGTTGGTTTAGGTATTAGGCCTTTTATATGCATATTTACATAAGTATGTGCACATATATACTGCTTCCTCATTTTGTTTCTTGAAGTATGCATTCATACTTTATTGGCGAAAGGAATCTACGTCCATGAATAATTCATTCAGTTTGAAATAAGCAACATACAGCCGCAAAACATGGTGGTGCAACGTTGTCAAAAAAAAAAAAAAAAAAACATGGCGGTGCAACGGCTGCTGGCCTTTTGAAGTTGAACGCATCCAAATGTCGTTGGCAAAGTGCTTGACGGGTTTTCATTGTCTACGCAAATCCAATTAGCCAGGTGGGAATAACTACTCCCGGAGTATAAAAACATAATATAAATATATACATGTATTTGTTAATATAAAAAATTAGAGTTTTGTTTTATTTTCTTACTTAGGGGTAAAATCGTCTTTTTATCCTCTACTTAACGCCGTCAAGTACTGAAAATTGACGGAAGGCCTTCCACCTAACAAAATTTTGTTTCAGGGTCTTCCACCCAAATTCGGAAAATAAAAGGCCCAATACCTAAACCAAGTTTTTTTTTTCGAGGCCTTCCACCTAATTCTCCCATTGTTCAACTAGAGAAATGGCGAGAATATGGTGAGTGTGAGAAAGGAAAAATGCGTACCTTTCTTTTGCTCGCTTGGAAGCCGAAGGATGGAAGGAAGGCCTTTTCTTTGACTTGCTTACTTCTTCTCCGACATCGAGAAGAGTTTCTGTTCTGAGAACACTGAGATCGGTGCTGCCCAAACCATGGTTTAAATAAGTTGTCAACACACCTGTTTTTCCTGTTTTTCTTTTTAGAAATTTGATTTTAGAAATAGGTCCCTGCTAGGTTAATTCCACCTATATGGTAATTGTTGTTATATGCTTTTGGAGAATAAAAAAATACCAATTGTTCAACTAGAGAAATGGCAAGAATAGGCGGCCAGTGTGAGAAAGGAAAAATGCAGCGTTTATAGAGCCGTTAAATCCTGGTACCTACAAACCAAGCTATAGAAGAAGATAGCGCCTGTAGATTACTGTGCTTTCTTCTGATTCCGACGGAGAAGGCTTTGTGTTGTGTGACAGATGAAAGCCCAAAGCGCTGTTTAAATATTGTCACGCTGTTTTTTGTGTTTTGTTTTCAGAAATCTAATTTTAGAAATAGGTCCCTAGGTTAATTCCACCCTTGGGTTATTATTACTATAAGTTTCTTATTGGACAAAATAACAACTGGAAAATTGGTGGAATCGGCATGAGCATGAGAAAAGGAAAAAATATAGTGTTTACAACGTCGTCGTTAAATCCTGGTACAAGTGTGCAAGTCATTCATTTTTTAGGAGAATCTGCGGATGAGAGGCTTCACCTCTGCAGTTTAAAAATGACTCGCACACTTATAGGAGCTTCACTCGGTGAGTCGTTCCACATTCTGGCATTCGGTAGAGATCCGCCTAGAGTTGTAGCAAAACCAGAGCTAAAGCTATTCAAAAACTCCCACCAAAGATGCCGGCCTAACATATGAACATTTTGCATGGGAAATCATGGCATGTACCAACGTCGTGGTAGACAAGTTTGCACGGACTAACATATGAACACATTTATTTTGGTACATTTACTAATTATTAGATGTAACGAGAGCACGTGACATGGGATCAGCTGGTTGTCATTATTGAAGGAATATTAGGGCCGCTACGCTAGCTGGAAAATAAAACTTTCCTACCCCATAAACCAGAAACTACTGCTAGTTATAGATCACGGGATTACCACTAGACGCGCAGGTGCAGCGGAAACGTCTCTCTTGCGACGTAGATGTGTGCGTCGCAGCAGTGCGGAGCAGTTGCTCACGTCTGTCCTTCACGTGCAGTTCGTCCTTGTGCTCTAGATACAACACCTCCAAAGTTCCCGCACATACAGGGAGTAAGCATCGCACCTCCAGACTGCTAGGTCCGCAAGGAACAAGAGGCGAGGGCGCATCGGCGGCGGCTGCCAAAGTGATGTGTCACCTTTAGCCCGCGTCCACCTCTCTTATATAGGCGTTCCTGATGGACTCCCAAGCTGGAGGCCCATTAGCAACCCTAAGCCTTGAATAATTGGATCAGATCCGAATTAGGCTTCCTGCCCCTGAAGTGTGCAACCCTATGGGCTCACGCGCACATAGACATGGCCCGAGTACTCCTACTCGACCAATAGTTGACAGCGGTCTCTAGCAAGACATGTCAACTCCCATGAGTACGCAATGATCATATCAGACGAACCACCACAATCTCCAACCAGTATAAGGTGACACCGACCAGTCATGAACTCCTTCCGACCAGTCCTATCGACCACCCTCTGACCAGTGATCGGGTAGTTCCAAGCATGCTAGTATGTTATTCCCATTGCCACACGATATTTGGTCCATCTCATAGGTTAACACTTAACCTAAGCATATCCATGCATTTCATGATCAAATCACTTGAGTGTCCAAAGGATATCGCTCTCAATCAGAGAGGGGCATATTCCATCTTGGTCGACTATGTCTCACAACGTGTTTTCTGACAAACCCGAAAACCACCTTTATGACTACACAATTACGGAGTAGCGTTAGGTAGTCCCTGAGTAGATCGTTCCACATCTTGAGTACGTACGACAACCTCAGGTCTAAGGATATTATGTATAAGATTATGATTAGAGACAATCTCAAGTTGGGTCAATCCAGCCCCATGCCATACATGCGCCCACACTATTAGCTAGACATCTCCATGTCTATGAGATGTCTATGAGTTGTGAAATATAGTCATCAACCAATATGTGTGTTGATCTAATATTCATATATGTTCTCACATGAACTCCGACCAAGGACAAAAATAGAATAACCATACAAGTAAAAGAGTTTCACAAACAATTCACATAATTGTCAATCGATACAAGTTGTCTTTAATGGATATTCATGAACACATGATATGTGGATGCTTCACCTCTACAGTTTAAAAATGACTCACACACTTATAAGAGCTTCACTCGGTGAGTCGTTCCACATTTTGGCATTCGGTAGATATCCACCTAGAGATTAAAAATGACTCACACACATATGTTGCATGCATCGTTGTTCATATGTTTGCCCTGTTTGCAAGTGTGTTTTTAAGTGTTTTCTATAAGCATATTTGAAGTGCTTCAATATCCATCGGATGTATGTTGCAACAATTGTTTTTGGATCTTTTAAAGATGGATATATCTAGGGTTGCATCTCTTCTCTAATCTGGTTGCATCTCTTCTCTAATCTTATGTTGCACCTTCTCAATCTCCTGGAGGCAAGCCATCTATGCGGACGAAAGAGTAATAGGCACCCTGTGCAATACAGTGCGGGCTCATGCATGCGTGGCCACGGGACGAAGCAGGCACGGTCAAGTGAGTGGCACAGACACACATATATATAGGGCGGGGTGGGGGCGGGGCCGTGTGGACCAGGGGTGTCCGATGGCGATGGGAATGGGATTGGATGTCCGAGCACTGGCATGTCCCATCGAAAGCGTGCAACAGATCACCAGGTTACCTAAATTAGTTAGCGTCTACTGGACCAGCTTGCATCCTCGTCTATAACCCCTATATAGAGCCCACTATCCTCTGCACATGCAGAGGTGACACGTCAGCACATCCTTCCGTTACTTCCGTTATTGCTCGCTCCTACCGACGGGACGGTAAAATTCTCGTCCGCTTCCCTTCGCCTGCAGGCTTCCCATTAGCTGCCATTAACTTCCCATTAGCTGCCATTAACACATCCACGTAGTGCTTCGATGTTTTTCGGTGCCCCTTCCCATCCAAGAGTCTCCATAATGACATTTAGATGTTGTATTTAAAAGTAATATTTGCTGTGGAGCAACCGCGCGGTCGGGCGTCCACGTCGTCCCGAAATCTGTGATTGGTCCGTTTTTTTTGCAAAAGAGTCCCTCAGTTTGTACGAAATCATGTTCCAGCCCGCTCAGGCCCCTCCTCCACAGTAACTATGCTTGGATTTCTTTCAAGCAGACCCCTGAACTATGTTCCTTTTGCAATAACACCCCCGCCGGCCCTACCAAATATATACGGTCTCTCCTCACGGTAAAAAAAAAAAAAAAAAAAAACTACCGCATCCTCTCCTCTCTCCGTCTTCTCCCGATGCGGCCGCATCTCGGGAGGGCGCCGCCGCGCCGGCGCCTCCACCTCCGCGGCTCCCAGCGCGGCGCGGGCACGGGCGGCCAGCCCCGGCGGCGGCGCGCGCGCCGGCGGCCGGAGCGGCGGCGCGGCGGCGCGGCGCGGCGCGGCGCGGCGGCGGCGCGGGCGCGCGGGCACGGCACGAGGGCGGCGGCGCTGGCGGCCGGCGGCGTGGCGGTGGCGGCACAGGTGCCCTCCCTCCCTTCTCCTCTCTCTCTCTCTCTGTTGGGGTTAGGGTTACGGTGCGGCGGCGCTTCAGCCCGGCTAAGCGCCGCCACGGCCCGGTCGGGCCGAGGGCGACAGGCTCAATCGGGTAGACCTATATTTTTTTTTCAATTCCAGAATAATCTTGTGCAGTTCGGGCCCCTCCTCCCATCGAATCTTCCCAGTCTTGGGAGATGACGCCTCTCTCCGTCTCGGAGTTTCTTCACTCCCTGGTGCTTGTTGGTAAGGCTATATTGTCTCCCTCCCCTCATCATCTTTCTGTTGTGGGCTATGGATAAGTTGTTTTAAGTTGAATCATCAGGTTCCATGGGTCACAGAGTAAAGTTGTTTCAAGAAGTTTCGCTTCTATTCTTCGCTGCAATCCTTGGTACTCTTAGGTTGCAAATACAGTTCCTATAGTACTATTTTATAGTAATGGCAACTATTAGTCCAGGCTCTCAACCTTGCTACTTTAAAATTGCAATGCCTTTATCTTTCCATCTAAAATTAAGTAGTGACATTATTATTATATAGAGGAGTGGGTCGAGTGCAGTAGGGCTTAACAAATGAAAACTTGCGGAACAAGGTGATTCAGTTCGAGCTATTGGAATTTCTGGCTCATAAAACATGTTTTCTGTGCGTTTACTTACATCTGATTCTCATAGATTTGCCATGTTTAATTTAATTCCAGGAACAAAGGAAGGATCACACAGAATGTCCATGCGGTTCTGCATTGGATTTGAGTCAACGAAATCTAAATGGTGCGTGAACCATTGAATCAGCAACCAGGCTGTGGTTTCAGGGCGACAAGAGGTTGGATTCAGCCTCCTAATGACAGGCTGTGATTGCAAAGCATTGCAGCTAAGTGGCCACTTCGCTATAATTTTGCTTGTGTAAACTTTGTTACATCTGGCAACAAATGAAGCTCTTCAGACACGATTTTCCTATATGAAATGAAGATCTTCACACATGACTGCCATCGATGATCGGTGTGTGTTTGTTTCCCTAGCCTGACTGGCTGTTCCAGGCCAAAATTTAGTTAATTAGTCTTCCAATTAATGTTTTCAGGTGTCTGACTGTCATGCTTATTGTGTGCCCAGCTTTATTTTAAACAATTCATTAGCTTTCTGGTTAGTGTTTCTGTTATTCGAAAATGAATATACCATTGTGTGCGGCTGTCATGGATACTGTGTGTTCAGCTTTCCCTGATTGACTTATCTTGCATAGCTACTTCCTGTTGCTTTGATTACTAGATGTGATACTCCATCTCTTCTATGCTTTGTTTTGATCTACCTTTATGTTCTCCTAAACGTGTGATTCCAAATTTAGTTGATTAGTCTTCCAATTAATGTTTTTTGTTATCTTAGACTGCAGTATAAAAAATAGCTAGCTAATGTGGAAGCTTGCTTGCACAAGATGACCTTTTAGATATAGTTCTCCGTAGGATACAAAGCTATCCCATTAAATGATGACTGAGCTATTATTATGTAGCCTCCTATAAACAAATTCCCATTAAACGATGTGTCTTCTTTGCTTGATATTCCGGATCGCTGGGATTTTCTATTCTTGCTCTCTGTTTCAGTGTAGATGGATCAACCTGAGGTCTATGATCTTTGCTGCCATTAGATTTGGATTAAGAAATGATATGCTTCTTTTAGTTGCTTTTCATCTGATGCTAAGGTTTAATTTAACCAGATCAGTGTTCATCTATTGCAGGAGTGCATGTGTGATGCCTAATGCTAAACCCTGTACTCCTAGAGGTAATGGTCCTTCCATTAATTTGTGATGTTTCATGAGCCTCTATCCATTTATAGAATGATGATAAGCTTCAAAACATGTATTTGTTTATCTTATGAAAACAGAACAACTTAGGCCTAATTCAGTCCACAGTTCTGAAACGTGATTTCCCATGTGCTGCGGCAGACGATTTATAGCATCCAGCCCCTTTCTCCATAAAAGGTATGATCCTGTCTCAAAAAAAAAATTGCTTTTGGTGAATTCGGTGACCTTGCCAACTTAAATGTATTACGGTATTGACAGTTCTAAGGATTTTATTTCCTGCTATATAGGCTTAAGGTAACACAAATTGCTATCATTCTTTTCTTTGTAGCTTTAGCACCTGCCATAGTGGGTCCAGAACTGATTTCTGTATTGATTACCTTTGTTCTGTAAAAAAACAATATTTTCAGGAAAAAGATATATCGGGTCCTCTTGGTTTCTCCTCTAAAATCTTACCCACATATCTACTGATAAATAATGGTGCCAGCATATTAAAAACCTTGGATTGTAGGATCATACTCTGTGTTTTACAGATATCATCAATTATATCTCTTGTCAATTCTATTATGCTAATTAAACTCTTGTGAATTCCATCCACTTTTCAAATAAGCAAGCTCCTGTTTAGATATTTCGCAGCGCATATGGGTTCTTTCATTGTGTTATCCAACATGAGCTTCCTAGGATATCTCTAGAAAATAGGTAAGTGGAGTTCCCTTCCAATCAGTAGATGGCTTATTATTTACAGATATTGCTTCGGCCTATCCTTGCGCGCATGGGCGCGCGCAATAACTATGGTGACATAAAACCCTTGTCCTGCAATTTTTTTACTTCTCTATTCTACTCTAAGTCATTATTGTCAGCCAATACATCTAGGTCCAATCAGTGCAAATATCTAAGTTCCAAATTCAGAATTCAAAGCAGAAGTGCTAATTACTTTGCAAAGAAACGCTGCCCACTAGACGTTTATCACAATTTAGCTGGCCAAGGCACATAAAGCATTACTCTTCAAAATTAATAAGCACTGACGAGAAACTATTAAAATTGATGATTGAAACATTGGAACAGATGGTTCTGAGCTGGTTTGATTGGAAGGCAGACAGCAGATGAACTCAACTGTTAAGAGGCAAAAGAGTATCCAGGAAGACCACCACAAAGCATCAGAAACATAAGGACTTACATGATCCAACGACAACGAAGACGAAGAACCCAAGAAGAATAGGCCCAACAGGATAATCATTCGACTTCTTGACTGTCTCAGGAACAGAGCCCCTCTTTGTGATATTCTTCTCAAACCGTGCTATCTTCCTATCAGCAAGACGCCTTGAGGTAGTCTGTTCAGAATCATTAAAAAAATCATTCCACATGATACAACAAGAACATGTCCAAAGAGATATTACAAAGAAACACTATGTTTGGTTAGTACAGCACCAAGGAACTTAAATACAAATTAACATGGCACAGGGAACAGTAACTTAAACAAATTTGTTTCACACCATGTATTTCAGTTACTTCGGAAAAAAAGTAATATATAGGCCCTACTGCACCATTGGAAGATTTGCTCGTATATGTCCTGTCATTTTGAAAATCAGAGGGTTCTTTTTATTTTCTTGTTCAAGGGAATATAATTTAAATTTCCCTAAAAGTAATAATTGACATGCTACTGAAACTTAGAATTTGAAAGTCCAACTAAGTTTAGATTCGTTGCTAGAAGCTCTGCAAATTCTTGTGAGAAATAAGAACATCGATCCCACAGCTTTTCTTTGGTGCTGCCAAAAATGAACCTGTAACCGTTCCATCTTATCAGAAACAAGTTTCAAGTTCAGATATCTCAGCCCTCTGGACTCAGCAGATCCACACACACCTTCGGAGGAAATGGTATGTCCCTGCTCAACAAGAGTCTATGATTAGCTTGTTCAGTTATTTCGACCTGTGTTTATATCAATGCTATCCACATTTAGTTTCCAGACTAGATTTTTTAATGCTTCAGGTTAAAAGCTCTCATATGATTCTTCCCCACACTACAGTTTCAGACTCTCTAACTACAAAATGCCATGCTCTGACACTTCAGAGATTCCATGAAAGAGAAAATAAAATAAGGCATCTGCACATCCATGCTTTACTATTTCTATGCAGTAATGATTGGATTTCGTTGTTCCGCTATTGTTTATTTTAAACTGATAAATGCATATTCAGCCATCGTTTGCCAAATATAGTTTAAGTGTCAATCTTTCCGATCAATGATAATGATAACGACCACAAGCCAAACTTCGTTATTTCAATATTTAAAATCTGACCTTATTTACCGTTATGTCCATTCCATGACACCATGTAACCGCCATTTGCTTCTCCAGGCTCCACGTACACCTCAAGCCTTAGCAATCATAAAAACCAACGACGACACATACATGATAGAATAGCACTTTGCAAACTCGGTTATCGTGACCGATGTGCGCCCCAACGATGGCACCATCACAACAGGCCACATCCGGCAGGCTATACACACACAGTTTGCCTATCAGGCCATCCCGCTGACGATAACAAGGTTCCGAGCAGACTTTGTTGTCGAATTTGGCTCACTTGCAGAGAGGGACATGGTCGCAGGAGCCCTACAGCTACAGACTACCCAACTGGATGCACTTCTAGGACATGGAACAACCTATACGGTGGTACAACCGTGCACTGGGACACTATAGTGACCATCGGCATTTCTGGCTTCCCAGCACACGCCTTCAACAAATCCGCGCTGGAACCCTTGCTTGGTCCACACTGTAGAATCCAGACCTGTCGATTGGTCCACTCAAAAGGGATATGCCGCGTTCATGCTTACGCCCAGAGCCAAAACTCTATTCCAACCTATGGAACCATAGCGCTGCAGTATGAAAAAGAAAACGGCATACAAAACGTCACCGTCCCAGTCACAATGAGAACCTATCTCTACTTACAAGCACCACCGCTCGACGAGGAACCTTCTCTAGATGAGCCACCATTCTCTGAAGACAACAGTTCAGTTTCCATAGACACAGGTACTGCATCACTCTAACCATATCAAACAGCATACCTCCCTACCTTGCCATTGATCGCCAGACTAACCTACTCTTCATTGGTCACAGCTGAACTATTTGGATGTGACAGAGATATGATCAGGGAGGCCCAAGAAGACCAGATGCGATGTACATTGACCTACACCCATAAGTAAATTAGACTTCGGTAAACGAGTCCCTCACATTATTCATTTCTTCTGCAGTGAACAGGGAGCTTGACGCCGTCCCAGTTCAGGCCGACACCTCGGACAGCGACTATGATTCTGAGGGCAGGTTTTTGAGGCCTCAGTACTCACCTGAGACTGACTCCGACAGGAGCCCTCGCTACTAACGGCATTGCCTGTACCCTACATAGCCATCAAACTAAGGTGTGTCCTTTCACTACCAATCTGAATGATGGTGCCCATATAAAAAAGAAATGTAACTGCATTGCCGTCAACAATCTTACATTCTGTCTTATAAGAAAAGGCATCCTTAGGTATAATTTAAAAAAAACACATCTATGGAGCTTATAGTTACCAGATTTACTATCTTCAATAAAAAAACAAAGTTACAGCCCCCCGGCAATCTTAGCTTCTATCACGTTTCTCATTCATTTGAATTGCACACGTCCCTCATTCATTTCAATTGCATGGTCCTGCTTTCCAAGTTCCTCTGTGCTTCTTCGGATCTCTTGCTTACTTGCTCTAAATGTTTCTATTCTACAGGTGCCTAGGTGCTGCTTCAGATGTCCCTCATTACACCTTGCCTTTTGACATCCAGATGGCTTCTTCAGGCTTTTTCTCCTGTCCTATCCGAACAGTCTAAATAGCCTTAGTAGTGCATGCATTGATCTGTATCCTCTTTAGTTCTAAGTCTGGACGTTTACTGTGTGTACTGTATCTCTGTAAGAAGATCCTATCTAAACACGTACTGCTTTCATGTATTGCCTATTATTTACATTCGGCCTATCCTCGCGCGCATGGGCGCGCGCCATTCACTAGTATATATAAGAGAACTCCAGCCTTCATCGTCTCCCCCGTGCGCAAGCGCAACAAATGCAGGGCTTCCCTCGGATTCATGGTTGAGAGGGACGAAACACAGCTGAACTGAAGCAACAAAAAGAATTACCCGCTTCAACTCGGCGCCTTTCTCCAGTAGCAGCAGCTCCCGCCTTCTCCGCCTCCGCAACCGGAATCCCGACCACCGCAGACGGCTCCGGGAGTCGGCCCTCCTCGAGGCAGTGGCAGAGCTAGCATCTGATAGCTGAGTATTCCGCGAACAAGTGTTGCGCTGTCCCTGGTCCGCCGCCCGCCCTCGCCGGTCAGTCCGCCGGCAGCTGATCACCGGAGTCGCCAAATTCGTCGGGACGCCGGAGGCGGGGACGCAGCGGCGCAGCGCAGGTCGCGCTCAGCCCGTCGGCCGGCGCGCAACGGCGCAGGGATGCGAGATTGGGAGGGGCGTGCACGGTGTGCCGCCGCTGGCCGATGCATCGAGAATGTATGATGCGAGTTGGGGAGGAAACAGGAAAGGATGTGACCTTTTTTTTCTTCTTTAGTGGGCTTTCTATTGGGCTTTGCTACTTTGGGCCAGATTTGCAGCATGTGACAACAAATACCATTATACATATACTTTTGTATGTATTTAAGTTTGTTTCTAAAGTCTTGGTATTCCATGAAATACAGGGTAGCGACGGCCTTGACGGGAGGAGAGAGAAATTGGAATAGAAAAGAGATAATTGGGGACTATTTGGTCTCTATAGATGGGTGATAGTAGTAAATATTCCGGTTATCGCTGCCACAAGTCTACGTCTGCGGACGATTATTACTTTTGTGGGGCTAGAGAATTACGGTTAGCGTGGTTTGGGAAAAAAAAAACATGCTCGATCGACCTAGCAGTATTTGGATGCATCTATTGGCTTCTAGCCGTTCGTGATAATATAAAATCGAATGTCTCATCTTTAGACATCTCCAAATATGGCTCTTCGTTACATGAACCATTCAAATAAATGGTGGAAACTACGTAGTATTCTATACTTATATGATCCGAAATAATATATATTGCATATGTGCCAGTTTTAATCTAACTACAGATATCCTCTATATTATTAAATAAAATATATAGCATACCCGCAGCAACATGCGGGGAATTCTTCTAGTTCTTTTTGCGGGGTAAGGGGGGCCGGAGGCGGAGCCTTCTATGGCCAATACATGGCACAACTAAGAGCATCTCCAGCAGGCTACCTAAATGGACTACCTATGCTAAATTTAGGTAGTTGGGGCAACAAACACAGGTCTAGCAAACTACCTATTTGGCCCAACAAATTTGTTGGCTACCTAAAACTCCACTTGGTCTACCTATTCCTGTTGGGCCAATAGATGGGCAACTAAACTTTTTTCTCTTCCCTTCTCCGCACGCGCGGTTCTACTCGTACACGCACGCAGTTCTCCGCACATGGCTGTCGTTGGACCATCACCCCGCCACCTGTCTCGGTCCGGCGAGGACCGGATCCCGCACCTGCTCGCCGGAGCACCCCCCCCTCGCCGGAGCGGCCCCACAGCTTTGCCGGTGCGGCCCTCCCCCCGACGCCAACGCGTTGGTCCTCCCGACACGGTGGTCCTCCTAGCGGCGGCCCGCACCTGTCCGGCGCGCCGCCCTTCCGTCCCGGCAAGGGGTGCGTGCACTACTACAAAATTGATTTTACGTGGTGTTCGATTTTATTTTCCGTGGCGGGCATTTGAGAAACCGCCACGAAAAATAGGTGGCCCGACACCCCCTCCGGCGGAGAGGAAAAACCGCCACGGTTGTCGATTAACCGTGGCGGACATTGTAAAATAACCGCCACGGTTAATCGATTAACCGTGGCGGTTTTTGTAATAAGCCCGCCACGGAAAATGAGGCCCAACTAGAAGCCCATCTTAACCCAAGTGAGCCCAATACAAAGGCCATCATATATAAGAAAAACTTAACCCTAACTCACCAACTCCCTCACTTCTCTCTCTCTCTCCCCTCACCCCGACTCCTCTCTCTCCACCAACTCTCTCCACCAGCTCTCTCTCCTCCCCATGGCGGCGCGTGGACCGGACCAGGCCGAGGCCCGGCGGCCGCTACCCCGGCGGCCTTGGCGCGCCGGCTCGTGCGCGGAGGCCGGCGGCGCGGCCATGGCGGCGCGAGGGCGGAGGCCCGGCGGCCGCGACCTTGGCGCGCCGGCTCGCGCGGCGACGGCGGATCCGCGTCCATGGA
This sequence comes from Hyparrhenia diplandra, assembly GCA_015847255.1. Taxonomy (NCBI): domain Eukaryota; kingdom Viridiplantae; phylum Streptophyta; class Magnoliopsida; order Poales; family Poaceae; genus Hyparrhenia; species Hyparrhenia diplandra. Next base: position 529,859 of record JADLZK010007522.1, on the reverse strand, counting down.
GGCTCCTCCCTCCCCGAAAGCTCGGCGGCGGCGCCTTCCCCCGCGCGATGGCGGCCCCTTCCCCCGGCTCGCCGGATCCGCGCTCGCGGTGGCGGATCCGCGTCCATGGAGGCTCCTTCCCTCCCCGAGCTCGGCGCCGCCGCCTTCCCCGCGCGACGGCGGGCCCTTCCCCAGCTCGCGGATCCGCACTCGCGCGGTGGCCGGATCCGCGTCCATGGAGGCTCCTTCCCTCCCTCGAGCTCGACGCCGCCCCTTCCCCGCTCGACGGCCCCCCCACCCCCCTCCTCCCTCCGGCGTTCCTCCTCTTCCGAGATCCGGCGGCGGCGGCCAGGAAACCCTAGCGGGCCCGGCGGCCGCTAGGGCCCAGATCTGGGCCGCCGGGCCCGCTAGGGTTTCGTGATTCAATTTTTATTTTTATTTATTTTTTTTTCATTAACCGTGGCGGGCATTTTGTCCGCCACGGAAAATCATCCATTTTCCGTGACCCTCCGTCCGTGGCGGACAAAAATGCCCGCCACGGAAAATGTTTTTTGTCCGCCACGGTTAATCGTTTATGTAGTAGTGGTGGAGGCCTGCTCATGCCCCAAGAAAGCACGTGGCCCTCGATCCGCCCGGCCGTGTCTACTCCGACCGCCCGCAGACGCATCTGTCCAGGGCACTTGCTCGTGGCTCACCTTGATCCGCTATCCCGCCACGGCACAAGCATCCCGACGCACAAGGGCAACCGTCTACTCCTCCGACGCGGCCCTGTGGTCAATTTGATGAAGGAATGAATAAGCAGAGGAAAGGGATGGCGGGTGGGCTCCACATGTCATGAACTTGAGGGATGAGATTGGGTAGTGTGGTTTAGGTAGTACTGCTAGAGTTGGGTGCAAAATTTAGGTAGAATGAAGTTTGGTAGCTATCTAAATATAATTTTAGGTAGTCTGTTTTAGATAGTACCGCTGGAGATGCTCTAACCTGGACCACAAACCGGGTACAAGCAAACAACTCGATCGATTGCCAATGTGCAGATTGAGCTACTGCAGAAAGAAAGATGCCGACGGCGATCGTCGTTCCTGCTCGCGGCGGCCGTGCAATTCATGCATGCAGACGCAGACACCAGAGTTGACGACGTCACACCCACTCGTCACTCAGGCATCAAGTCGGCTTCGGAAGCCGCGCTTGTGACAGACTAAAAGGTGCAATACAGTATTTTCGTGGGCTCGCCAGTTGGGCTGTTATAAACTTGGGCCCGCTCCAGTTGGGCTTAGTTTTGCTCTTCTTTTCCCCGTCCACCGACTTTAAAAAAAAAAACAAATAAAATCTCCAGTGGCCTTCTATCAATCCGAATTCGAATCTGACCCGAATACACGCATACAAATCTCTACCCGTGTGCTACACTACTATCGATCCGCGCCAGCTTTGTTTCACATCAAGATTTGTGTACTTTGCAGCTCGACCAGAACGTACGCAGGAGGTGGGGGAATCGGCGATCGAGCAACTGCAGCCATGTCCGTGGCGGCCGGCGTGAGCGACGCGGCCATCGCGGTGCGCGACAAGCTCCGTGGCATGATTGGCCAGACCAAGGTCAAGCGCTACTGGCCGGGAAAGCCGCCCGAGTGGGCTGACGCCGCCGATGACGACGTCGATCTCAGGACGACACGGGTCGACAAGGCGTTCCCCAAAGGACGACGGCGGCGGCGATGTCCCCGCGGCCAAGGATGACCGCCGGCTCCGCCGCCTCGCGGAGACTCGCGCGGAGAATAAGGAGGAGCTGAGGGCGGATCACCGCCGCATCCGGCAGGCGGAGGTCGTGTCGACTGCGGAGGAGGAGGAGAACGAGAGGCAGGAGGCTGACATCGACGAGGAGGATGAGGAGGCGCAGGAGGAGAGGAGGAGGAGGATGAGGGAGAGGCAGCTGTTGAGGGAGCAGGAAGAGCTGCTTCCTCAGGAAGAGGAGGAACCCGTGGAGGATGAGGAGTCGGAGGAGGAGTCGGAGTATGAGATGGACTCTGAGGATGAGCAGATGGGCATGGCCATGGTGAAGCCCGTGTTCATAGCAAAGTCACAGAGGGACACCATTGCGGAGCGTGAACGGATCGAGGAGGAGGAGAGGCAGCTTGAGGAGCTGGTCAAGATTAGGTTGGAGGATAGGAAGAAGGAGACTAAACAGATTGTGGTTGAAGAGATTAGAAAGGAGAAGCACATTGAGAAGGCGCTGAATGAAGAGGCCATTGTTGAGGATGTCGATACAGACGACGAGTTGAATGAAGCAGACGAGTATGAGGCATGGAAAAACAGGGAAATTTCAAGAATTAAGAGGGACAGGGGAGGAAAGAGACGCGAGGTTGAAGGAGAAGGAGGAGATCGAGAAGGTCAGGAACATGACAGAGGAGGAGCGCAAGAATCCGAAGCCACTTCGCCAGAAGAAACGGAAGTGGAAATATATGCAGAAGTACTACCACAAAGGTGCCTTCTTCCAGGAAGGTGTTGATGATGTTATCCAGTCATCAGCTGGTAAAGATGATATCTACACCCGTGATTTCTCTGAACCCACTGGAGAAGATAAGATGGATAAGAGCATCCTGCCCAAGGTCATGCAAGTTAAACATTTTGGGCGCAGCGGCAGAACGAAATGGACACATCTTGTTAATGAGGACACTACAGATTGGAATGCACCGTAAGTACATATGTCGATAGGATTGTTATTTACTCTCATGATATTATTCAGTTGCCTTGTTTAGTTTTTTTTTTTTTGGCAAGTGCTTTCATTTCTAATTTCTTAGTTAAATTTTTATGGCCTCAAGGCAAATTACTTTGCATGATTTTAATTAGGAAGTCCAATGGAGGCCCCATGAGATAACTATTGTAGCTTTTGAGACAGAATTTGAGTGCAGTTCTTTGACCTGCTAATTTGTCAAAACCTCAAAGCTTAGTACATATTTATCAACTGAATTGTTTCGAACATTTTCTGGGGTGCTGTATGTTGGTCTTTTATAACATGATGAAAACATCTGTACTGAGTCTGGACTAATAATTTCTTAATGAATTTTTCAGATGGTCAACAAATGGGCCTCTGCGAGCAAAGTATAATGCAAAAATGGCTGGCATGAATGCGCCTATCGCTAAACCAAAAGGAAGTAAGAAGCTGAAGGACTGGGATGCCAGATGAGATGCCAGGTGAGCTGGCTTTGTCTAAGCCTTGTTGCCATACAAGCACTACATAGCCAACAAGTGCAAACAATGCTTATGCAGATGCTTTCTTTTCATTTTGACTGCATAAACCATGTGTATTAAAGTTTCCCACAGTATGATGTAATGATCCATGCATGATCATTAATATTGCTTTTTTATGTTTTATCAGAAGTGTATCCCATGTATATTTATCAGAAGGGAATTTATCAGTTGCGACCACACATGAATTCAACATATAGTTAATATATTCTGGGGCTTATCAGAAAGTGGACATGCTGTAGGGTGTGGCAGTCCCAGCTTTATTCTATAGATGTCCAACAGCAATTGGGAACCTCAAACCAAATGAAAATCTTGCAACTTAAGGGGCCCAAGACTGCCAAATCCCCTTCCATGGAGTGAACCTAATGGTCCCAAAAAAGAATTCATTATAGGAAGATTTCCTAGAGTAGGTGCCATGCCGTGAAAGTGAGATACACAAATTTCATAAGCTATGTATGGTGAGTATGAGAGGCTTGATTAATCTGGTTTTGAATTCTCATTCAGTTATAGCCTTGACAGTTCTGAAGTAGAAAGAGATGTGGTTAACAGGTGCAATCCTCAGCATGTGTATTTTATCTTTTTTTATTTCAGCTAACCTTTGTTCCTGAATCCTGATGGGGTACTTCACTTTTATCTACGGTCAGATAATTTACTCCTCTTATGATAAACCCTCTCTCTTCATGTAATTGGTTCTTTTCTACTATATATTTGTCCTAAACGTTAAATCCAGACTGATTATCAGTGTTAGTGGCCTGCTTGGATTATTCCAGGATAATTTCTTAACTTGGACTTTGTAAAGCAACTGCAAGTAGAAAACACACCATCGATGGCAGTTAGGCCAGCCAAGTTATATTTTCTAAATGTGACATGTGCCAGCCTTACTATCAAAACAAATAATAATAAGGCCAGACAGTTTCTCAATGATATGTGTATGATCAGTGACTTTGAAAGCAAAGCTGGTCATGCTGTTGTCAGGTGTACCTATGCAGATCTCTACTGCAGGTAACGAGACAAAAAATTATGTGTCGATATTAGGAATGGTGTAGGACCTTTGAACCATAGTTGTAATTCCAGAAAATATAGGCACTCAAACATGATGCATCTATACTTAGTTAGAGCTCCGCTAACTGCTATTACCGATGGTTTAGCTAAATGCTGTTGCTATTTTTTCATTGGGATCAGTTTCGCGATCGTTTTAGTAATTCTACTAACTAAATTCCCAAAAGCAATACCTAGTATTTTAGTTTTGACAATTTTCCTTAGAGTTTGTTAGAATTTGTTGATTGTTCTAGATAATTATTAATACAAACTTTTCGGGAGCATAACGAGCATAATCCATATAGTTTCCAAGATGAATTTGTTGGTTATGCATTAAAAATTATTACCATGTTTCTGAATGTGCTATATTGCACCTCAAGTGTACTTATTGCAAAGGTACAACTATTTTTTGTTCACGGTTGGTTATTATTTATAAGGAATAATAAACCTTATTAATAATTATAAGGTCCTACACTGTTCCTAATACAACTTAATGAATCCACTCACTTAATGAAACCATTCAATTTCTTTCTTTATTTTTTTGTTTGTGTAAAAGGACGGAATTAGATAGCCAGTCAATCAAATACTCCCTCCCGTGTATGAGTAAATCAATTTTTTAGAGTTGTCTTAGAAAAGCACCAAGATTTATAACACCAAACAAATATCATTAGACAAGTTTCATAATTCTTCATTTGGTGTCATAAATGTTGTTATATTTTCGGGGACAAATTTGGTTAAGTTTGAAAAAAATTGATCTTAAGACAACTCTAGAAATTCATTCATTCAAGGACAGAGGGTAATGTACTAACCAACATGCAAGAAATACATAGGCAAGCTATAGTCACTAGATAGCATTGATCTATCTTCAGACAAATTCATATAGAAATGACATATCTTCATGAGCATTTGTACGAGAAGACAAATTCCCAGGAATTTTGTGTTCTGTACGTAGCACTTGCACCTGAAATTTGTTATTTTTGTGTGGATTTTACAAAATAAGTTTGCCTCCCAACTTTTGTTACAACGTACATCTATGAATGAACTATGGATGTGCATCGTTTCATAATTTTTAGAAACCTCTAAGTAGGTTTCTTGGAAGGGTTTTCATGATTGCACCAAAAGAGGGTGGTTTGCACCCGATATTTTCCCATACTAGTGGCAATGCACGTGCGCCACGCACGTGTTTATAGATAGAAAGCCTAGGACAGGTGACATCCTATTACAATAGTTTCATAATTATCATTTCTACCATCAAATTCATGGCTAAACTTTCTTTCAGATGTTGACCTTGTGTTAGATTTGACAACCACATGTAGGCATTTTAAATTAAAAACAGAAAATGACGAAGAATAATATGGTTTTTGACTGTAAATCTAATATAAAAGAAGCATGAAAAAAAAGAATACATACCAATTGGGCTGGAATAATCTTTGAAATATGACAACCAACTGTAACTGTAGGATCACCTTCCGAAAGAAGCCTTCGATCACGAAAAATGTAGGGCAACACACATAACACAAGAATAATCCATTCTACATTATTGGCTACTAAGGAAATTAGAACACTCCAAATAGGAATTACAAACTCCAAATAATTTTGATAGATTTTCTGCTGCAAGGAAATCAAAACTTAGCATAGCACATTTCGAGTCATACATGTCATCTTAACTGAACAATACATACTGTTCAGATAAGACCAAATGGTAACCATTCAGAAATAACTATTTAATCCAATGATATCACCTTGCTAGCCTGTAATGCCAAACAACGTCAGTTACCAGCTTTATGATGTGGAGAGCTCCAAATGGATATACATTGGCATATTTTACTTTCAAGTTTTTATCAGAGCCAAGATTGACAAGAGCTGCTAACAAAATATGAGTTGATGTTACTTTCTCATCAGCATGGTCCTGATTCCTGAACCCTGAAAAATTCAGTCCATTTAAAATTATTCTTTGATTTAACAAGCATCTGTACTTGATGGAACAATATATCAAAATCACTAAAGTGAGTTAGTTACAGAAGTAAACACGAAACAAAAGCCTACTGTATTTGTGTCTAGATGTTTTTAGGGATACCAATGGTCAGCAAGTAGGGTGAAAAACAATTAATATCCGAGGCAAGAGGAAACTATAAACGTCTAGAAAATTTAAACACCGAGTATTCAGCTAAAACCACCAAAATTCCATAGGTGACAGTGCTCGATCAAAGCAAAGTTGCATTTGGTAGGCCCAATGTTCAAATCTGTTAAACAGACTGCTAACTGGATTCACGAAATTCATAACCCACGCCTAATGGTAGGGTCAACGACGAACAAAAAACAATTGACAACCATCACAAGATTATTTGAACTACAAAACAGGATTTTGGTTGCATACCTTCGTCACACAGCGAGGTTAAGAAGCACGTTGACCTGGCCCTTCGCTGTCGCACAATTGATCATAAATCACTAAAATTGAAGAAATTTTGGTTAGAGTAACAAATGCAACCATATTTTTCACAGGCAGAAAATAAAAGCTATCAGTGTAACAATATTAATGTTAAATTATTTAGATCTATTTTTTCCAATCGAATTTCACAAGATCCTGCATGGATTAGTACATGATTGCACATGTTCTGTTAGCTTATACTGTTCATCTTTAATCGTAACAATAAACACGTGTGAAAGACAATGAAAGGAAACCCGACGTCGAGCATGCACCGGTTAGCTGCCACTACTTGGAAAAATCGATTAGTTACGAAGTGTTTAATTTTTACTGTGTGTTTTTCTCAAAACACACAGAAAAAAATTAAATTTTTCTGAGTGGTTTTATAAAAACGCACAGAAAAATACAAAAACACACAGAAAAATTGTACCATTTTTTTTGTGCGTGTCGATACACCCACGGAAAAAATTGAGACTCACGCGAAAAATTATAATTTTTCCGTGTGTTTCTATAAAACGCACAGAAAAAAGAAACCACACACAGAAAAACTACAATTTTTCGTTGTGTTTCTATTGCTTTCCCGTTGACAATATTTTTATTTGAAATATTTTTTTATGTCTTAGAAATTACTGTAATACATTTCTACCAGCAGGATAAAATAAAATGAAAGAAAAGAAGTGTTGGGCAGAGTAGCTCCATTTCAGCCCAAAATGAGAGGCAGGCCCAATATCTCTCACAGGCCCAGCTGCAACTTCGGCCGATATCAGCCGTCCATCACTCAATCGGATGGTTGAGAACCATCCCAAACCCTAGTTTCTCTTCACCGCACGCACGGGAGCAGCCCCTAGACCTTATCTCCTCCTCCCGTGCGTACCCCATGTCTTTCTCGGTCTTTGCTCTCGCCGTCCCCTCTACGCCGACGCCGCTCCCTTCTGCTCCTCCCATGGCGACCTTCCTTCTTCCCAGGTTCTCCTCGTGCAGCACCATCGCCCCCTCCTCTTCCTCCCCGCCTCGCGTGCCCCTTGCACAAAGCAGGCTGCCGTGCCCTAGACGGCTTCGCTGGCCATGCTGGCCGCCGCCGCCGGAGCACCATCGGCTGCCGGCCAGCCCGGAGCTGCGCGCCACACGGCCGAATGGCCATTCCGCCGCAGAGGCCCTAGCCGGGCTGGCCACCAGAGCTTGGGCCTGCCCACAGCAAGATCCAGTGGCTGCACAAGAAGAGCTACAGCGGCGGCAGATCTAGAGGTTAAAGCTGAATGGAGCCACAACGACACCAGCACAGCATCTGTAGGTATCTTCCTTCTATGGCTAACTCATATTTTAGTTTCCGTCTTCACCTTTGGTTCTTACTATTAGGCAGAGTGTAGATCTGAACGTAATATATATTCTGCTTGCCCATATCAGCATATGTGATGGGGTGAAATCTTCTGCTTTGTGGATAGCAAGACTGGTGCAGAGCTAGTCCATTGTACTTGTAATCATCTTATAACTGCTTGCGCATATCAGTCAATTTATACTTTGTAGTTTTTTGGTGTAGGTTCCTGCACTTGTGCAGTCCTGCTTGAGTTGGGAAGTTGTGCTCTGATATGTCTTTTGGTCACCAGCAGTCAACATGGTAAGCTTCTTTCATAATTACTGAACTAAAAGGTCATTCTGTTCTTGCAAAGGGCTAACGTACTTCCTATATTTGTTTGATTATAATGTGCACTGTGAATTGGCCCTTGCAATCATACATTAAATATGACTGCATACTAAGATTAGTGCCTGCCCTACATGCAATTTTTCCTGCAGTTTGTAGTTCACCTTTTTTATAGCTGCTTCTAAAATCTCAGTTGAAATTTAACAGCTAATATTACACTATAGGCAACACAGTTCTCTCATTCTCTGCATCTGTAGGGACAGTGAAGAGATAGTAAGATGGAAGATGATACGAAAGAGGGGCTGGAAACTAGAACATAACAGGTAAGCAGTTTGCAATTATTTGTATTTCTCTGCAATTGTACAAGGCTGCAAACAATATGATATGGCTCTAGTTTATAGTTATAATGTTTTAAAATATGAATTATGCCTTTCCGGACTTGGTTGATCGATTAGTAGCATACTTAGCAGTGAGGTAGTTGATAAGTAGAGTTTAGAAATTTTCTTGGTGTTTAATTTTTCATTCAGATTGTTGATAAGATGTTTCTTTTTGGCAGGTAGCATAATGGTTAAAGCAGTCTAGGATGCATATTAGTTGCCCATTTGTAGCCATGGCAGCACAGGATGTTACTGGAGATGAAAGGTACTGAGTTATCCCAAACTTTGATCAACAAAAGGCAAATTTCTTAGAATACTGTATTTTTTTCTTGTTATCTAAAAATATATCTTTGCTTAACAGGTAGAGATGGAGTGCATGGTGAAGTATTTTACTGGTTGGACTAGAAAAAATAGTTTGTGAATTCATTGTAGTATTCATGTTGAACATGTAGATGACCAAATCTATGTGCTGAACACAAGTGTCGACTCCATTCATGATGGAGAACTGATTTGTGTATATTTGAATGGAACTTTGTTCATGCACAAAGATTACTGGATGGACAATATGTATTTTTATGTGTTGAATTATTTTTTTTGCATGTTCGTTTCTATTTTTCTGTGAGTGTTTATTTCTTTTTTCTGTGAGGATTCATGCACACAAAAATAAATTATTAATCTGACCAACTTAATTTTTCTGTGTGTACGCTACGCTCAGAAATATATTTTTTTCTGAGTGTGCACCGTATTGAATTTTTCTGTCAACGTATTTCTGTGTGTATTTTTTCTGACGGTACACGCACAGAAAAATATTTTCTGGCGGGAAACGTATTTTTTGTGTGTTTTTACACACTCAGACCTAATCCATTTTCCAGTAGTGTGCGAACGTCCCTGTTCGCCAACGCGACATCATCCTCGATCCCCTGCAGGCCGCTTCGTCAATGGTGCATTCGCCGGAGTTCGTCTCCACCGCTAGGACCTCATCGTTGCCGTGTAAGGCGCTGCTGTTCACAACGTTGGCAGACCGGCGGCGGCGCCGGGAGAGTTCGCGGCAAACGATGAACTGCGATGGGCCGGACGGGTCACGTGTGCGACCGGTCGGCCGTCCGTTGGACGTCGTCTGGCGGTGGTTGCTGGTGCCGTTTCACCGCCGCTTCACAAGGAGAGATGAGCGACAAGGTCTATCATCAGCGCCGCTGCATGGATCTGTACACCAATTGATTTATGCATGAATTAATACAAGAATTGCCGATTACCTTGTACCCTGATCATCTAGTAACCATAACAATTAACTCACAGAAACTGTCAAAAAGCAATCTAATCTAGTACGCGCACTTAGGAAACTAACTCATGGCAAACAATTACGGATCAAAGTGGCAGTGTATAAAAGAAAGAATGGAATTTCCATTCATGCAACAAGCAAGATCCGTACGTAGCATATACATGCATTTAAAAGGAAGTCAATCAATGCATGGCTTGTATACGGGGATGAGCAGAACCGTTCCTCCATCAATCCATGCCATGTATACGGGGATGAGCAGAACCGTTCCTCCACTTTCATCTCCACGACGGGATCTGCTGCTGCGCTGGCGCGACCTGGCCTAGCGTGCGGCCTCCGCCGGCGCGCCAAGGTTCGAATTCCTGCGTCGGTGCCTGCTTTGGCCGTGTCACCAGGAGAGACCGTGATAGGTAGCGCCCTGCGATCGTCAGGTCGCGTCAGGGTGTTGCTTCGGAGATCAAATCAAGAGTAGGGTCTCAGGAGAGATCACCAAGATCATCGAGTTAGATGTTGGATCAATCGTCATCACCATTGGAGATTCAAAATCAACTCTACAAACAATTGCCCTTGCGTGGAGATTAACAGATCAAAACTGTAAGTGGATGGATAGCAGACCTGAGGGACGCTGGAACCTCTTAGCGGAGACGTGACCTTCTCGTCGGGGCCGGCAAGGGAGCACAAGTCGCCTCCGATGGAGGCAGCGTGGAGGTATTTGGCATATGGCGTGTACCCGAAGAGGAGAGGAACAACAACTTTGTGGAGCCTGTGGGAGGGAAAGAGAAGGAGCAGCAGGTCGTCGGCTTCCCGTGGAGGCACTCTCGCAGCGATGGCCTTAGCGCGGCGGTGCGGGCGATGGCGACGCCGGCGATGTTCCATTGCGCGAGAAGTTGCGATGAGGACGGGTGGGTCTGCGGTGGTTTCCCGTCCGTACGGCGCTGAACAGAATTGCCGTGCCCGCGCAATCTCTCTCCTAGCGGCCGTATCGATCGGGGATGCTCGCGCCGTTTGGGAGGCACGATTGTTTGCGTGTCCCGTGCGTTGTAGATTGGTAGCGTAGAAGAGGAGGAGTCGCTGGGTGTGGGTACACGCGGGCAGAGAGGGGTACAGCCGCGGGTAAGCTTTCACGCGCGTAAGAAAAACATATCGGAGGGGAGATCGGCAACAGAAAGCGAGAGTGAAACTTGGATGTTCCATATGTTCCTGTTGTCCTTCTCTTCTTAGTCCACCTGTCAGTCTCATGTGGGTAGGGAGTTTTTAAGGTGACAATGAATTTCATTTTCATCGCTCTTTTATAGTATAGATAAGTAACCAGAGATCACGATAGTGGACGGTGAATAACCGTTGCTGATTGAACTTGTCCCATGCCTTCATGTTGAAGAAATCGAAGGCCTTTTTGCTTCTCCACTGGGGTAAACTCCAGATGCTGCAGCTGTCAAAAAAAAAAAAAAAAAAAAAAACCCTCCAGATGCTTCCTTATTTTTATTTTGCAATTTTACTAACCTGGTGAAGTGGTGATGAACTTTGCTGTTGTACTTACATGGCTTGTTGTAATTTTTTTATATTGCTTCATCATGTATATGTGTGCTATAATAGCTCTGCAGTGTGTTTACAGCAACGTAAAGATCATATCTATTCATCTTCTCTTAAGCATGCCAGTACTGAAAAAAAAATAGAGTCAGGTGCTTTCTCTATTTGTTGCAAAAGTGTTACATTGCTTCGTGTAATGGTGTTCCAGAAAAGCTCTAAATTATGTACACATTTGACAGAAACATAGAGACCGTCTTCTATTAAGCATCCCCATTTTGAACTTCCACACGGACTACAATACTAAAAATTTGTTCAGTCGAATCATATGCTTGTTGCTCTCCTATTAACTCACATGTTTTCATTCAAATTCTTGTGTGGAATCACCCTTCCATTAATCATGGGAATCACATGCATATTATTTTCATGTGTATACTTTAGAAAAGCTCATCTTTATATTATAATGATTATATGCAGGTTAGGAAGTGCCCTTGTCAGCATTATTCTGCAGGACAAGTGTTGGTGAATGGGATGCCTTAGGAGCATTGACATGGATGCTGAGGTACGGGCATGTTAATGCCTTTCTTGCTAGCCACATTCTGTTCATCATTGCCCACAATATAATTTAGTGAAATGAACAACTGAGACAGAACACAGAAGATCTATCACACCATAAATTAGTTTGTGGATCGGTTGCACTTCGCTAATTTTTTCTTATTTGTAGGCAAGATTCATGAAACATATGAAAAGATTATCGGAAAAAACAGGAATCATGCAGAGGAAGGGGAATTGATTGCGCTGAATGCCTGGCAATGGCATCGAATAGATCGCCAAACTAGAGAAGCAATAAAGACAAATTTCCTTCCTGATCTGCTTCAAATATATGAAGTACTGCCTTCTTTGCTCAAGTTTGGACTTCTTTTTATTGAAGTGATTATTATAATGGATCATAACTAATTATTTTTTCTTGTAAATACGAAATCAGGGTTGTTGATTATGTATATGTATATGTCTGTATCTGCTGTCTAAGCACATCACATCTAGTTTGTTAATCAGTTGTAGTTTCCGGACTAAAAAATCCAGTGAAGTTTATTTACTAGCTGCTTAATAACTGTTATGTTCCAGTATAAAAAATATATATCAGTTTAGCACTATGCTTTTAAAAGAGATGTCTTTCTTACAATACTATCTATGGTGCATAGGCTTTGTTAAAGAAATATTTTGGGTGTTTATTCTTCAAAGCCCTGTAGTTACTTTGTTTCCACCTTGTGCTAAAATTCATTTACGAGTTCCAAAAGTTGGTATACACTAGATAACTGAAATTATTTTGTCCACTAGAAACTGTAGGTGAGTTTTCTTTTCCACTTATTAGAGAATCCTTCGATCACCTGTTGGCAGTAATTGACACCTTGCTTCCGGATGATCATGTTCTGCCGAAGAACATGTACGAGTCACAGAAAATCCTTCGTTCACTTAAGATGCCATACGAGCACATACATGCTTGTCCAAATGGATGCATCTTATTCAGGGGAGCACATGTGGATGATAAATACTGTCCAAAGTGTCAATCCTCTAGGTACATGGAGGTAGAGTCTGGTGATGGTCAGAAGAAGCAAACAAAAATCGGCATGAAGATCCTTCGGTACCTTCCATTCATACCGAGGATCCAACGACTTTTCATGACCGAGGAATCCGCGAAACAGATGACATATGCAATCTCATTTGCATTGTGTAGCATGGCTCAGATGCTTCCAACACTCTACCACCTATACGGGGAGATCAAGACGTGGATTTATCGCCGTGCTACCGTAGGCCGCCAACCGAGTCAGAGCCCCCTCTAGCTATTTGGTCGTGGATGGATGGTGGACATGTGAGATTGTGATGGACAAGTGAACTTATGAACTTGTTATTGTCATGGATTGTGAACTTGTTATTGTGATGGACATGTGATGTGTGGTTGTGAACTTATGGTTGTAATATATTCGTATTTGTGATATATATGTTTGTGAATGGATGGATATATTGATTAGCCTGTGAATATATATATTTCTTGTGTTTGTACGTAGATTGTAAGCAATAAAAATTAAAAATTATATTCTCGACATGCCTCTGCCGAGTGCTGCACTCGGTAAAGGCGGGGGTATGCCGAGTGCAAAGCACTCGGCAAAGAGTTCTCCGAGCCTATTCTCGAGATTCTTTACCGAAAGTGCTGCAATTTTTGCTTTGAGTGCAAGGGGGCACTCGGCAAAAGGTGACCAAAGCTTTGCCGAGTGCGGTAGCAGCACTTCGGGAAAGGTGACCAAAGGTTTGCAGAGTGCTCCTGAAGCGGCAATCGGCAATGTTTAATTGCCGAGTGCAGCACTCGATAAATGATTTTTCAAAAACCCATTTCTACGGCCGTTTAATATTTTTAAAAACATGTGTTGCCGAGTGCCGTCGAAATGCACTCGACACCCAATGGCACTTGGCAAACATGGGCGTTAACGGTCGTCCGACAAATGGGCGACGTCAGACCACTTTTTGCCGAGTTGCTGTTGTTTTTTTCCGACTTCGGCTTTGCCGAGTGTTTTAATGGGTTCGCCGAGTGCCTGGGGCACTCGCAAATATGCTGAATCCGGTAGTGAATGGAACTTTTTCATGAATTTCATTGAATGCAAGTTCCATCGTGTATCTCGTACGTTGTGTGTACGTAGTGATTGAACTTTGAGCTTTAATTACTGAGCATGTGGTCGAATCAGATGACCCTTAAGCTGCTAATAAGCATATCTATGAGCTGATCCGTGATAACCGATCATCAACCTGTTGACACGAAATTAGGGGCTTCGCACCGACACACGGGGAGGGCCTTGGGCGCCCACGGCGGCCGCGACGACCTCGAAGCAGCGAGCACCGTGAAGGCAGCCCCAACCGATCTAGGGATCGGTAGGGGCGCCGTAGAGCTCGGTGACGGCTGGAAGAACCTCGAACGCACCTCCGGAAGACCCGTCGGAGGAGGACGCGCGTGAGGGGTGCCCTAGGACCAGCAAGGCCGCCCTAGGACATCGGCGAAAAACGCGGAGTTCGTCGCCGAACAGCAGGATAGAGGGGTTGAAGGAAGAAGGTGACCTACACACGGGACATGAGGTAGATTGATTGTCGATTGAATGTAGATGGGATCAAATCGGCCATGAACCTCTTTATTATATAGATAGAGGAGGGTGGTCTTTTTCCTTTTAGGAAACCGTCCTTGGGCGTTTCCAATCACCAGAAAAACCGACCAAAACACGATTAGGAAACAATCGATTCGGATCTCGTGACGGACACAGCCCAGCGTCGGGCTGACCTCGACGCCGAATCGGCCTGACCCGACGCGACCGTCGAAGCGTCCGGCCGGTTTCTAGAAAGCTCGAAACGCCGAAGAACGCCGGCGGACGGACTCTGCGACCCGGACTCACGACCGGATGCACGAATCTGACCGGACGGTCCGGTCGCTAGCGTCCGGTCGACTTCCATAAGCCCTGAAATCGAGCCTCTTGCACCCGCTGACCGGACCCTCGGACCGGATCCTCGACCGGACGCTGAAGAATGACCGGACGGTCCGGTCGCCAGGCGTCCGTCGCTTCCGAGAAGTCTGAAAATTTACGGTGAGTTAGCCCTTCATAGAATTGGACTTAGACCACTCCATTTTTGGGTGTCAACACAACCTTGACGAGACCTGGGCGCGCGGCACTGCCCGCGCGGACAAGCGCATGCAGCATCACGGTCGCTGTCATCGCGGCGTGCGTGGAGGGGCGTTGGATCACGGTTGGCATGAGCAGGGCATCACTACGGCACTTCCCAAGCGCGACGTTCTGATTTTCACATCTGATCCTCGCATCCTTTTTCATGTTGCATGGTCGAGCAGTGTCTAGATTTGCCAATGAATGCTAAGCTGGGCGACCTCAAATGCCGTGAGCCACATGCGTGGAGACCTGCAGGTAGGGTTTTTGGGGGATCCGATCCGGCGAGCCGGTGGATCGAGGGGCTCAAGAACGTGCTCAGGAAACTTACCACCGACAACTGCTCTTTCCAAAGGAACGCCAGTATTGAATCTGAGGTCCGCCAGCTTTGCGTAGCTACAAGAGAAATGTTGCAGAACAGGAGACGAAATTCTGTCGGTTAGCTTTGCGGTCTATTTAAGCAAGCATCTTACAGACATATGAACTTTGCTCTCTACCGAAGCAAGATCTCGTTGCCGCATAAAGTGTGTACCAAACTTGCCGATCACCAATCATCCCAATCATTATAAATATACTACTGCAGCAAGCTAGGCAACACTGCGTGCTGTGCTTGCGTGTACCAAATATTAAAATGAGGCCCATTATAACTACTGGTGCCGAACCGGGCAGGGTGACCTGATGAAAGAACCAAGGTACATAAGTGTCATTTCTTGCTTTCATTTTGTTTATTATTATATTCATTTATTATCCAAAGTCAATATAGTTGTCATGTTCCATTTTAGTACATGTTTACACTCATAGGCTCAATTCTTCTTATAGTTTGTGCGAAGAACTACCAAGTTTAGTCTTGCCAACTGCTCCCTCTCTCCGTAAATATAAGAGATTATAGCAAAAACACCACAAACATTACTAGCATTTACTCCCTCCATTTCAAATTACAAGACGTTTTAAGAATTTTGGAGAGTCGAAGTTTCTCAAGTTTGACCAAATTTATATGATAATATAATAATATTTATGATGTCAACTAAATATCATTAAGATTACTCATCAATTATATTTTTATACTATACCTATTTGATATAAAAATTCTTTATAACTTTGGTTAAACTTGAAATGCTTTGACTCTCCTAGATTTTTTTGGAGCGTCTTATAATTTGGAATGGAGGGGGTAATAGATTAATCGTGAAATGCAAAAGGATCTGTAGTGGTTGGAGGCTTAGAGGACCTAGCTGAGCAGCATACCCAAGTTCTCGACTCTGGCAGAAAATTAGGCTGGTCTGAAATAATAATAAAAAAAGCTAAGGGCATCTTCTACTGACTCCGGTCAAAACAACAAAGATCCTTTTGCAAAGCTAAGGCTTATTACCCTTGATTTCCAGTTTTCAAAGTTAATTACCTCCTACCTGGCTTATAGAGAGTGATTTGGTCGCTACCTCCCTTTTATCTTTCATTGGTGTGGGCTTTAGCCAATGAATTATGTGTGTCCCCCAATGGTCTCTTTCTCTCTTTTCTTCCTACTCTCTTCTCTCTAGCTTGTGAGATCGTCCCATTTCTCTCTCTTTCTTCTTTGCATGAAATCCAACACGGCCGCGGAAGGAGGTTGAGCACTAGTTCATTAGCATCTTCATGAGTGAAATTTTAGAAGCTCTCCATGAGGCAAAATCCAATGCGTGAGTCATCACCAAAGGACCATTGAAGGGAGATATTTCCCACTCCACTTGATTGATGCATTCACTACCGTAATCTGGAATAGCCTTGGCGGCCGAGAAATTTCCTTGAGTGCCAAAATCAAACCCGCCAAGGAAAGGGCGGTTTCCTTGGCGGTTCAACACGCACTCAAGGAAACATATATTCCTTGGCGGTTGAAGTAAACCGCCAAGAATATAGGTGTTTTCTTGGCGGTGCCAAGTAACCTTCAAGGAAACAACTCATTTCCTTGAGTGTAATTATAAACGATCAAGGAAACTAATAATTTTCTTGAGTGTTGTTCTTAACCGCCAAGAAAATACCTATTTCCTTTGGGCGTTATTTGAAACCGTCAAGTAAATTATCATTTCCTTTGGGGGTTATTGATTTTCTTGGAGGCTAGCACCCAAGGAAATGCTTATGAGTATTTTGGTGTCTCCAACTAAAAAAAAAACAATAATATCTTAAAGGTGTCTAAAAATCCTAAAATTTGGCATGAGATCATAACATGGTTGTATTATCTTGCCATAAATTTTTCGAATCATATTAACAATATATAGTGCCACTTTGCTTAAAAATTTCATAACTCCATACATCTCTCATATAGTTACATAACTATGTGAGGTATATATCCATTTGCTAACAATGTATAATTCCACTTTGTTTAAATCATTTGTTTTTTATACAAAGATTACACATCCAAATCATGTTGCCATGCAAGTTTGTATATTTTTTTTCATAAAGTTTATAATTATTATAATTATATTATGGTAATTATGAATTTCCCATAGCAAACATATGATTTTTTGGTCCAACTCTGAGATATTGGCTTCAGTAAAAACGTATGATTCAAAATGAATACGTACTAAATAACCATAAATTTAAGATTAACTTATAGATTGGCCCATTATTCCTTAGTACTTATGATAGTTTGGAGATCAAACTATGAATTGTCCCTAGCAAATAAATGATTTGTTTTTGTCTAACTCCAAGGTATTGGCTTCAATGACACGTATCAACCAAAGTATATTTTTATGATTTTTTAATCTAACTGAAGCAGTGACCGTCAGTTCAATTTAGATATTTTTTTAGGTTGCTTCACAATCACATGGTGCCTTATCCATTTAATTATCAGATAACAAGAAAAACAAAAACTAAATTATTATTTTGGACAGTAAAGGACGAAACAATTTCATATTTGGCCCATCAGCCATTCGGCCCGTCTCAGCCCACGACGGAGGAGACTCGCTTTTCACCGTTGGATCAACATTAAACGGCTCAGATACATGAAATGGGGAATAAAACTCGCGCTCTCTTCTTATCATTTGGCTGTCGAAACCCTAGCTTCTCCCCCAATCTTTCCCTCTGCGCCGCCACTCCACCAGACACCGCGACCCGCACACAGCCGCGCGCAGCCTGCTCCCCGTCGCGGACTCCCGAGCGAACCAGGCCGCCACTCGATCTCCGGCGCGCCCCCAGGCCACCACGCGGTCTCCGGCGCTGTCACGCCCAGGCCGGCGGCTCCTCAGTGCGCCCTCAGGCCACCGCTCTCCGGCGCGCCGCCCAGTACACAGCGGCACCCCTGCCCGCGCCCCAGCCCGACTGCTCCCCGGTGCGCCCCACATCGCGCACGGCGGCCACCCCGGCGGAGCCCCCGGCGCCCCACACCCCGGAGTTTCCCCAGCGACGCCCTGCGCCCCCATCCTGCCGGCATCCAAATCGAGCCTGTCCCGGAGCCCTCCCATCCAAATCCAGCCCGTCCCGCTCGTCTCCACGGCCACGTAAGTTGCTGCTGAACCCCTGTGCTTTCAATTGCCACCCATTCCCTTCATCTTTGCTCATGGTCAAGACCCTGTGCTGTTTCCATTGTTCTTATATAACAAGCTCCCACACAGTTTGCATTAATATTCGATTTAGGATATTGTAAAACCAATATTTGATTTGAGACCATTGCTTTGTGCCTCTGTTATGTCCAGGCTGTAGATGAAGTTCCAAGTGACTTGTGCTATTTTTGCCCTGCTCATAAAAAAAGGTACTTCTATTAGTTATCTGTTCCATGAACTAGTTGCTCTATTTGTTGCTATGTGCAGCTGGCCTGGTACAACATGTAGGGCTTTTTTTTGTGTAATTGTAGTTCATAATTTTGATGCCAGTTTAGGTGTTTTGCATTTCTGTTTTTTCAATTAGGTTGTGATGTGCTAATTTCTATAGTGATTTGCCCTGAAACTTGTAGAAGACAGACGCCCTAATGTTGTCAATCCTATTGATTTGGAGGTGCAGAAGTGCTTCTGACCTTCCGATTATTGTGGCACCTAGGAACATTGGCACCTAGCATATTTGTAGGTTGAAATGTAGTGCTTAATAAAAAAGAACTTCTCAACAGTGGGTGAGGCCATACTCTTGATTATTTTAGAGCATGTCCATCTAAGTAACTAGTAAGAAATGGGACCGCAGCATGCACCATGAGAAGCTACTGTGTGTAGTGATATATGTCTACTATCTATTTTATCCGTTGATAGTGCCGCATTTTATTCAGTGAAATATAATTGTAATCTTGAACCTTTCAGGACATCAGATGCTAGCACATGAGACTTTAAATGAATCTGAATCACTTATGCTTTTGTATATTGGTTATGGTGCAGGTCACAGTTGATCCAAGCAATATCCAGCGACAACTTGGAATTCCATGGAAGAGAGCAAATGAGCAAGGTCAGTGTCACTGCAAACTGCTCTCAAATTTAGTGTTGCTGCAGACACATTTAGTGGTTACTACTAACTCAGGTTACATGTGAGTTCGTGGGCAAGTAGTGGTATTCTAAACAAATGTCTAAGACAGTAGTGTTTTATCTTTCTCATGATGGTGCACAGACCTGATTTCCTGATAGAAATACTATGATGGATTCACAATAGAGTAAACAATCTTGCTTTACCTGACATGTATTGCCATGTGAAATGCGCAATATTCTGCTGGTGCAAATTTCACTTTGCTTTCCCTATGCGTTTCTTATTTCATATAAGCAAACAATACCGGTATGTACCAGTTAAAATTATAGCTTGGTATATTCATCCTATGATACATGATTTTCTTCACCTTTTGTTCCTCTTTTGGTGCTACAGGTTTTTTTTACCTGGATATGCTCACTACACAGAAAAGAATATGGCCAGATGCTTAATCCTGAGGTTCAAGATAAGATAAGTATGTGCCTTCACCCTACACTGGACAAGTAATAGTTCTTTAATGCAATTTTGTTTTTAGATATAGCATAGCAACAATATTCTCCACTCTCCATTAGTTGTTCTTTATGCTGAAGTTCATCTTTGTCTTTACCCTTCTCTCATTGTGGTATATTGTTACCTGCGATGCTATGCGGTGCAGCTGTGTGGTGCAGCTGATGGGGGATAACGAGGCACTAATGGTGGGTTACCTGTAGAGGGAGACAGTGTTTAGCAGCAAGTTCGTCGTGCTGCAGATCAACACCAAAGTCAGCAGTTGGTCTCTGCAAGTGAGTTCTACCTTGTGGCTGTGCTTCAACACCACACTATCTGCATGAGCCATGCTGATTTCATACATGCTTAGTAATCAATTCATTGTTCTATTTTCTCATGTAGGTATGCAACTAGCAAATGTATTGACTTAGGCCAAAAGATAGTGTGCTGGGAGGACTTACACAGGAGTTTGTAATACCCTACCACTTTGGAAACTATCAGTGACTCGTGTGTTATGATGTATGAACTTCATGTAATAAGATGAATAATAAATACACTTGTAATATTCGTACTGATATTTATGTCAATATATAATGGTTGGGACTATAATAAAATGTCTATATGCATGCCGGCATGTGTCAATTGAATATAGTGAATAGAATATTAGAGTATATTGATTATTGCAATTATTTTTTTTGTTGCCAGTATAGATTTCCTTGGGGGCCGGCCCTCAAGGAAATAGAATTAACTTGGCGGTTAATGACAGTCAAGGAAAACTATAATTTCCTTGGAGGCGAAGAGTAGACAAGGAAATGACTATTACCTTGGCGGGTCCGGATATTTTCCTTGGAGGTTGTTGGCCCTCAAGGAAACTAATTTCCTTGGCGGTTCGCGGCATTTCCTTGACACTTTGGCAAGGATTAAGTCAGTTGTAGTTTCCTTGGCGGCTAGCCTCCAAGGTAATCATCCTTGAGTGCTTGAAACCGCCAAGGAAACTAATTTCCCTTGCCTCTATTCTTGAGTGTGTTTGCTTGACGGTTTATAGTCAAGGATCATTTCCTCGACGGTTTTCCTCTTTTCTTGGCGGTTTTTTGGCACTCAAGGCAATTCAGGATTCTCAGTAGTGATTGCTAGGAAGGTAGACATTGGTGCACTTCCATTCCTTTCTTTTCGTCCTCTAGACTCCTTCCCTACTTGGCCCATATATTGGGGGAGAGTACCACTAGGATTCGGTCTCCACATTGATGAGTCTAGACTCTATGCATGTATCATGGTGCTGGTACAAGGTTGTCACCAACGAAGGAGACTATAGACCCGTCCATAGATTCGCGGGAGAGATTGATGGCAGTGTGGCCGAGGGTAGGAGTCATGTGGAGAAGTGGTTCTTTTTTGAAGTCAGGTGATGAACATCATCTTGCGAAAAGGACAACGTTGGATTCAATTAGGGCCAAAACAATACAATGCAACTATAGGTTGGTCGATGGTAGCAACAATAGGTCTAGGACCACAAGCATTGAAACCTCACCCCTCTAGTTAATAATTGTGCAGTATAATCACCATCAAATATGTCCCAGGTTGGCGACATGGTATTCTTCTTAATACAAAGATAGGCAACTCTCTCACGTGCTCTTTCTTTGTTGAGGTGAACAGCAGGGGAGGCCCCTACTGATATTTTCTATTATAAAAAGGAGAATTGTATACACCTTACAAGGCCTTAGGCCCAAAGAGAAAAAATGAATTACAAAACAAGGCTTCCATAATTTTATGGGAGGGCTTGGCCCTATGCAGAATAAGACTAAACACGTCTGTGAAAATTGATTACTACCTCCCTAGTGATAGAGGCACACCATAAAAAAATCACTTTATTGCTATGACCCACGTATGTTATTAAAATAACCAAAAGTAATATCTAATGCTTAATCTATTTATTATCATGTACGTCGGACAAAAATATCCAAAAGTAAACTTATATATGATTCTAAATTACCTATTTATATTATTGTTGACATACAAATACTAATTTAAGCTATACACTCATGATGTGTGTCGCCATGTAGACACTTTATACATGTATGTGAGGAAGTGATGAAAAGTAAATTTGTGAGGAAAGAGTAATGCTACAACATGCCGTAACTAGCGGGAATAATAAATCTGTGAGGGGATGCACTGTAGGAAATGCGCCTCGATATATTAAATACAATGCATGGAGGTGGATGAAAAATTTATAGAGTAATTAATAATTAAGAAACAATCACAACTGGGCAAGGATAACTAGTACATACACCTATGAGTGTTATGTTGAAGTATTAAAGAAAATAAAAGAAGGGTAGGTAAACAGTTTTGATTAATTACTAGCTAGAAGTCCAATTTCTAAATAAATTTTAAATACAATATCTATTTAAAATATTAATGAGGTATCAATGGTGAATTGCATCTATTCAGCTTGGTGCCTGCTGTCCAAGAGCTGTGGTACACGTGGGAGATCCACAGCATGATCATCCTCAGCCTGTTCCTGCAAGTTTTCCTCTTCCTATTCGCAGGAACACAGATGCGTAGCAACAATGGCCTGCGGCGCTTGGTCCTGTGGCTTGCCTACTTATCGGCCGACTCAGTGGCCACCTTCGTGCTGGGCCACCTCGCCATCCGCACGATCGAGCCGAGCGACCAAGGGCTCATGCCCTTCTGGGCGCCGTTCGTGCTCGTCCACCTGGGCGGGCAGGAGACCATGACGGCCTTCTCCATGCAGGACAACGAGCTGTGGAAGCGGCACCTGCTGAACCTGGTCATCCAGGCAGTAGTCGCCTATTACGTCGTGGGCAAGTCCTCTTGGCCGGACCGCCGACTCAAGGGTGCGTTGGTTCTCGTGTTCGTCTCTGGGTTCTTGAAGTACGCGGGGCGTACTGCGTATCTCTACTTTGCGTGCCCAAAGTTTCTGAAGAGCCCCATGTCTTGGAAGTTGTTTGGGCAAGGCAGAATTTCTTATGAGGACCAAAGGGAAAATGCCATAGAATACATGGGAGGAGTTCTTGATAGGTTGTCCAAACGCAGTACAGAGCGTTCACGGTTCATGGAGTCCTACAATCTCACAGCTGACATCATGGCAGGGGATGCTCCCCTCAACGCAGTGCGAACCATCACCTTAGCTGAGAATGGGAAGCTACCAGGCATGCTCGATGAGTTCCTGTGTCGTGATGACCGCCAGAATGCCTATGAGCACGTGTGAACACTTCTTGTACAGTGCTACTCACGACTCTACACCAAAGGTTATGTTGTAGAGAGTTTGAAAGATGGTTCCACTGCTACTTTAAAGCACAAGGAGGGTTCATCAGTTGGTTCAGGATCGCTATCTAAGCCTAAACCAGTTTCCTTAATTGTCTTTCATTCCCTTGTCTACGGGGCATCCACCCTCTTCCGTATGTCGCAATCCCGATAGCCCTGGTGCTCTTCGCGACCGCCAATAAGGGGGACCCACTACTCCATGGTAGCAGAGGCAGAGTTGATATCATGGTGTCCTACCTACTGCTTGTGGGAGCAATAGTACTAGATGTGTCCTCTGTTGTCAGCTTGTTTTTGCCCAACAAGAAACAGTGGTGCCAAAAGCTCAACCAATACAACATGATCAATAGTGCAAAGGTGCCCTACAAGTTGCTTAGCAACATACACTTTCTTAGCTTCGACATTTTGTTAGAGTGTGGCCCCGGACGTGATAATATAGACCTCAGTATGCCCATGAGGAAGTTCATCCTCGACACTTTGTTAGCCTCAGGAACAAGAAAAGAATGGAACATTTCCTGCACCCGTGGCCAGCTTGCGCTTCATCACCGCAAGCCGATGACAACCACACTAAGAGCACTTGAGGACAGCGTCAGAACCAGTGTTGATTTCCCAAGAAGCATGCTCGTTGCAACAGACATCTGCTTTCATTACACCGGTCACAAGGACGCCGCCACCACTTCTTCATATGGATTATTGAAGAAGCATGACTATAAGCAGATAAGCAGAGAGCTATCGAACTACATCATGTACCTTGTCTTCAAGTGCGGTGTGATGCTTACTACCTACTCCAAAGTTGTACATGACGACACCATAGATGAAATTGCAAAAAAGATATCGCTGTCAGGTGATCACGAAGATGCTGCCATCACGAAGCTTCTTCTTTCTGAAGAAATCAAGGTGGAGCATGAAGAATCAAAGGAACAAGTCGAAACAAGCAAGGTCAAGCATGAAGGAGAAACCACCAAGCAGGAAGAACAAGATGAAATTGTCCAGATAGAGCATGAAGAATCGACCAAGGATGACAGTAACGATGCCGCTGCCAAGGATCACATGAAGAAACACTGTCAGAGTGCTGAAGCTCTATATTCTTCTCCAGTCCTACCCCGTGCACGTGAGGTGGCCCGGGAGCTGATTAGCATCAAGGATGAAGCTGAGCGCTGGGACCTTATTGCCGCGGTTTGGGCGGAGATGCTTTACTACACCGCGCCACGTTGCGGGGCAGCTTTCCACGCCGAGCATCTAACCAAGGCTGGTGCTTGACCTCCTTCACCCCCACTACATGCGCCTGTTGTGTCTAAGCCTTTTCGAGCAATTATTTCATCATCCTCTACTCTTATGATTGTATCTTACTTCGATCCAAACCAAGAAACTAGCTTTTGTGTGTGCAACTGCAGCTATCTTTTACCATCATATCATATGTAATAAGTTTCCAAATTCCATGTGCTCCAGGAGGACGATGGAATATGTAAACACCAAATGGAACTTTTTTTCATGAATTTCATTGAATGCAAGTCTCATGTATCTCGTTGATCAGAGGATCGAGTTGTTGTAGCGATTGAACTTTGAGCTCAATTTACTGAGCATGTGGTTGGATCAGATCGATGACCCTTAAGCTGCTAAGCATATGAGCTGATCCATGATAACCGATCATCAAGACCTGGGTGCGTACGAGCACGGCGGCACTGCCCGGACGGACGAGTGCAGCATCGCGGTTGCTGTCGTCGCGTCGCTGATGAGCGATGCATCACTGCTGGCGCGAGCACGACATTTCACTACAATGCTGACTTTGGCATCTGATCCGCGCATCCGTTTTCTTGTTGGTCGAGCAGTCTAGATTTGTGAATGAATTCTGAGCTGGGCCATCTCAAATCCATTCCCTCGAACAATTCAACGAAAATGATCATCATATAGATGATTCAGTAATTACTGTTGCACACGCTCTGCCTAAACATCGCTATTTGCACAATTTGAAGCCTCTGATTTCCCTGACCAAGTGCTCTCACAAGATCGATGATCCATTACTACTAATTACTACATAATACTACCTGTCTCGATTTGGCTTTGATCTTTAGAGGGAATCATGTACTCCATACTATGTGTGTAAATGGTACAGATATAGGAGTACAGATCTCTAAACTTCAAAAAAGAAAATCAGCAGTGTTGTTGTTCTTGACTTTCCGACAGCAAACCACCAGAACCCTGATCATCTCTTACTACCAGCCCTTCAATTCGTTGCGTAGCAAAAAGCTAACAGATGAGTATTACCCCTAGTGGCGGAGCTACAATTTATAGAGGACAAAGTCTAAATCACCCTCTTACAAAACTGGTCAGCACTCTACCCCCGTAAAAAACCGGGTAACCAACACATTAAAGTATCCAAACTCGGCCAAATCACCCCCTGGGGTGGTTTCAGAGGCCGGTTTCGCCTATGTGGCATCACAGTGGACCAGTTTTGCTTATGTGGCGCCAA
This sequence comes from Hyparrhenia diplandra, assembly GCA_015847255.1. Classification (NCBI taxonomy): domain Eukaryota; kingdom Viridiplantae; phylum Streptophyta; class Magnoliopsida; order Poales; family Poaceae; genus Hyparrhenia; species Hyparrhenia diplandra. Next base: position 504,027 of record JADLZK010007522.1, on the reverse strand, counting down.
TGTGGACTGGCTGACATATGCCCCCCACCTGTTATTCTCTCTTCACCCTTCTTCCCCCATCTCTCCCTCTCGCCCATCAAAGCCCGAGCCGCCGCCTTGGCCAGGGGTTCATGCTCGGCCAGCACGCCGCCCTGCTCCTCTCTCTTCCCTCTCCTTCTTGCTCGACGGCCCACCCATCTCCTGCTCCCGTCCCTCCCCTGCTCCCACCGGCCGCATCCCTTGCTCTGCCGCCAACCGCCGGATGCCAGCCTCCGGCCTTCTCCCCGCTCGTCGGTCCACGAGCCCCGCTCCCCTACCCCCGCCCGGCCCCTCGGGAACCACCACTTGCAAATGGTGAGGCGGCAGCCCGGCATGCTCGGCGCGGAGGCAGCGGACATCGTGCCACTTTCCGGCCGCCGGCGTGGCCCATGGCCGGCCAATCACCACCCGCCGTCGTGGCCCAGCGGCTCCCCCCTCACGCCACAAGACCCACCTCCAGCGCCACCGCCTCCCTCTCCCTTCCCCTCATGCGGCGCCTCTCGTTCGGGCGCGTTGCCGTGCTTCGGGCACCCGGGCGCCGTCCTCATCCTCGCCGGCGGGGCGGGGGACACGGGCCAGCGAGGGCAGGGGGAGCGGGAGGCGGAGCTGAACCAGCGAGCACCGTGCGCCCATGCCGCCCTCGAGCACGACGACGAGCAAGAAGAAACAAGAGATTGAGGAGGGGCGGAGATGGCCGCCGGCGATGGCGGCGGTGGCGGCTCGGGTGTCCCGGGATGGGTTTGATGTGTCAATTTGAGAGGACCCGAGGTGGCGGCCGGCGGGTACCCTCTCTCCCCGCTTCCGGACCGCCGCCATGGCCGCCATCACGGGCGAGCCATGGGGATTTGGCAGCGCCAGCCCGCCACGCCATGGCCCCTCTCCCCCCGCTTGGCTAGGGCGGGGAAGAAACGAGAGAGTAGAGGAGGCAAAAAAAAAGAAAAGAAAAGAGCCGTGTCACGCCCATGCGGTCCCACGCCATGTGTCATCCCAGTCCAAATAAACCGCCCGGTGGCAGTCCACGTGGCAAAACCGGCCTCCGAAAACCGCCCTAGGGGTGATTTGGCCGGTTTAGATACTTTAATGTGCCGGTTACCTGGTTTTTTTTAGTTCAGGGGTAGAGTGTTGATCGGTTCATACTTTAGGGGTGAAATAGACTTTTTCTAAATTAAAGAGTATGGCAAGCCAATCATACTAGAGTATGCTCACCGTCGGGCTCGACTTGCCGGTCGAGCGTTTCCTCGAACACCGGGTGGACGAGGTGGATGGCGAGCTTGGAACGTGTCATGGCCATGGTGGCCTGCGGTTCTCGCTGCTCACGGTGTACGGCTCCTTGGCGCGATGGTGCTCCCCTCGCCGCAGATGAAGGCGCCGGGCGAACGCATGGTCGACGTTTGACGAGCAAAGATGGCCGACGAGGGCGCTCCTCGGTGGTTCTTCGAGTGCGGCGCAGAGTGCAACTCCTAGCGATGACTGTTTGTGCTCGACCGTTTCTTCCGGGGTAGCGATCCCCGAGCGACTCTTCCAGGATATAGGCTAGCATCCCGGTTTTGCTAACCGATTGCACGCCCGAGTGCCTTATACTTGTACATGTATATATACTCTACGAACTGTTTCTTCCGATGCTCCTCTCCTTCCCGCATGGCGCCCAACCCGTCCTCCCACCACCTCCTCCGGGTGCATCTGCCGTGCGCCACTGGACCTCGACCCCATCCATGTTGCCGCTCCAAAGGCCCATTGCCGCCTCCACTGTTCAGCTCATCAACATTCGATCCCACGTACTCGACACTCTTGATCGCCACGACTCCAACTACTTCTCTTGGAGCTCCATGTTCAACTCAATTTTAATGCCAGCCCAACACGCTGTGTGTTGGCGTTTCTTAACGCGAACAGAAAGAGTTCCGCAAGCGTACGGAAATGCCGCTGTAGCTTTCACCCTAAGTATTCGTGGGTATCGTATTTTCCACAGGGAAGGCATGGTGTAAAAGTCTCTAATAGAAAGATGGGCATGATAACATGACCGTATGGTAGACCGAGGTTCACAACAGGGATGGAACAAGATAAGTAAAGGATAACTTGACACACACATTCGAGCAATCTCAAGGATAAAGAAAACCCTAAACTAGAGCAAGGTGTATCCTGAATAGCTATGTTAGAAGAGCAGGTATACCGACATGTTTGTACCGTTAGAGATTCTAAGTTAAGATAACCTCGGTCACTATTGGTTTACTTCGGGCACCAAATCGCACCTGGTCTGCCAGGTGATGCCAGCCTCCAGCTCTACTCTCTAGACGGACGTGGAGGAGTGCAAAGGACGAACAGGGCTGTCACCACCTGTCGCCTACCTCACTACCATGGCCTGACAAAGAAACGAAGGCAGCCCATAGCCTAGACACCACGTCTATGCCATCGACTACTGCTCTAGCGTTGATCAGGAACATCCGTCTTTATCAAGAGTCCTCTACTAGAGCATCCGCCACGGGGACGGATGACGAACCCACAAACCGACAAGCAACTAAGACTAACTCAAAGTAGAACTCTACATCTTAACTTGGTCTACACATGTATGTATAATTCATTAAGCATAAGTTCTATATGACAAGATCATAACATGAAAACTATATCTAGTTCATATGCTAAGATCATATCATAGGAACTTTACTCTAGTTCATAGCATAGCTATATTGATAATAAGAACAAGAACAAGATGAAGAACATGACATGAAGAATAATAAATTGATCATACCAAGTATCTCCATAGTTGATCTTGATATTGTATTACATATTGCCGAGCTCCTAAACTAACCAAAAAGTAAAAGATACAAGTGGAGAATGGAGAGAGCTCTTGTGTGGTGTGTGTCTAATGAAGGGGGAGAGCACCTCCTTTTATATGTAGAGGGGAGGGGGCTCCATGGAAAATGTCTCTCCCCACTTGGAAGGTACAAAACCGACCTCCTACAGGCGGTTTGAATAAAGAATTCACCGAAGCACCCACTGGACCGCCATTGGAACGTCGGTAGGAGGCTGCCTGCCAAATTTGGGTGCGAACCGCCTCGGTGCCGGTCCGACCGGACCGGGGGTGGGGCCTCTCGCGACCGCCTTTCGCAGGTGGGCTCCTGGGCCGGCCTTGATCCGTAATGCATGGGTGCTTCGGTCCATTTCTTTCCTGGTTTGGGCCTCTTGTGTTGCACTTGATGGTTGGCGTGTTTTCCGAAGTGCGTTTTCAATGTAGTTTGGTGCATTCTCACTTGATTCCATGTATTTGTCCTGCAAAACATATTTCTTGGAATACAAGTGGAACTAGTTTAGAAGTAAAGGTATATGTGCCATCGGTGTGCGATTCCCTGAAAAAAAGACATAAGTTGGCGATATAAAATAGTCGATAACGACCGCCAACAAGTCCCCAAAAGCTTAACCTTTGCTCGTCCCCGAGCAAATTGCTAAGTACTTGGTTGTTGATCGGGAGTTGCTACAATGACAATACAATTCAAGATGTATCATGTTTATAACAAAGCATTCTTCCTTTATTTAAATAAGTTGGCACCTTTATCCACCTTTTATTACTTAACATATGTGGGGCTTTAGAACTTTCTCCAAGTTCTTGGGTGGTTGCGAGAAAGAATGGTTGTAACCGGTGACACTAGTCATTCATCCCTCGATCAACCATTCATCCGAGTTTTCATTAAGTTTTGAAATAAAACAAGTTCCTCGAATGATTCCACTTGATCGCTCAATTTGTGTTTGATATATCGAGCATAGCCTCACTTTTTGGTGGCCTACCACTACAACGCTTTTGAGTGGAGTTTTGGGTAGGTCAAAGTGGGGCATGCCTGTATCACTTGTATTTCATGGTCAAAAACAGACCACCACATGGAGATGCAAGTCATAAACCTTGATCAAGATGTGCAAAAGTGTGTGGAATATTTGAGTGTAAATATTTTTTTTTTTTTTTTGTACTCCTTGCTAAATGATTCTCTTTGAAGTGGTAATGCTTTTGGAAAAAGTATGGGCTATCTTTTCTTTCTTCTTTTTTTTTTTGGACGGGCTTCTTTGGCACGTCATCTTTTATTTGGTTGGACACATGTCCATTTTTTTTTCATGCCGCTTGGCATGGAATTTTTCCTTTTTTTTTTAGCATAGCCCATATCTTTTTTCTTTTGGCATATGAGACATTTGAAAGAATAAGAGATATCATGATAACGATGCAATGGAGTAACTCTTTTTGGTGGACGGAAAAGGTGCATGTTGTGCGCAACTCCCAAAGTAAGAGTTGGCTTTTATTTGGTGGGTGTACGTGTTTCTTGATCATGAGCGTATGACAAGTATCTCAACATAGGTCACTAACAATTTGACTCAACTCAAAGTTCTACAAGCAACATATGACTATGGTTTTTAAAGATATAAAGCATGTCATATGGCTCGTAGGTATTTATGATCAATGAGGAACTTTTGAGCTTTTGAATTTTTTGAAAACAAACTTTCGGATGTCAAGTTTCTCTAAGAATAAACTCATAGCGTAATCCATTTGTACCATATCAAATTCAAGCAACAACTTAGAAAAAGGATCATGTATTTGCAAACCCACAATCTATTAAGTTTTTCATGGTGAGACATTATTAGCCAACAAACTTAAATATTGGGGAATACAAAGTCGTAAACTTGGCACAAAAAAGAATTATAGACAGAGCAACTTTTCATCATTTCAACTTAGGGAAACTTGAACATTCCAATGTCACATATAGGAGTGGAATCATTTTTTTTTTTTTGAATTGAACAACTAAAAGAAGATTGGGAAATGCATACCTCTGCAGGGGGTCCTCCCCAAGCTAACTCATGGCTTATGCATCGGGATTATACCCGATTGATCTTGATGAGGCCTTATGTGCTTCATGGAAATCTTGTAGCGTATGGTGGATATCCGTGTAGTGCCGCAAGTCGTGGCCCCCGTGAGCTCCCCCGCTCATCCGCTTCCATTCTCCCGATGATCTGCGAGAGACAAAGCTTCTATGCGCTTCGAGAGCCTCAATGAGGTCGAAGGTAAGTGATGGGGACTTACACAAAAAGAGAGTTCCGGGTTAGGAAACGGAAACTCGTTTGTATAGCCCTAAAAGTAGTAAATGAGAGTCTCATTGTCAATCTCGTCAAGTTTCACATGATGCCCTTGTACCAAGGAGTACTATGTGATCTCAATGCGTGGGGTAGAGATGTATGTCACATCTCGTCCCTCCAACGTACCAACATCATTGGCAATCCTTGTTGCAAGGGAAGTGCAATAGATAGTAGTAGAATATCAAAAGTTATCTAGCATGCACTTCATAATTTCTTTTACAGGAGCAATAGGCATTGCATCTCATCATCATAAACATTTCGAATGTCTTTCCTAGGGAACAGGTCATGGCTATTGTAACACCCCGGTGTTAGTTACCGCTTAAGTCATGGTTTGAACAAATGGTTTGTAAACTTATGGTTATGTAATCCTTCCGTCGTACTCGATGTATTTGAATAAAGTGTTGTAATACCTGGAGTGACTTGTTAATGAGATCCTGTTCGAAGAACAATAGTACTTTCTAGATTATTGGGGAACTCGTGCATAATGATCGAGGTCTTAATGACGATGATAAGTGCATGTGGGCCCTGTAATTTAGGAGGTTCTCATACAGGTTGGTATCGAGCTCATACTTAGGACCAGCTACAATATTACTTTTGAAAACTTCAAAATGATTTTGCAATCTAAAAGTTTTTGAAAGTAACAACTTAAAAATGATCTTCTTTCTTTCCTTATGCTTGCCGGAAGCTTTTATGAAGATTTTTTTTCCGACGAGTCAAGTAAAAGATTGCAAGAAGTTTCATGTCATCTTTTGAAGAACAACTAGGAGTCAACTTCACCGACAATGTTCTCGCTAAGTGCTTTTCAACATTTCGTTGGTGCAATTAAGATAGTATATAAAGTAAAGCCCTATAACCTACTAACATCTAACATGATGAAGGCAGAGTACTCCTAACGTTGTGAAGACGTATAGGGCGAGCATGCATCATATCATCCATATAAGGTTGATTTTTCCTCCTTTTATTATTCGGACAACTATTCTTCTTTTTTATAGTTGTTTGTCCTAAATTTCGTCCTATACCGTTTTTTGGTTAATGGACTTTCATTTGATAATCTTTGCTTCATAAGTTCCTAATCTTTGGGAGCTTGTACCTTGCCATGTTAACTCTATGTAAAAGCATAAGATTATTCCTTGATTTCTCAATTCATGCATGTGTCGAGTTTCGATTCTTTTTCAGCCTCGACACATGTCAATCCTTCCTATTGATAGTCGACATGTGTTGGTTGAGAGTTACAATAGTTGTGTCCTATAGTGGAACCATGATCCGTGGACCGTGAAAAAAGCGTCGAAACACAGGGTCTCCTATGGATCGCGACCATAAGGAATTACTGCCGGGCGCTCGCTTATGTCGGGGTCTATGGTCATGATTCACTATAGTCCACAATTAATGTACTTTCTCCTTCCTTGTAAAAACGAGATTCATATCCATAATTCTTTGAAATTTCCGAAAACCATCTTGATTGCAACCATCTCTTGATTCCGACCGCAATTAAGATATCAATTTATTTTGTTTCAAAAACTTCTTGCAAGTCCATATGCTTGCCATATTTTCTTGCCCGTTATTTGCCCCACGGGATTTGTCACCTTGAAATTTCAGAAATTAGATTTCTTTTAAGGGGAAAAGATCTTCATATTCCAGTTATTCATGATTATCTTGTTGCATCATTAGTAAGCATCATTGCATTGCATATGTTGTTTATAGCATTCGTGTAATGCATTTATGATGTTTCCCTTGTTATCTAAAATGATGTTAATGTTGGTTGTTGTTTGTGTTTCACTTTTAAGCCTGTGTGTGCTTTGGCTGAATCCTAGTCTAGCTAGGATGTTATATGTAAGTTTTTGCCAAAGCTTGTGTTGCGCCTGTGTGTGGAATCAAGCCAAGTTTTCGTTGGGTCTCTTAGACGACTCTTGCCATGCACATCTTTCTTTGATCTTTGATAACTCCTTGGTTTTCGCCCTAGAATCTTGGTTGATTATTTCCAAACTCTTCTATCCAAATTCTTCTAGTAGTATATCCTTGGCTTTGATCTTGAATCACCGTCCCATGGTGACTCTACGCCTTTGGAACTCCTTTGTTTGCTATCCTTCGTTTGTAAATCCTTGGTCACCACTAATTTTGATCATATGAATTCTCTCCGTGGTTGTGGTTTTGACCGTGGTATTATGATTAATTTCTAATCATAATCCATTACAAAACTACGCTAAAGCATTCCCTTACCGTGAATTTCCTTGGCTCTTTATCTATATTCTATCCGAGGACTCGTATATCGGATCAGTTGTTTTGTGAGTTCCTTCTGAAAGTTACAAGAAAAGGTGACCCTTGAAGAGCAAGTCACCGACATCAACATTAACCGGACTACAAGAAGTGGTAGATAAGAGACTGCGTTAACCATTTTACGAAGGTCGGGATCATTGTGGCATCTTGTTGCCGCCACGTGTCTTCTAAACGCCGTGAGCATCCTCGGCCCCTCTTCCGCTTGCGTACGTGTTGCGATCTCGATGTGCCCACCTTGCGGCGTGGGCTGCGGCGTTGTGTCGTACTCGCCGTCTTCGGCGCGGCGTGCGTCTCTCCTTTATCCCAGCACTCGTGTCGGCTCTCGACGCTCACCCTCGTCCCTCGTGCGGACCCCCTTCTTCTCATCTTTTGGCGGTCTCACGCACGCCTCCTTGCTTGGCGGATCCACTCCTCTCATCCTCTTCCTCTCTCCCACCTTGGTTCGCGCTTGAGAAGCGTGCCATGGCCAATCTTGTCCGGCACCGCCGGTGATGCTCTTCCACTCGGCCTACTTTCCACGAGTTGTGCCCCATCTACGCTCACCAAGCTATAAAATTTCCTACACGCCCTTTTCCCTTCCCATCTCCGGATCGAGTTGAGCTCGTGAGTTGTTTCTCTCCACCGGATCTCGTCGTGAGGAAGATTGGAAAGCCACCAAGTCGGAAGGAAGGAGCGGATGGACATAGAGCTACCCGATATGGCGTTCGTTGAAGTTTTTGTTCTCGGGATGCTTTTCATCTTGGCGCTTGCAATGATCAAGTGTTCCGCGCCCCCGTTTACGGATCTGTTGGTCTTTTGCCATGTTACGGATAATCATTATCCCGTTGTTCCTTCATTGCCCTCGCTTATCGAGGCCGCTTTGATTAGGCGTTTAGTTGTTCGTCCCCTCGCTCTTAGCCGTGTTATTCTAGATTTGAGTGGTTTAGTTTTCAAAGTCATGTATTCTCTCCGAGTGTGCTTTTAGATCTCGTATGTTAATCGTTCTCTCCCCTTCTCGTTCTCGTTACGAATCTCGGGGCGAGATTCAGTAGGGGAAAGGCCGTAACACCCCGTGTTAGTTACCGCTTAAGTCATGGTTTGAACAAATGGTTTGTAAACTTATGGTTATGTAATCCTTCCGCTGTACTCGATGTATTTGAATAAAGTGTTGTAATCTTGGAGTGACTTGTTAATGAGATCCTGTTCGGAAGAACAATAGTACTTTCTAGATTATTGGGAACTCGTGCATAATGATCGAGAGGTCTTAATGACGATGATAAGTGCATGTGGGCCCTGTAATTTAGGAGGTTCTTATACAGCTATCCTCTTATACATGAATCTAAGAGAAGGGCGATGAATGCTAGCATTGATGGCATGATTCTACCATGAACATTTTGACCGAAACTACCCTCCAAAACTTTTTGCAATGAAAACTTTGTAGAGAGTAATCTAAGGTGATCGAGCATTTCTAGAATCAAAGCCTATGTGCATGGAAAGTTCTTTCCATGTGTGATAATAGCTATGTTCAAAAAGATGGAAAGAAATGCCTTCATCATCATATTGCAAGGAACAAAGAAATTGGATGGTGAGCAACCGAGACCCTTCTTCCCAGAGGGGTTCGATATTCTTCCATCCAACAACAATCTACATACGAGAGAATTCGATGTCCATACCTGGCTTTTGAAGGAGCTCGGGGTTGAAGTGTGGCGCGTGGGCAAACCCTTGATCTTTGATGAGGTTGTACCCTTGCGCTTCACGATCTCCTTCCAAGTTGAGGTGGGGGTAGTCGCCGCTTCCGCTTGTTGCTCTTCCTTGCGCTTGTAATGGTGCTTTCTCTTCTTCATGCATCGGGCTACCCTCGAGCTCGGTGGGAGTGAGTGCTCATGCTTTGAGTGGAGCATCGTGAGCTTCCGCCTATGGCCTTGAAGGCACACTGCAATCTTCTCCCTGAATTTTCCCATGGCAAAATGACATGACAAATATTTGCGCGGATGTGATGTTAGCGAGAAGACTTGCGCGAGCTTAGCTTGTGAATGGTCGTGACTTGAATTTTGGAAGAGGTTCATTGCACATGAGCTTGCTAGAGCTTGAAGAGTGCAAGAAAATGGAGCGAGCACAAATGAGAGGGAGTGAGGAAATGCGAGTGAGAGAGATGGAGTCTGCTCAACCATCTCCTTGGCATTTCGAACCATTGCTCGTTTTTTTTTCAATTTCCCAAAATTCTTTTATTATATTTTAATTTTCAAATAAATTTTTCAAATAAGAAAAGGTAAAGACAAAATTTATATTATTAGAAAATGAATTTTATGAAAAACCTCTTTTTTATTTTTGAAGAGTTTTATAAAAGTTTTTATATGTATATAAAATATTTTTTTATTATTATATTTTTTTTTTGGTTCATCAAACAAGTTTTCATCTCCATTATCATCTCAAGGACTTACCCTTATGAAGTTGATAAATTCTGCAGGGTTAGTCCAAATGATCAACAAAATCTATACTAGCGACTTTGGTTCAATAATCAAACTTCGACGCCATGTCTAATTTGATTAAGGTAGACTTAGCTAACCTAAGCACCATACTTAATTTAGCAAGCCTATGAGAGTATGATCATCAATTTCATGATCAATACTTCCAAACCAAAACATGCTTTGGCATAGAGAGAGGAGGCATGAAATAAGAACCGGATTCATCCAATGGAAAAGAAGACTTTGAATGGTGAACAAGATGATTTTTTTTGCAAGGTAATGGACAAAGATGAGAGTGCATGTTTCACATTACCTTGTTATGGTCCTCCCCCAAGCTAGCTCAAACTCAATGGGTTGGGGTTGTACCCCCATGCTTTTCTTGGTCTTTCCTGCATGGTTAGTGCATGGTAGATTCACGAGTGGACTTACCATCCTTCATGATTACCTTATTCCAAAGCATATGCGGGAAGGAGCAATTGAGCAAGCTTGGCTTTGAAGAATTTTTATTTTGAAATTTTTTATTATATTACCAAGGGAGGACATAAAGAACTTCACCAAAAATTTCATACTCAAAGAAGGCTAAGATAAATATGCAATGCGAGTCTAGCCTTGATTTATCTCCAAAGATAAAATAGCTCTATTGTTTATGAAGTTAGCCACTGGTTCATTAATCAAACTTTAACGCCATGTCAAAATTTGATTAAAGAAGGTCATTTTAACCCAAGCACCATGCTTGATTTTAAAGACCTATGGATGCATCACATAGATCCATGTAAACGCACCCAAACCCGACCATATTTCATAAGCAATGGAAACATGATTTCTGAAGATAAGTATGAGTAAAAAGAATTGGTGAATTATTACCTTCGCATACCGAAAGTGTGTATGTACCCGGTCGCATATGTTGAGACTTCTGCGGTGGTTGCCTATTGATCCATCTCGGGCGAGGCCACAAGGCTTAGGTCATACACACAAGTAGGGTATATGGACCTTGGGCCTTAATGGTAGCAAAGGTGTAAAGGAGGTGGCTCCTCCTTTCCTTCTTTCTTTTTTTAATTTTTTTTGACAACATATATTTTTTTCTTTTTTTTCAATCTCTTTTTTTTAGCAAGGGGAAGCTAACATCATCCTTTATTCATCTTTCTTTTTTTTTTCTTTTTTTTTCTTTTTTTATGATCCCCTTAATGTGCATATGGAACTTGATATTCTCACCATCTTCCCTCACACACTTGGACTTTTGTGAAAAAGTCAAGTGTGCCAGGTCAAGGTCTCCTTTTGAGTGTGTTCCTCCGCCCAAGAGCATCACAATTTTTCTCGTTGATGTAAGCCCCATGTTTTCGAGCATCACATGCCCCTTTGTTCTTCTTATCCTTCACCTGAAATGGTTAGTGACAAGAATACCCGAAGGTGCATACTAACTTGAAAACATGTCCTTGCTTTTATTTATGAGATTTTTTTTGATATACCTATTATGAACAACGGTCACTACACATGCATATTTTCATGAACATGTTCTAGTAGATCATTCCTTTAACCAACGCCTTCCGAACGGCGCCCACGAAAGCTTGTTGGCGTTTCTTAACGCAAAGCGAAAAGAGTTCCGCAAGCACACGGAAATGCCGCCGTGGCTTTCACCGAAGTATTCGGGTATCGTATTTTCCACACGGGGAAGGCATGGTGTAAAAGTCTCTAATAGAAAGATGGGCATGATAACATGATCGTATGGTAGACCGAGGTTCACAAATGGATGGAACAAGATAAGTAAAGGATAACTTGACACACACATTCGAGCAATCTCAAGGATAAAGAAAACCCTAAACTAGAGCAAGGTGTATCCCTGAATAGCTATGTTAGAAGAGCGTATACCGACATGTTTGTACCAGATTAGAGATTCTAAGTTAAGATAACCTCGGTCACTATTGGTTTACTTCGGGCACCGGATCGCACTGATGTCCGCCAGTGATGCCGACCTCCGGCTCTACTCTCTAGACGGACGTGGAGGAGTGCAAAGGACGAATAGGGTCTGTCACCACCTGCCGCCTACCTCACTACCATGGCCTAGACAAAGAAAACGAAAGGCGACCTATAGCCTAGACACCATGTTGATCGGGAACATCCGTCTTTATCAAGAGTCCTCTACTAGAGCATCCGCCACGGGACGGATGACGAACCCACAAAACCGACAAGCAACTAAGACTAACTCAAAGTAGAACTCTACATCTTAACTTGGTCTACACATGTATGTATAATTCATTAAGCATAAGTTCTATATGACAAAATCATAACATGAAAACTATATCTAGTTCATATGCTAAGATCATATCATAGGAACTTTACTCTAGTTCATAGCATAGCTATATTGATAATAAGAACAAGAACAAGATGAAGAACATGACATGAAGAATAATAAATTGATCATACCAAGTATCTCCATAGTTGATCTTGATCTTGTATTACATATTGCCGAGCTCCTAAACTAACCAAAAAGTAAAAGATACAAGTGGAGAATGGAGAGAGCTCTTGTGTGGTGTGTGTCTAATGAAGGGGAGAGCACCTCCTTTTATAGGTAGAGGGAGGGGCTCCATGGAAAATGTCTCTCCCCACTTGGAAGGTACAAACCCGACCACCTACAAAGCGGTTTGAATAAAGAATTCACCGCACCCACCGGACTGCCATTGGAACGTCGGTAGGAGGCCGCCGCCAAATTTGGGTGCGAACCGCCTCGGTGCCCGTCCCCGCCGACCGAGGTGGGGCCTCTCGCGACCGCCTTTTCGCGGGTGGGGTCCCGGGCCGGCCTTGATCCGTAATGCATGGGTGCTTCGATCCATTTCTTTCCCCCGTTTGGGCCTCTTGTGTTGCACTTGATGGTTGGCGTGTTTTCCGGTGCATTTTCAATGTAGTTTGGCGCATTCTCACTTGATTCCATGTATTTCTCCTACAAAACATATTTGTTGGAATACAAGTGGAACTAGGTTAGAAGTAAAGGTATATGTGCCATCGGTGTGCAGGATTCCCTGGAAAAAGACATAAGTTGGCAATATAAAATAGTCGATAACGACCGCCAACACTGTGTAAGCCCTCTAGGACATCCACAACCATCACCGGGGTGATCTCTCCATTGATGATTTCTGCTGCTACCTCAAGCGCTTGACGGACACTCTCGATGATGCTGGCTACCCCGTCATCGACCAGGATCTCGACATCAGCACCATGGGTGGCCTCAGCTCAAAGTTCATCATACAACAATGCCCTCGAGGAATCATCACCATGAAGCCACTCCTGTCGTTCTTGTGGGTGCACTCCTACATACCTTCTTCAGGAGAAGATGCATATGGATTGCACTCGCAAGATGGAATCTACCACTGCCCTCCTCGCCACCTGTTTGGACTCCTCCTGTGCGGCCATTGCGCTCATCGCCAAGGGTTCCTCTAGTGGGACACTAACCAAACCGCTGCCTTCCTTGACGCCCTCGACGCTGGGCTTCTCATCCACCAAAACTGACAACAACTGCAAGAAGAAACACATGTAGTCCAATGACAAGCCACGCTTTAATGCCAATTCCACAACGGTAGTGCGCCCACATCATGGCGGTCCCCTAGACTGGTGTTGTCCAGGCCTGGCCCGTGCCGCCTACCACCTGGCACGGCCCCAACATAGGCGTAATTGGCGGTCGACAGCCGCCCAAGGGCTCCCTTCCACATCATGATGGTCGCCGTTCTGGGCGAGGTTCCAAATGTAGCCTTAGTTCGACATGTGCCCAACCTTTACCCCACACTCCATGGTCGGTCGTCATCCATCACCGACTACAATGGCGGTGGTGATCGGTTCCTCGACATCGGCGCATCTTTGCATCCGGCTATACATCTTGTATTTCACCATATTTTCCTCTTCTTCCTAACTCCACTCATGTGATTGTTGGCAATTAATGGAGCTCCCATTGCCGCCACTTACACGAAAGCACGGTCACCATTCCAACTCCCACTGCCTATCTTTACATCAAGAATAATGTCGCCCTTTGCTCATCAAAAAAATTTGTGTTTGTTCGCGCGCTTACTCGTGATAATCATGTCACTTTGTTGAATTTGATGCATTTGGGTTCTCTATCAAGGATATTCACGTGAAAATGGTGCTCCTTCATAGTGGTTCCTCTAGCGAATTGCATCCATTGCACGCTCCCACCACAACCCTTGGTCATAGACTCGCCGCCACCGCCTTATCAAAGTTGTGGCATTCAAGACTCGACCATCTTCGCAATGATTCTTTATCTTGTTTACTTCATTCATTTCAATTTTCTTGTTCACTCTTGGATGATCATTATTGCCATGCCTGTCGCCTTGGCAAACATGTTTGTCTTCCTTTTCGCCAGCTCAATAATGTAGCCAATCACTCATTTGAACTCCTACATTTTGATGTGTGGACATCCCTAGTGATTAGTAATTCGGTTATAAATTTTATCTTTACATACTTGATGATCACACTCATTTTGTTTGGTCTTTCTCATTATGCAACGAGTTTGATGTTTTAAGACTTCCATGCCTATGCCCGCATAGTTTGGTTAGTCCATTGCAAGCTTGCTAACATATAATGCTATGTCCTACCGTAGCCTTTTATACTTAGAAATATTTAGAGAAACCAGCTCATATGCTACTTGTTTTGTGTTGAGTTATTTTCAATACTAGTGATCTATATAGTGTGGTTTATCAAGAAACACGTACACCCGATATACCGGTCATACTCGGTTTATAAAACAAATTGAATAATCGAATCATATGTGTGCCCGAATCAATCACACACATATAACGACAAAAGTGAATGAATAGTATCATCCAAGTGCCTTATTACATAAATCGAACTATATCTCAAACATAAATATCATAGAAATCTAACAATAATATAGTAGATAACTAAACACCATGATGCCTCCAACTCCACAGGGAAGATCGACTGGTTGACACTCAAGCCTAGTAATCATCTTCATATGCTTTATAGCCATAGCCATCTGTACCCATCCAGAATATTGTCCATGTATGCAAAAGAAACAAGCGTAAGTACATGTCGTACTCAACAAGATAGCTAGGGTGGATGAGGCTCAAAGTGACAATCGGGTTATACTTAGCGTGTAAGCTTTAAGTAAGTCAAACTTTTATTCATTCTAATAATTCTAAGTTACGCTTAGGCTCCAATTATTCCCCAACAGTTATAAAAGATCACCATATTCAATTATCACCATTCTCAACTCAACAACATTATCACCTTTAGTTCACCAATATCATGTTACTTATTCCGTCAAGTTTTCCGGGCGCTCATAACCGTGAGCACGAGTACTTATATAACGCTTTTACTGCAAGCAGGGTGTACACTTTCACCGTGAGTTATGACTTCCAATTGAGTAGGTTAATTAGGCCTAAACAACGAAAATCATACATAGCCTTTCAAAAGATTATCTAACAAGTTGGGAGCCGCTATAGGTTTCAACTGGCGACAAATATAGGACCAACCTTCCCAAAGTGGCGACAATGACACGCTAAAATATACACAAAGGGACAGGGGACCGCACTATACCCAACCGACAACCCCCTTTTGCGCCACAAGGGTAACCCCCAACAAGCTAGATAAGAGCTTTCTAATCAACTACTGATCGAGCCATGTGACCCTCAGAGTTGTATGGTTTTCCCAGCTTTTGCCAACGGATTAGTCCTTATGGAGGGCCAAGAGCATCAAAAGAGCTCCCTCTCCCTGTTGTTTCATTATCATGTTCACCATTCAACTCATAGTATCATTACTCATCATTAGGTTCATTCATATTTAAGTTGAGCGCTAGCAATTCTACCCAATGCAAGTAACCCAAAGTAACAAGGAACAGATAACAAAACTAGGACATCCTTATGGCAAATTAATTATACTCATGCACATGAAATGATGATTAGGTGAATAGGTCAACAAGGTGAAGCCCAAGCTATACTTGCCTTCAGTGGTTGGTGGCTGTTCCTGCTGGTCTTCGTAGAAGTCCTGATCACCAAAGTACTGATCCTCCACGAACCCGCTCTCACTACCTACTCGATCATCACGCAACAACACACAAACCGGAATCATACATACAAAGCAAACAAGCCTATCATTAGAACAGTACACCAACAGTACAGAAATAAAGTAAAAAGTTTCTTAAATCATTCTACGATTCGCTACGGTCACACAGACGTAAAATTCACGCAAAACGGAGCTAAATCGAGCGAGATATGAAATAAACAAGGCTACTAATGCAAGGTAATTAATTAAATCTAACTACGAAAATTAACATTAGAAAACTGACCTAACAGTAGCATAATCATCTAGGGAATTTAACTACGATCCTAACGCAATTTGAACGGATTAAATCGGAGTTAAAATGAGAAAGTTATGATTAAAAGAAGAACAATGGCAGTTCTGTAAATTCTGAAAACGTAAACTGGAACTGAACAGACTGAAATACGCTTTCCAAAGAGCAGACCTAAATCGCTGGAATGCGCAAAGGACTGCGCTGCTTTCATTAAAAACACGCAGGGGCTTTCCCCGCAAGATAGCCAGGCGAAAGGGTACCTTCGACCCTTGGCCGTCCGATCGGGAATCGACGGCGCAGATTAGATCAGTGAGGGGGAAATATCCCCACCGGCCGGCAACAGTAAGCCGACGGCGGCGCGGCCGCGTTCCACGGCGGCGGAGTCGCCGGAGTTCACGGTTTCCGCGATGCGGACCGCGTTAGAGATGGTTGACGGCGCAACGGTGAAGCTGACGCGATTGCGACCTCTTTTGACTCAAGCGCGCGAGCAGAACGCACTGCAGTGCGGAGCACAGCCATGGCCGGCGGCGCAGAGCCGCGCTCGTCGGCGGTGTGGGTCGCCGGAGTGCACCAATCCGCCATGCGGACGGCGTCACTGCGATCTGACGACACAAGGATGACGCGGACGCGGCAGCGACCTTGTCAGACATGAGCGCGCGGCCGGAACGCGCTGCAGCACGGCGTTCGGCCATGGCCGACGGCGGACAACTCGCCGGCGAGGATAAACTCGACGCTAGAAGCCATAATAGAACAAACTGATGGCGGGGAAACGACGAAGGGGTCAAGGCGGGCTTACCGATGCGTCAAATCGGAGCGGAGATGGAAGGACGGCGACGAACGACGACATACGGCAGGCGGCGGAGCTCTGCCAAAACCCGTCGTCGGTGCGTGAGCAACTCGAAGAAAACAGGAATAGGATGAATGTACCGGCGTCGTAACCGCGAATCAAACCTCGGCGACGCTACTGAAGGCGACGAACGACAGCGAGGCGGTGGTGCTTCCCGAGCTCGACGGCGAACTTGGGCGGCGGCGGCTCGTGCGAGCTCTGTAGGCGATGGCAGCGCGAGAGCAGATGGAAAGTAGGTCTCGGGATGGCGGCGGCCTACTTATAGCGGAGACGGGCGAAGAGATCAGGATGACTCGCGCGGAAATCGGGCGCGATTCGTTGGAAATTCGTCCGTGGCGAACGGAGCAGAGTCGGGTTCGACTCGATTCAACGTGGGGAAGGAGGCGACCCTGTAGCAGCGGGGCCCACCGGTCAGCAGCACAAAGGAGGAAGGGAAATGCAGCGCTGCTGCTGCTCCTGTTGGCAAGTTAGGCCGGCCCAGGAGGAATTCCAGGCTCGGCTCGGTCCAGCAAGAGAAAAACAATGTGGAGACAAGGCAGGCCGGCTGAGCCTTTGGGCAGCTTCGAGAAAGAATTAAAGAAGATGAAAGAAATCCTTTTTCTTTTACTAAACTCATTTCAAAAAGCTTTTGTAAATTGATTTGAACTCAATTCAAATTTCTGCTCAAAACCAGTCACATCAATAAGAAAATGCAGCAGCATGGGTGCATCACACATGTATCTAGCCTTATGATTGATTTTATTTTCATAAAAGTTATTTATTTCCTATAATTGTATGAGCACACAATGCAAATTAAATTCATTTAATCTATTTCGATAAATGCAAAATTTCAGGGTGTTACATATACTTGCTGCTTTCACACTGAAAGTACGCACAAACATGCTTTTATTTCCATCCAAAAAAATGCTCCTCCTACACCGGGAATAGACACAAAAATATTTAGGATTTATCAAATGCTCACTTGCCCAAATATACGAAAAGTAAGCAGTGCTTCACTTGAAGTTGTGCGCTTGTGTTTCCATTCAAAGGAATAACCACTTGTGTTGTTGAGATATTAGGCAATTTTCGATTAATTTCATAAAAATAAATCATGACGAACTGAGAAGCTAGGCCTGTTAAGCTTGGCTTATCGGCCGGCCCGGTCGGCCGTATTTTCTCTCACAAAGATCGACCGGCCAAACGACCCGGCCAGCATTTTCTCTCACAAAGATCGGCCGAGCGCATACCCGGCCAAAGCACAAAGCTTAGATTAAGACCCTGTTTGGTTCTCATGGGACTAGGGACTAGAGACTTAGTCCCTAAATTACCAAACATAAGGACTAGGGACTAATTTTTAGTCCCATTAAGTCCCTATTCTATTAGACTCTTGGGAGGGGCTAGGGACTAATTTTGTAGTCCCTATTAGTCTCTAGTTCCTAGTTCCATGAACCAAACAGGGCCTAAGCATGTGAAGCATACTAGCATAACACAAAAAAGCATATCAAGATCATAGCATGATTCAACATCATATAGCATAACATGATCATAACAACTAGTGTAAACATGTGTATCGTACTAGCATGACATACCATCATATAACAAAGCATAGTCTGATCCAAAGCAAAGAAAGTTCTGCCTCTATGGTTAATTTAGTCAAAATAGTCTATTTACAAGACCTACATGACACCATGCCACCCCCAAGAGTAAAAACATACCCACTAGTGGCGTAGATTTGATCAATATCGATATCCGGTTCACATCACTATATCCCTCTAGCACAAACAAGTGCCTGAATAGTGAATCCCATAACTCATTGTACCTTTAAGATAGCACAAGACTCTTTCTGGTCTGGTTGCACTAGCTAGATACATGAGTGACAATTTGAGAGTACTTCAATTGATCTCTGGTACACTTCTTATTCTTTCGCAATGTCACACTAGGATAGATCAGATAGCTCCCAAGTTTCATTAGAAAGAATCGAGTCCATCTCACTACGAACAGCTTCTTTCCAATCATCTCAGAATCGAGATGCATATGCCTCTGCAATAGAGGTGTGGGAGTATCATCCACAAGGTACACAATGAAATCATCACCAAAAGATTTTGCAATCATTTATCTCTTGTTCCTCACAGACTTCATAAGAAGAAAATAAAGAGATGTCGGCACACACGGGAATATTAGCACTTGTATCGACCCACCAACTTGGTGATCAAAACACCGATAGTACGGTAGGAACATTCTTTGTACTCATCATCGGCATTGCTAATAGTCACGAGGTTGACATTCTTATTTTTCCCATCGGAAAAGTGACCAAGCTCTCCACTAGTGAAGCAAGGCACATCATCATTGTTTTTCTTCTTCTCGGAGGTAGTTGTTAATTTGGCATTGGAAAATTTATTCCTACCTTTGATCTTGCCATGTGGGTTTTCTGCTCCAAATTCGTGCGAATGGCTCTCGTTCCCCTTCTCAATAGTGTTCTTTGCCCGAATCTTTTCCTCAACATCAAGAGATGCTATCGGGTTTTCAACCCGATATTTTTCGTCTCTTGTTGCCGAAGCTCTTCTATGAAGAAGGCAACTTAGCATTAATGCATACGGCTACAAACTCGTCGGGTATGACACACTTAAGGAGTTCAAGTTCTTTTGCCATGTCTTTGAGCCCGAATGGTTGAACCTCATGAGCTTGCTTGACTATAGATCGGTTAGCAACCATCTTGTAGTCATGAAAGCTCTCCATAATGTACAACTTAGAATATGTATCGATGGTTGCATTCTCGTTGATAGTGTTGCCCCCTCGTAATCTTCTCCGATCTTCTCCGAGATATTTCCCTCGTGCAAGCCAACAATAATCCAAAACATTTTAGCACCGTGAGCGAGCATGGCCTTAACTCGCCACCTCTTAAAATATGCACTAGAAAAAATTTCTAGCCTCAAAGACGTCGGAAAAAACAGCCATAGTTAAATCAAGAAAAAGGCTATAATAAGGTTTTTGGATTGTTGAGTATTAGGCAATTTCAGTTAATTTCATTTAAACATGTGAAGCATACTAGCATAACACAAAAAGCATATCAAGATCATAGCATGATTCAACATCATATAGCATAACATGATCATAACAACTAGTGTAAACATGTGTATCATACTAGCATGACTTAGCATCGTATAACAAAGCATATCATGATCTAAAAGCATATAGCGGCATGACATGATCCAATAGTATATAAGAAAGCATGATAATGGCAACTCGATGTAAACATAGCGGTTCATACACCGACATATTGAACATGATGAACAATAAGATTAGAACACGATGTAATACCTGCCGATGTAGAAGTACTTGGTGGTGTTGATGCAGACGACGATCGCGCAAGCTTAGTCGATGAGTGTTCCTTGTTGATGATCTGCCAGCCTTACAAAACGACGGGATGACGTCTCGATGAAGAGAAAACGTCATGGAAGATTTGGGAGCGATCGCGTGAAGAGCGCTTCCCAAAACCTTATTCGACGGACGGGATGGAGAGACTATGCAACAAAAGAGGGAGAAAAGGAACATATTACTTTTACTACTTTAGGATTTTCTAATTGGAAGGGCGGGCCTGGTGCAAATGGTCTGCCGCCTGTAACCGGAAGGTCCCGGGTGGCTCCAGCCTCCGCATATTGCACATGGTGCGGGTAAGGCTTGGCGCTAAAATACCCTTCCCTGCACTCAGCGAAGTGAAGGAGCCTACGGCACCGGGTACGCCCTTTTTAGATTTTGTAATTGAAACTCCCAATTATAGTTGTGGTGTTGTGTCTATTCCCAACAGGCTTGGTACAAATGTATAGGGAGAAAAACTCCCTACCTCCACATCAACCAGCAATATGATACTAATTGATATCGCACCTCGTACCTCACACCTTTACTCATGGGTGAAAACAATAAAGCCCTTTAGGGAACACGATATATTGGGCCTTTGAGATTTATCGAAATTTCTTCATATGATTTTTATGGGAACTATTCATATATAAATTATAACATGTGTTTCATATGTTTGCAAAGTGCTCGTTGCAAACTCGATAACAAGACATGTGGGTTCTACACGGTGCACCACTTGATGGCTGCGATGAAACAAGTTCATTTGGATCGTCACGGAGGTAACTTTCGAAGTGCGGCTCCATCTTGTGCCTACCTTTGTTTGGCAATAAAGACCATGTGTACAACAAACACTTATGCCTACCTTTCTTTGTATTAGGATTTTGACTTGAAGGGAGATTTGATCAATTTGGAGGATATTAGAGAGAAGATCGCCAAGTTTCTTATGGAACATGTCATCAGCCCCGGGCGAGCATTTCGCTTTTAAAAACCGTGAGTTGGTTCTCGTTTCCCTTCTTTGCGCATGACGATCGGTGGATACATGCATATGTGAACTGTGTTATTTGTGTTGAGAACAATCGGGCGTGTCCTGAACAACCTGGGTATGTCATGTGAAGAACATTCTCGAGATACACATGAATTTTAAGAGATACACATGAATTTTCAATGCCGCAGCGTCCGCCATTTGTTTGTGATCGGACATATGTATATGTATTATATACATATTAATAATACCAATGCTTTTGGTCCGCAGACGGTTCTAAAACCGTAGGCGGCGTGCGACATCATTATTATCTGAGGCGTCTCGGTTTTCTAGGGCGTCTCTAGTCTCGACAAAGATGCACCCATCTTAACGTGGTTCGTAATAGCGAATAAGTACAGACCACCGCGCTAACGGCGTGCGTGGGTTTCGAATAATTTACGCCGTCGTCAGCCCATACGTAATATCTAAATAATTAACGACGGATGTTTCGGCGCGCGTCAGTGAACCCCGTCTGTAGTCGGTGTCGGTTTTACCGAGCACCGGGAAAATGCGCGCAAACGGAAACCTCGATGCGTACACGTTAATGCGAGATACGCCGTCTTTAATTTCCCGGGTAGCTACGGTCGAGCATTCGTGACAAGCGTCACGAAGTCGCGGAATAGTTACGATCGAAAAAAACGCCCTGTAAACTAAGTAAAACTACGACGCGTGCGTGACAAAAGCGGCGTCCGTGAAAGGGATAAGGTACTACTGGATTAAACTACGACGCTGATGCAAAAATGCAACGAAACCACGCACACGGGTATGGCACATGTCTATAATTTTGACCGTATTACGATCGTCTATCGTCCCCGCAGTGGTCGTATATTACTAATGGTTTACGATGGTTCAGCGGCCGGGCGTCGTGCGTCGGTGTACCCATTCTGGCGCGTGAAACGCACGCCGGCGTCGACATATCGCCATTATTACAGAGACGCAGATTTTGTAAAATGGGTCTGTGCGGTCTATGCTTCTACAATCGTATCTTGCTACCGGGCGTCACTAGAATTGGAGCGGTATGGTGACATCGATGCCACGCGTCCGTGTCGTTTCCAAAGGTACGATCGCTTCTTAGATAATCATGTCCGTAGATACCGTAGACACGGTCGGCGCAAACGCAATACGACACGTGACATTCCACGGCGTGTGTAACAAGGGTTTACTACGACGGAAAGTTTGAGACGCACTAAAACCCGCAATGCGTATTAAAGCTTTTTGCGACGCCGCTACGACAGTCCGTAAAGCCGGACATTTAGAGACCTTAATGGGCGGGCGCGCCCGCGCGCTTATGGATGCCCTCAACGTGCGACCAGAGGCCTTTTTTATATAGTGAATTGCAACAAACAATTGTTGGTGGCAATAGATGATATGGTAATGCAACGCATAAATTTCGTCGCAATAATGCATATTGCAACCAAAATCAATGGTTGCCTATTATTCTATCGCAACGAGGGGCATTTGAATAGCAGTTTTAAAATTATTTCCACAGCATGCACATCACATATAATAACTGATACATTCATTAATTAAAATTTTGTCTCAAACCAAAGTAACACAAAATGACCAAAATTCTGCTTAAAAGAACATGACCACAACTAACAAAATAAAGACACCATATTTAACTAAGTTCACAACATTGTTTAGCATATAATAAATCGATCTAAATATGAGTTCGCTGGTTGCTCCATCGCCCATCAGCTACACCATCACAAATAAGCATCTTTGTAACTTGTCATTGTTGTTGGTGCCGGTCATCACCATTAAGCCGTAGAAGCTTTCTCTAATTGTTGTTTTGGCTGTCCGAGTTTCTCTGCGTTTCATGAAAACATATATGACTAAATTCATGGAGTAATTAGCAATCATAGAACAAGAGCAATTGAGATCAAGCAATTCCAAGCACATTCAGCCCTAGAAGGAGAACAACTGTGACTTGTCACTGCTAGGAAAAAATGTTTAACAATTCAATCTATAAATAAATTCTGTGAGAATCCAGTGGGACTAGAGTTGTCATATGTAGTTCATTTATCCCCACACGTTAAACAAAAGCAAGATCAAGAGAAATGTGTTTCGATATACACCAGATCAGTTACTGAATCATCTTAAATGTCAAGTGCAAAACAATTGTAGTCGATAAAAAGAAATTGGAATGGCAAAGTTTATTAAATAGACATGGTAAACATCACTTGTTTCTTTCCCCGAAGGGCATACACAACACAAGGCATAGGCAAAAATCTAGCAATGACATGGTAAACATAACGTGCAGATCAAGTTATGAGGATTCAAATCAAACGTTATTCATACACATTGATTCTTTTTTACGATTCTGAGTCCTCAATAGCTGATCGGTCTTTGGTCAAATGGTGTATAAAAGAGTGAATTTAGATCTGTATATGTACATGTTGTTCTGGGCTAATGTTGTTTTGTTCAGGTTTAGACAAGACAATCTCATATTCTCAAAAAAAGACTTCTCCTATTTTCCAGTTGACACACATATCTATGCACACCGAGTAACACTTCTTATTTCTAAGTTATTGAACATGTCGTGGTCGATACCACGGTCCACAGTGTCGACCGCTAATGTGTGCAATGATGGCCTAACTCAAGGGACAATGACACGGTGTTTATACTGGTTCGGGGCTAATCGGCGCACCCTAGTCCAGTGTGTGGCACTATCCGAGCTCAAATGCTCGTATCGGGGCGAATACAAGCGGTCGAGAGAGGGAGATGAGCTCCCAAGTCTCTGTGGGTGGGTGATCGAGGTGTTCTAGGCTTGAGTGTGAGTGAGCCGGGAACTTGTTCCTTTTCCAATGGCCTACCCCTCCCTTTATAGTCGCAAGGGGGATGTACAGGTGGCCATTGAGAGAGGGACTTAAGAGGTGAAGAGATACAAATTTGGGGGGTAAAAGGGGAAATGAGACCGTCCGGCGGGCGCGGGCCGACATCCCGTGCGTGGGCGTGTTGCCGCCGCCCGCGCCATGGCCTATCTGCGCAGCCGTCGAGCTGGTAGGGGCGGCTCCATCTTCCGATGTCTCAGATGTATGACCCCTGCCAGCTCGGGCTTTCGCCGGGTCGGCGGTGGAGGGAACAATGAGCTCAACGCGCCGGGCCGTTGTCGTCCATGCACCCCTCCGTCCGCCGCACACGCCGTTGTCCACGGTCGGACCGCGGTGGACGCCGCCATAAATGTGCGTATTTGGCGTCGCAGAAAACGCGTGGGACAGGAGAGCTCGACGGGGAGCTCGGCCTCTGTTGCCGAGGTCATCCTTGTCCGTAGCGGTTGTTCATAGTGCTTGGTGTGGTATGGCGTGATTCGACAAACCATACTTCGCTCGTGCCGCCGGGGATCTCGTCTTTCTAATGATATCACGCCATAGGCCGCGACGCCTGGAGCAAGTAGCCATGGCGTCGTTGGTCGGCGTGGTGTCCCGAGCCCGTCGGTTGGGAATTGGCGCTACCGGGGCTCATCCGAGACGAAAAGGAGCTCGTTGGCCGAGCTCGAGCTCGGCATGTCCTTCCGGTACTCGTGAGAGCTCATTCCAGCGGAGAATGGGCATCGGGCCGAGCTCGAGCTCGTGCCCAGGGAGCTCGTCCCGAAGGGAGCTCGTTCGAGACGGAGAAATGCCTGTCGAGCTCGGGCTCGATTGAGGCGAGGGTTGTCCGGCCTTGTTCATCCGCTGATGAACTTGGCTTATCTTGTAATATGGTCTTCGTGGCGGGTCTGGCCTAATTAATACCGGCGGAATATACGTGTCCCCACGGTAGCCCCGAGCGCGTGGAGGAGGGCTGTTCTTCGCTTGTGACTGAGTGATTTCGTCCGTGTCGGGATGAGGGACCAGATTTCGAGGCGGGGTGCGCGCGAGCGCACCCGGGTGTGAAAGTGTAGGCCCGTGAGGATGAGGTGTCCTCGCGAGGCTTGTTGTGATTTACGCCTCGTCGTTCGCCCCTTGCGTTTTTGCTCATTGCGCGGGGAGGGTGAGCTCGAGCTCGGCTTTACCTCGGGGCCGAAGCCGAGTGCTCGGTGGGCTTTGTAGTGGATAACTTGAGTGAGTGTTGACGGTAACCAACGACAAATTAAATACCGTCAACACAACACCAAAACAACCTAGAAATAGGGATTTCAACTAACATATTCCAAAGTTTTGGTGTTTATTTGGACTTGCAGTACAAACTCAAGGATGATCACTTTGGGCCAAAAAGACAAAGAAAAAGAAATAAAATCAACAAATAGAAAAAGGCCCAAAGGAGCAAATGGCAAGCCCAAACAAGAATCGGGACAAAACATCAAAACTAGGCCGGGCCAAGACCACCTTACAACTTTTTCGAACAAGGAAGCCCGGCCGCCGGCTTTGAGCCGAGCCCGACCCGGAAGGGTGCGCGCACCACCAGTGCGGCCGCACCACTGGGCCGAGGCGGTTCGGGCCCGGCCGAGGGAGGCGGGTTTGTTACCTTCCAAAAGCGCGACGAAACCGACGTTGGATGGTCGGTTTGGCGCATATGGAAGGTTTTCCTAGGACGGTTTGGGTGTTTTTAGCACTTAGGCCCCTCCCCTTGTGTATAAATAGCTCCCTCCTTCACCTCTCTACACAACAATTCCAAGGAGAAACCAGTCCACGTGTGCAAGAGAGTAGAATTAGTTCTTCTTGTTCTACTTCTTCTATCTTCTTCTAAATTCTAGAGAGTGAGAGAGGGAAAAGCTAGAAAGAAACTTTGTTCTTTCTACCGGAGTTGCCGGTTAAGCCCCTCGGTGTTCCGCGGTTCCTAGGAGGGGCCAGTGCGGGACTTGTCGGTACCCGCCTGCTTGTACCTCTGCAAGCTACTTACACTTTGGTAAGGAGTCTTGTGATTATCTTCTTGACTACTTAATTTCCTTCGTATATTTCTTAGCTGTTTGTAGACTTGCGGGATTGGTAGATTGTCTCGTTAAGAGCGTTAGTTCTTGGTGAAGGAACTCTTTGACCAGGGAACCTTGGCCAACATCAAGAACTGTGACCAATAGTGCAAACGTGGTGTTTGGACTAGCGTTCACCTACCTTTTGCGGTGCATCCCACGGTTGAGGGGGTAGGCGGCAATTAAGTGACAAGCCTTGTCCGTCCCTTGAAATCCCCCACGTTCGGGTGTGTCGTAGAGAGCTAATTGCGGACTCTACCCATTTGGGAGTGGGCGGTGCCCGAAGTGAGTAGACAACGGACTTTAGGAATCCTTTGCTGGGAAAACTTAGCCTATAGATACCTCGCTACTCTCGGAAAACAAACCCTTGCCTTAGGTTGACATAGACACGAAAAGCCGACTCTGCGACCGTCCTTGTGTAAAATACGATGCCACAGCACCCACGGGTGAAGTGCTACAACGGTATTTCCGTGCGCTTGCGGATTTCTCTGTGTGTAAGAAACACCAGCGGTGAGGCCCGAGCTCGTTTTCTAACGAGCTCGTTCGTCCTAATCGGCTCGTGGACCGACCTCAAATTCCAGTGACGACCTCTGCGGTTCCCGAGACCTCATGGGGGCTCGGGGCTTGTCGCCTCCTCGCCGTGGAGGATAACCTAAGGTCGTTCCGTTGTCGCCGGTGACTCAAGCGCAACTTGGGGGAGCCCTCGAGCTCTTATGGATGCTCGGGCGCGGGCCGTCGATGCCGCTCCTCCGCCATGCTCCTTGCCCGGGTTGTCTCTCGGCGGCCTTCGTGCTCGCCGAGCCGGCCTTAGAACACAGGAGCTCGAGGTCGATGCGAGCTCGTAGTCGCGAGGTGGCCGTCGGGAATACGACCCGCGCGATGAGCTCGGCTAATTTTTTACCTACGGTAGAAAAGAGCCGTTGGAAAAAAATAGTCGTTGGGAAATTTCCGTTACCTTCGCTGGAAGTAACCGTTGCTATTTTACGGCGTTCGCCGTTACTTGCCACATGGAGGGACGCGTGGAGGTTTCGGAGGGGCGTTAGCGCATGGTGGGCGTCATCGGCCCGATCGTCTCGGAGGATCTGCCCCGAGCTCTTCCTATAAATAGGAGAGAGCGGAGGATCGGGCCGGTTCCCAATCTTTCATTTGCCGCCCGAGTTCACCACCACCCTCGCGCCTTAGATCTGTTTCGCCGCATCTCGCCGCCCGGTCGCCGGAGAGTGAGGGAAAGAGTGAGAGAGAGTCACCGGAGCTCCACCGGGGATCATCGGCGGAGGCGAGGAGAAGCCATGGGTTCGTGGGCGCCGTCGAGGGTCACCGGGAGATTCTCGTGCGCGGGGCGCACGGCGGGCTCCCGCCGCCGACCGACGCCCGAGAGTGGATCGTGCCACCCCCCGACGGATGAGGTGCCCCATCCTCTAGGGGGCTACGTCGTCTCCTTCGCTTCCCTTCCACGAAAGGGGGCTCGGCGTCCCCTCCACCGACTTCTTCCGGTCCCTCATCTCGTCTTGGGGGCGTCGAGCTCCAACTTTGAACGGAATCCTTCACCTCGCCGCCTTTACCACCTTCTATGAGGGATGGCTAGGGATCGGCGAACCCGAACCTGTTCCTGTTCTTCTTCCACGTGAAGATCGTGCACAGCTCTGACGGGCGGAACGCGCCCGTCCCGATCGGCTGCGTCACCATCCAACCACGTCCCGGCGTGAAGGCAAAGTTCGAAGCCGATCACTCCCTCGTCGAACACCGGGTGGAGGGAGGAGTGGTTCTACCTCAAAACGACGAGGGAGCACCCGCCGCGCTACACCGGGCCGCGTGTTCCGTCTTCGGATGAGCTGTGGAGGGAGGAGCCCCCCGGACCACCACCGCCGGTGGATCCGGGAGGTCGCCGGGGGGCCGAGCTCCTTAGCGACACCGGGCTCACAAAGCCCCTCATCCTCGCCTAGGCGTTGGGGCGCGGCATCGTCCCCTTGAGGCGGAGGACTCTCCGCATCGGGGAGATGACGGGCGACAAGCACCCCTTCGAGGGCACGGTGGCGGCGCCGCTTCTTCGCAAAGGAGGACGTGGAGTGGTGCGTCCGGAGGGTGGCCGGGAACGCCTTCACGATCCGGCGGAGCTGAACACAATTCCGGGCGCCTTTGCCCTGCGCCGATAACGCAGGCAATGGTGAGCTCAACTCCTCCTTCTTTTTTCTTGTTCTAGCATTCCCGGTTTGCGTGTCGTCACTTCTTCGACTTTGTGGTGTGCGGGTTGGCACGGTGGATCTCCCGCCATCTCGCCCCCCGATGAGGGCCCGTCCCGTCCTTGGCATCCCTCCCGGGGGCTGCTCCCAGCAGCGGTCGTCGAGTCCTCGGGGATAGCGGCGCCAGGAAGTCGATGATGCGCTGCCGGGACTTAGGAGCTCGAGGGCGGCGCCTCGGCGCCTTCGCCGCGAAGGGGCCGACATCGTCTGGATCGCGTCATCCGACACGGGGGGCTGGCCGTCTTGACACGCTCTCAAGCGCGGCTCTCCAGGGCTCTTCGCGGCCGCACCACGAGGAAGAGGACGCCGCCAAGCTCGGGGCGGGGAGAAGAAGAGGCGGATGGCCAAAGCGTAAGTGTTCAAGCTCGGTCTCCTGTTGCTTGTCTGTCGTCGCGATTTCTTTCCTCTCGTGTGCGAGTTTTGCTTTTTATTCTTGCCCGGAAGGTCGGGCCGTTATTAGGAGCCCCGAACCCGCCAAGCGTCGGGACGGAAGTGGCCGCGAGCTCGGCGAAAAGCCCTCCCCGCTTCCGGACAACCCCCACCCCCATGGTCATTCCTCCGACCTCGGGAGGAGGAGGGAGTGCACGGTCGGCCGAGAGCGCGTCGGCCGTCTTTGAGCACCATCCGGTGTCGCGGGCGATGGCGACATTGACGAGCTTCGTTCTCGATTGAAACCTTGGCGTCGGCGTCCGCTCCCACCGCGCCCGAGCTCCCCGGCCGAGGGGCGATGGTGGGGCGCGGGCGGTGATCATCCCAGATTCTCCGGAGAAGACGGACGGCGCGAGCCCGCGTCCCTAGTCCAACCGTCCGCCGGGGATGCGGTTCTCCGGGGGGCGAGTCGGTCGTGGACCCTCCGGGCCCGTGGTGAAGCCGATCCCGCCGGCATTACTATCGCGACCCGCGACGGCGTCGAGCTCGAGGCTGCGGCGGGAGGCCGGTCGAGGATGTCACGGTGGCGCCGCCGCGAAAGTCGGGCGACTCGGCGGCGACGTCGGCGGCGTGGAGGAGCCTCGGGCGGCGCCGGTGATGCGCCATCGACTGCGGAAGCTGACGCCGAGCTTCTGGGTGTTGGGGCACGTGACGCGACGCTAGAGCTCGGAGGCTACACCAAGGCACGGGCATCGGAGGGCGTCGTCGGCGAGCACTCTTCCCAGTGGCCCTCAGGGTGAGGGGGCTGGAGCCGCCCATGGGACCGCCCTTCCATGGCAGTGGACGGTGGAGCCGGCACTACAGGTGGTGGCAGCCGAGGAGGTGGTGCCTGCGCCTGAGGAGACGGCGCCAGAATGTCTCCACCAGGTTGTTCGGGTAAGGACTCTGAACGCGCCTTCACCTTGTCGAGCTTCGTGAACGTGGCACTTATTTTTCTTCCTCGGGGACTGAGCCGCCGTTGTCGGGTACAACCCGGGTGGTGGCGGCCGGGCTCAAGCTCGAGGGGCTCATGGCGCAGGTCAATCTGACCTGGTCCCAGGCGAGCGGAGGTTTGGGCCAAGTGTTCACCTCGCACATCGACATCCGGGGCGGCGGATGATGTCATGGCTCACATCCGCGAGGTCAAGAGCGCGCCGTCGGCAAGGCTCGCGGTGGTGGCCACCGAGCAAGAAAAGAACGACCTCACGCACCGCCCGCAGCGAAGAAGATGCAGATGGAACTCGAGGACCTCCGCCGCCGTCGCCGGAGAGTAAGGGGAGCTCGGCGCCGGCGCTTGAGCAGCGGACCAAAGCGGTTGGAGGAGGAACGGGACACCGCCCGCGAAGATGCTTCGGGATCACGGCGTGAGCTCGAGGGTAAGTGTCATTCGAGCTCATTTCTTTCTTTGTCTCGGGTAGAGAGCTGATAGGCTTAGCCGGGGTGCGTTTTAGCCTATGACCGCGAGGTCACCGAGTTGTTGTGGTGCTCTTGCATGCCGGAGGCGGAGAGGCATCGGCTCGATCTTGAAAACCACTCTTTTCGGGAGAATCGAAGAGCTCTATGGGATCTTGACGTGTAAGCGGCATATCTTGCTTCCTCTTCTTGATATTTTTGGGACTTATGGTTTGAGTTGCCTGTCTTTTTTGCGGGTGAGAAGGAGAGGTCGTCGGGGCTGGCTCGGGACCTTAAGGAGAGGAGAGTTCCCTATCCTCGGCGGAGGCCACCACGAAGCACACGCGGCTCACGTAGCGAGAAGGAGAGAGAGCTCCGCGGGGAGGACGTGCGGCCTCGTGGGCGCACGGCGAGCCCGACGAGCGAACGAGTCGCTCAGGACTAAGGAGACCGGAGGTCTCCGAGAATTCCTTGAGCGGCGATTAAGGCCGAGGGCATTGCGCGAAGCTGGAGTGTGGCGGCACGGACCTCTTCTTCGACATCGAGACCACCTGTGACCTCCTCGGTGTCGAGGAGTTAGAGAAGCCAGCTCACCGAGTGCTCCGAGCTCCACACGTGGTGAGGGATAATGCTCGCCGCGCCGTCCACAAGGCGGTCGGCGTAGTCCTTGCCCACTACCCCGAAATTGAGACCAAGGTGGTGGGCAAGGGCTGGCCGAAGGTGGACAGCGACGCGGACCTCGACCGGATCGCTGCCAGGGCGGAGGCTGACTCCGGGAAGATGGCGAGGAAGCTCTTCAGGCTCGCGGTCGAAGAGCTTGAGGTCTTTGAGCCCACCGCCGGCGAGGAGGAGGAGGAGGAGTCCGACGAGGAGTAGCCTGCGTGAGAGTAGGCATAGCTCGAGGTAGAGCCTCCTTAGTTGAACAAAGTCCCCGAGCTAGGGGCGAAGTGTAAATACATTTTGTGTTAAGTTTATGAAAAAGATCGCTTTCTTTCTAAGGCCTGTATCTTCAATTTATTGTTCGACTTCGAGCTCGTATCCTGGAGGGTCGAACAGCGGGCCCTTTCTCGTTGGCCGTGGGGGCACTAGAGATCGATGGGCGGTCGTCTTTGTGCTCGCTTAGGCCATTTCAAGTCGTTCAATCGACGGTCGGCGTGGCTTAGGAGTGAGAAGAGCGAGTGAGAGGTCAAGTCGACCCGTGCGACTTGGCGAACTTGGAGTTCGAGTCGGGCGTGCGCGATATCCGACCCCATGAGCTCGATGCCCCACTTGGCAATGCGTCCCATGGCCTCGGATGATCTCGGCGGAGTGGAAACTTGGAGGCAGACGGTGATCGGATGTGTCGTGCCGCGGCTTGCGGTGCGTGATTAGCAAGGCGTAGGTGAGCTTCCGGAGCTAAGGGTTGCGCCGTCTTGGTGTCGAGAGGACCTCGCCGATGAAGTAGGCCGGGCGGCGCAAACAAAGTGCGTGTCCTTCCTCCTCGCGGCTCCACCACGAGCGCCGTCTTGGCGACTGCGAGGTGGCCGAGATGTAGAGTAACATCGGCTCGTCGGCTTGGGCGGAGTGAGCACGGGGCGGGTTCGTCGGGGAGCTCTTTTAGGAGTCGGGGCGGCCTGGGCCTCGTCGATCCCGAGCAAAGTGCTCGACTTCTTCGGGCTTGTAGAGCGGGAGGCTGCGTTCGGCCAGTCGAGATATAAAAACGGCTAAGTGCGGCGAGGCACCACGTGAGCCGCCACGCCCTTGACGTTTTTAATTGGGCCCATATTTCGAATGGCCTCGATCTTTTTCGGGGTTGGCTTCGATGCCGCTCGGATACAATGAAGCCAAGGAGCTTTCCTCGGGACCCCGAAAACGCACTTCTCGGGTTGAGCTTGACTCCGAACTCGCGCGGAGCTTGTCAAGACCCGCTGAGGTCGGGGATGAGCTCTCCGTGCGCTTCATTTTGACTATGATGTCATCGATATATGCCTCAACGCGCTTTCAGAAGCTCTTTGAAGACTTTCGCATACACCTTTGGAAGGTGGCGCCCGGTCCGCTTCGCCCGAATGGCATCGTCAAATAACGTAACGCGCCAAAAGGGTGATGAAGGAGGTTGCGAGCTGATCGAGCTCGTTCATCGTGATCTGGTGGTAGCCGGGTATGCGTCGAGAAGCGGGCGTCTCGCACCGGAGGTGGAGTCGATTTGGTCGATGTGCGGCAAAGGAAACGGATCCTTTGGGCATGCCTTGTTGAGACTCGTATAATCAACACACATTCTCCATTTCCCATTCTCCTTCTTAACTAGTACGAGGATTGGCTATCCACTCGGGATGATACACCTCCTTAACAAAGCCCGCCGCTAGAGCTTTATCTATCTCCTCGGCGATTGCTGCTTGCTTTGGTCGTCGAGCGCGAGCCGGCGCTTCACCGTCAGAGGGGGCTTGATGTTCAAGGAGTGCTCGGCGACTCCCCGGTATGCCGGGCATGTCCAGGGTCTCACGAACACTTAGGTTCGCGTGGAGGAAGGACGAGCTCACTTTCCTATTTGGGGTGAGCTCGGCACCGACACAAGCGGTGCGCCTCTCCTTGTTGACCGCACCGTCTGGCGTCCTTGTCGGCTCGAAGGAGCCGCGCCCGCCTTTGAGCTCGGCGGATGAGCTGGCACCGACACAAGCGGTGCGCCCCTCACTTGTTGACCGCCAGGCCCTGGCGTCCTTGTCCTGGGCCGGGAAGGAGGAGCCGCCGCCTTTGAGCTCGACAATGATGAGCTCGCCGCCTTCTTTGGGCGTGCTCGGCGCCTTCTTGAGCTCGTTGGAGTCCTTCGCTGGACCCACGCGAGTATCTCGGGGG
This sequence comes from Hyparrhenia diplandra, assembly GCA_015847255.1. Lineage (NCBI taxonomy): Eukaryota > Viridiplantae > Streptophyta > Magnoliopsida > Poales > Poaceae > Hyparrhenia > Hyparrhenia diplandra. Next base: position 470,911 of record JADLZK010007522.1, on the reverse strand, counting down.
ACGAGTTTCTCGGACTCGATGAGGGCGTCGGCGTATTGCACGGCCTCCTTGTCGCAGATTGAAGGCGCTCGAAGGTGGAGTTGATGGTGATGACACCCATGAACTTCGCGTAACACGGCCGGCCCAATAGTGCGTGGTATGCGCTCTGTAAAGGTAGCACCTCGAAGGTGAGCACCTCCTTGTGGAAGTTGCTCGGGTCGCGAAGGGTGACGGGGAGGTCGATCCGCCGGCGGGATCGCTGCTTCCGGCACTACCCCATGGATGGGGTCCGGTCGAAGGTCGGAGACGCCTCGCGTGTCTGCCGAGGAGCTTCCATGGTGTCGGCGTAGAGAAGGTTGAGGCTGCTTTGCCGCCGTCCCATCGATACCTTGCCCGGCACTTGGTGCCGGCGATATGGGGTCGGCGATGAGCGGGAGCCGCCACGGGTGAGGATGTGCACGGGGTGGTCCTTCTTGTCGAAGGTGATCGGTGCCTCGGACCACTTGAGGTAGGAGGGCGTTGTAGGCTCGGTGAAGAGGGTGACCGGTCCTGAAACGACACATTTTACCGCCAACATTCTACCATAAAAGGGGTGAAACTATACATTATCATACTCATATATATTTATTACTCATATATTTCCACTTGTAGTGTCCCAAACATTATTTTTGCGAAACTATATAAATAACGGTGGAAATAATACCAAAAGCCTCTCCAGAAAGCGCATTCCTGAAGAATATCAAGCCCAAGGGAGAATCGGATCAAAATGACACGACTGGGCCGCACACACGCCACCACACAACTTTTCAAGCCCAAACAAGCCGACACACCAAAGCTTGGGCGAGCGGGAGCCCATATAGGTGCGCGCACCCCAAAAGTGCGCCCGCACCTCTCCCGAGGCGGTTCGGGCCCATCTGTCTGGCGGTTCATTTAATATCCAGGAGGGCGGTGCGGTGGTGTATGGCTCGGTTCAGTGAACGTGGACGCCTGAGGATGGTCGGTTTGGGGGAAAACTTACACTTAGCCCCCTCTCCACCTTGTATAAATAGGCCTCTCCTCTCCCCCTCTCAAAACACACACCATTTGGAGCCTTCACTCTCACACCTCCACTCTACTCCACCTCTCTCTAGTTCTTTTAGCTTTAGTAGCATTTGGAGCAAGGCTAAGCTTCATTGGAGAGCTTGTACTTGGGAGAAAGGATTATTCGGTATGAATACATTTATGGTTTCTTCCCAAGTCTTGTTCTTATTTAGCTGTGCAATAGAGCTAGAGTATTTACATGTTATAGTTTTGACATATGAACTAGCATATAGTTTCTATGTTATATTCTTGACATGTTGTTCTCAACACGATCATGACAGAAGAACTAGACTATAGTTCCTATGTCGTGGTTAGTCGTATAGAACTTTAGGCTTAACCATTCATGCCATGTATTTGAGTAGAGTAAGAGTTGTGCTGAGATGGCGGTTCGTTGTGGCTTTCGGGCCTGTCCATGTTCTAGCTCGTTCATCTGTAGGGTGAGAGTCCGCGGGGGACATGGGATGTACCTCAACATGCGGGCATGGTGCCCGGGTGAGCGGGGACCTTCGGATATGATAGCATGCCCCGGTCGAGGGGGTAGGCGGCAGGGTCGTGACAGCCTTGTCCGTCCTTTGTAATCCCCCCACATTCGCATGTCGTGTAGGAGTTCGTAAATGCCCTGGTGGGTAGCAGACTGCCTGGTGGGGTCTCCCCGTCCATCTCACTCTCAACCTAAAACTCTAGTCATTTATGTTTGCATGATCATTAACTTGTTCTTTGCACAACTATACATTAGGAATGCCTGCTTCACTTAGGAATATTCTTTATTCTTTATTTTCCTTTTATCCTTGAGGTTGGCCCAAGTGTGTGTCACACTATCTTATGAACCATCATGACTTACCCCTGTATTGAGTATTGGTCAAGCGCACGGACATGTCATCTTGTTCATGCCCTGCTAGAATCCTACACCATGCCTTCCTTTGGGAAAATATAAATAACGATACCGTGAATATCTCCAGGTGAAATGCTACAACGGTATTTTCGTGCGCTTGCGGACTTGTTACGTAAGCGTTGCGAATGCCGCGGACATCCCGTGGCGGCGTTCTTTGGAATGTAACAATTCGGCGAAGTCGTTGTGGGAAGTCAACCTTTGGTTTTCGGCGCTCTTGCCTTTTTGGCGGTTGTGCTCGATTACCAATAGACATTTCTAAGCGTGATTGCCTTTTTGGTGATTGCACTAAGAAATGTCAACAAGAACCCTCGCGCGGCTGCGGAGCTTACGGCGGCGCTTGGACTCGTCACGCCGTGGCCCGGCCGAAGACGATGTTGATCAGCGCCTCCCCGGCGAAGGCGTCCTTGTCGCCCGCCTTTGTTCGTCGTACTCGTCCTCGTTACGCTCGTTGCCGTGCCGCTCTCCCGGCCCGGTGCCGTCCACGAACTTCCACAGAGGTTGCGCCTTTGAGCTTATGCTTGACCGCCCCCTCGTGGTTGGGGAGCTCGAGCTTTGTCTCCGCCACCGCCACGAAAGTCCCCCTCGTTGCGGGGCGCTTTGCTCTTGTTCTTCTTCTTGGGCCGTGAGTCTCGACCCCCCTCCTCCTTCGCCGGGCGGCCTTCTCCTTGCCCCTGCCTGAGGTGCCGTGGAGGATGGCGAGAGAGGGCTTCCTCGCCCGGCGTGGTTCGTGGCGAGGTCGAGGAGCTCCTTCACCGCCTTGAGCTTGCGGATGCCGAGCTCATGGATGAGTGTTTCCAAGGTCGTGTCAAGGTAAAGGCGGATGATTTCGGCTTCGGTGGTGCCGGAGAGCTTCGTTGCGAGCTTGAGAAGCGGCCGGATGTAATCGCCAAGAAATTTCTCATTCTTCCGTCCGCCTTAGCCACGGAGGTCCCACGTGTTGCTTTGGGGGAGGGTTCCCTCGGGGAAGTTGCGACGAAGATGTGTCGCGGGTCGCACCGATGAGAGCTGCCGGGCAAGTGCTGAGCTAAGATCGAGCGGTGTCCGGCGAGGTAGAGAGGAGGTTAGCGGGATGATGAAGAGCTCGTCATCGGCTCCCTCCCGCCCCTCGCACCCGAGGCGGTAATCCTCGAGGCCATACACTAGGGTCTGTCTCAAGTTGTACTTTTGGACGGAGGTCGGAGCGCGGAACCCGCCTCGGGAACCCTGGCGTCGTGTGGGATCCGCCGTGAAGACCCGCTGAGTCGCCTCCGTCGGAGTGGGACTCCGGCCTCGAGCCCGCCCCGAGCCCCGAGCCCTGAAGCGCGTTGGCCGCCCCTCCTTACCCGGCATTGGGGGCTTCCGCCGCGGCCGGCCCCAGCTATAAGTATTAACCCACCTCCCTCTTACTAACTGTATAGCGCCGCTGGCGACCGTAAAGTAAATCGCGCTAATGCGATGCAGCGATCTCGGCGCTTCGTGGCCGACCGCTTCCTGAAGCTTACACGCGCCGGCGTCGAGGTGTCCGTCGCGTCATGATTTTCGCCTACGGCGTCGGGCGTGGGCTTCGGGGAAGTCGTCACGATCTGGCCTCGGTTGAAGGGGCGCGGTGTCTCTGGGGGCCGGCGGTGTGGCGCCCGAGCTCTCCATGCGCTGCCTGCATCTTTTACGATGAGGATGCTTGGTACCGATGGCACTGTGCGGCCTCGGTGCCCTCGGGCTCGGGAGGTCACGTAGGAGTATGGGCGCGGTGGGGTGCAGGTATGCGCGGAGCCGGGGGGGGTGGTCAGCCTCCTGTGCGGTGCCGGAAGCCTCCCGCTTCACGAGGCGCTGAGAGCTCGGGCTCGATGTCGGCCTCCTTCCTCGGCAAGGAGGGCCTGCCGGCCTCCTCTGCCGTGCGCTCGGCCTCCCCTCGGGAGCTGCCCGGACGCTGGAAGTGGACAAGCACATGGGCCGGCGCGCGGGTGGGGGAGCCGTCGGTGTCACTGGTGGTGCGGGGTGTGCGGGTGGACTCCTCTCATTGTGTCTGGCCCAGTGAACCGCACTCGTCGGGGGTTTGGCACATGCTCGCGGGGGTGGGGTCAGCTGCAGGCTCGGCTGAGTGCGAGCCTCGAGGTGACATCCGAGGCTTCGCTGGGGCGTCGGCGAGGGGGGCTGTCCCTCGCGGGTACATCTCGTCGTGGCCGGCGAGGAATTCATCGGGAGGCGGGGCGGCCCGCGAGCTGTCGCGATGTTGGCGATGGAGAAGGTTACGCCGCGGAAGAGCGATCAGCTCGGGGCTCGATATGTGGAAGCGGTCCGCAATCTTGGAAGCGATGGCCGCCACGCGGATGGGGCTCAGCGCCCGGAAGTCCCAGCCGGCGGACCGGCCGCCCGGTCGGCGTCGTCGCCGCCGACTAGGCGCAGACGTCACCAGTCCCGACCATCCAGGGAAGGTTCTCCTACGAGGAGCCCTCGGAGCCGAGAGCCGGGCAAGTCCAAGGTCCCGGCCGCTTGGCAAGGCTGACGCCAGAGAGGTGGTGAAGGGAGCCATCAAGTGGTGATCGCCACACTAGCGCTGCCCCTACCGGGCGCGCCAACCGCCGTGGTCGCATACCATGGTCACAAGAATCGACCGGCTAATGTGTGCAACGATGGCCTAACTCAAGGGACAATGACACGTTGTTTATACCGTTCGGGGCTAATCAAGCACCCCTAGTCCAAAGGTGGTGGCACTATCCGAGCTCAAATGCTCGTGATCGGGCGAATACAAGCGGCCGAGAGAGGGAGATGAGCTCCCAAGTCTCGCGGCAATGGGTGATCGAGGTGTTCTAGGCTGTGAGTGAGCCGGAGAATCTTGCCCTTTCCAATGGCCGGTCCTCCCTTTTAGTCGCAAAGGGGGATGTGTCAGGTGGCCATTGAGAGAGGGACTTAAGAGGTGAAGAGATACAAATTTGGGGGTAAAAGGGGAAATGAGACCGGGGTCGGCACGCCCGGACATCCCTAAGATAGCATCCAGCCGCGCGCCTCCCGCCATGGCCTATCCGCAGCCGCCGTGAGCTGTGTGCAGGGGGCGCTCCATCTTCCGATGCCCCAGACAGAGGATCGCTGAGCCAGGAGCTCGCCGGGTCGGGCGATGGAGGGAACAATGAGCTCAACGCGCCCCGCGTCGCCCATGCGCCCCTCCGGCCCGCCAGCACGCGGGCGCCGCTCCACGGCCGACCTGCGGCGGCGCCGCCGGGTTATAAATGCGCGTATTTCTGGCGTCGCGAAAAACATGTGGACCGGAGAGGCTCGACGGGAGCTCGGCCTCTATTGCCGAGGTCATCCTTGTCCGGGTAGCGGCTGTTCGTAGCGCTTGGTGCGGTATGGCGTGATCTGACAGGGCCATACTGCGCTGCCGCCGGGGATCTCGCCTTTTTCATGATATCCTGCCATAGGCTGCAGCGCCCGACAAGTAGGCGCGGGCGTCGTTGGTCGGGCGTGGTGTCCCGAGCCCATCGCTGGTTGGGAATTGGCGCTACCCGGGAGCTGCGTCCCGAGACGGAAAGGAAGCTTCGTTGGCGAGCTCGAGCTCGGCATGTCCTTCCGTACTCGTGAGAGCTCGTTCGGCGTAGAATGGGCATCGGGCTGAGCTCGAGCTCGTCGAAGGGAGCTCGTTCGAAGGAGAAATGCCTGTCGAGCTCGGGCTCGATTGAGGCGAGGGATGTCCGGCCTCGTTCGTCCGCTGATGAACTTGGCTTATCTTGTAATATGGTCTTCGTGGCGGGTCTGGCCTAATTAATCCCGGCGGAATATCTGTGTCCCATCAAAGCAGAATCACTCCTACCAATACACCAAATTGCCCAATCTGTACTGGTCAAATGGTGTGCAGTTCCAGAATAATTACACAAAATAAAGCATATGGATTAATAGTTTATTTAACATGACTGGTATTAATATGATTACCGCAGCACAATAGGTAGCTGATCAACATGAAAAAGAACGGAGCAGACAAACATGGAACACTATCTCATAACCAGTTTAGTAACTAGACAAAGATGCATAGAAACTGTCCTTAAAAATCCTAAATGCTCATAATGGCTATATTTCTGAAATCCATTAAGAAAGCTGGCACAAATCACCAGATAGCAATGTTTTATATTATTATTTAAGAACACACCAACAAGAAAACAAAGTATGCCTTGCTTCCATCAATATACTGGAGGTAGCAGTAGCTCCAATTCTAAGCTTACATTAGCCTACCTAACCAAAATCATAGTGCATCAGTGACTCATCCAACCAATGCAGAACTTGATCAGTAACAAATGAAAATAGAAACAGCTATATCTTTTTCAGTGTATTTTTCTTTTTATGCTAACAAAGACACGGCTAATAACTAATTTGCCTTTTGTACCATGTTGTTTTCCCAGAATATCATGCGTTATACAATATCCCCAACATTTTACTTAATACCAACTAAAATAGCCTCATAGTTAGATCCCAAAATAATTGTCTGAAATACCAACATTTTACTTTCGTTCTTTTTAGTAGTTGGACATGTTTCAGTACTAGATAGAAAAAGATCTACATTCATTAGCCATAGAAGTCATTGCCTGAAATAAATTGAGATTAAGGTCAGCAAAAAGCATTGCAATTCTGAATAATTTAAATTACCAAAAAATAGCATAGTTCCTATGCACAACGTGTTTAGGTACTCACAATGAACAATGATAGTTCCTAGTGATATAAATATAAATATAAAACTATAGCTTCTAAGAAAAAATAACACATAGATGTCTAAATTTTAGATAATGTTGTGCATCCGGTTTCTCCTGTTGACACTTGATAAATTTAGACAATGGCATTATGACGTCTGCTATATTTAGACAATTGCAATGAAGATGGTCAGGCAAAGTCGGCGTGGGGGAAAAAAGAGAGAAAAAATTTCTGTCCGGTCGTGCTTGATTTTGTGTTACTTTTTTTTCCAGGACTCTAGAAGACGGGCCCAAGATCTAGAACCGGTAGGCTAGAACCGAAAAAAGTGCTAACCTGTCATCATCGACAAGGCAAGATGACTTGCCCAAGAACAAGAAAAAACTAGGGATCCAAATGAAGGTAGCTAGCAGATTTGTTGTGTACCTCGTGTGCAGGAAGCGTATTACCCCTAAGCCATCATCGTCAAGTTCGCCATCATGATCATCGTGTTCTTGTGGGCGCATCTGCTTTGAAGATTCAGGCGTGGAGAAAGGAGCAGGCGAAGCTGACGCTTTTGTGTGTGGTGTTTGAAGATGCACCAGCCTTCCTCATGGTGTGCAGCCGTGGTCGCGCCGCGCCGTCGCCGTCGCCGTCCTGGTGTTCGTGGTCTCTTGACCTTTTTTTAGAATTTTAGGGCCTACGCCCCTGTCTTTATTGCTAAAGACAACTGAAATTATTCATTACAGTTCATGGGGTGGGACACACCCTGCATCATCGCTCACCAAGCACAAAGTTCAGCCAGTACTAGTCTAGTCTCATGACAGCTAACAGATTTATTACAGAGCTTAAACAGAACGATCAGACTATCTCCAAGTTTTCCAGCTTCGTCCAGGTCCTTCCCTGCACTTGACGCTGTTGATCTTCTCCAGTCGTCAGCTTTGCCAGGGCTTGCATTGGTAGAGTTTCTTCTCCATGGACACAAGCATTTTGGAACAAGAACAAATCCCATTTGTCAGTTACTTGCATCATCCAGTGAGCCTATAAGGTCTTGTGGCGATCCCTTTCAGCTTGCCCACAATCGAAGAGAATGCTTGTTTCTTGTCTTGTGGGCATAAGATTTCCCAGGTCTAGGTCATGACCACTATCCCCATCAAAAGATTTTTCACACCTAACCATTGTGAACCCTGCATGCAAATGGAACATCTTAGTTTCCAAAGCCCCCACAGGGCTGTTGCACACGCAACAATTTATCACTAAGAAATTCTTATTGCTAAGCCACATTTGCCCTATAGACATAAAATCTGCTCCAACATTTCTATTACAAGCTTCGAGATATAACACCACATTTGTTTAGCAACTACACACTCGAAAAACAGATGGTTAACAGTTTTACGGCTCGAATGCAAAAACACATGACTTATCCTCTAACTTAACTCTAATGCTCAAATTGTCTCTAGTTAAAACTTTATTTTTAGCTAGAAGCCATAGAAAGAAATGCACCCTCGGTGGAACCTTCAGCTTACCCACCCACAGCGAGGCACATGAACAGGTATAACACCTCTAAAATTAATAATTTTATACAAAGTGTTTGTGAAGAATAGACACCATTTGATTTGAACTGCCAAATAAGGGTATCATCTTCCTCAGATAAAACTATAGTAGATGCCAACTGTACAATTTCTAGCCAAGTATCCATAAGCCTTTGATCTACACATCTTCTAAAAGTGCACTTCAAATCTACACCATCCCATAAAACAACAATTGTTTTTGATTGCTCATTGACTAGCACATAAATTTCCTAGAATTGGATGGCTAAGCTGGACTGCCCTAGCCAAATATCCTCCCAGAACTTTATATGTTTACCATTCCCAACCTTCCACCTATAACCTAATTTTGCAGCCTTTGCTGCCCACAAAACCCTTTCATAAATTGTGAAGCACCAATGCTAGGAGTACAAAAGATGTTTGGCTCATTTGTCTTATATTTTTGATCTATTATCTGCCTCCACAGTTTATCTTTATCTAAATTGTACCTCTTTACCTAGGAAGCAAGTAGGCAAATATTTAGATCTCTAATATTTGGTATCCCTAAACCCCCATACTCTTTCAACATAGCAACACTTTCCCAATTAGCTAGGTGTATCTTGTGAGTTCCATTTTTGTCATTCCAGAGACAATTTGCTAGATGAGTGGTAATAGTCCTAATTGCCCACTTAGGGAACTTAATGAAAGACAACAAATAAACAGGAATACTACTAAGAACAGATCTTATCAAAACTAGTTTACTAGCATGTGAGAGCAGATTGCCCCTCCATCCAGCAATCCTCTTCATTAGCTTATCAACTAGTGGTTGTAAATCCTCTCTCTTTAAATGTTCATAGTGTAAAGGTATACCTAAATATTTAATAGGAAACTTACCTAATGGGCAGGATAGAATATGAGCTAGTCCACTGGTTTCTTCTACAGATAGGTTCATAGGAATGAATTCACTTTTATTAAAATTTATTCTCATACCTGATACTTGCTCGAAACATGCCAAGATGCCTTTTAGGTTAACTAGATATTCTGGCTTTGCATCAGAAAACAAAATGGTATCATCTGCATATTGCAGAGATATAATACCATCTTCTCTAAAACTATTCCCTAAACCACAGATCAACCCTTCTGAGGCACCTTTGATCAGCATCCTGGTTAAAACATCTCCTACTAAGTTGAAAAGCAGAGGAGATAAAGGATCCCCCTGTTTTAGACCTTTGCCTGTCTTAAAGAACTTACTCTCTTCCCCATTTATCATAACACCAACTGAACCTCCCATAACAATCTTCTTAATCCAGTTAATCCAACATTCATGAAAACCTCTACCTCTAAGAATCTCAAAGAGAAAATCCCAATCTACTCTATCATAGGCCTTCTCATAATCTAATTTAATAACCACACCAGCTTCTTTATTTTTGTGAATACTGTGAACCACTTCATGGGCAATAACCACACTCTCTAAAATATACCTACCTTGAATAAAAGCACTTTGATGAGGCATTACTAATCTCCCAATCACCTTTCCTAATCTTAGAGTCAAAGCTTTTGAAAAGATTTTGAAGCTACAATTCAGCAAGCTTATAGGCCTAAATTTCCTCATTTCAGGGGCCCCCTCCTCCTTTGGTATAAGTGCTATCATAGCATAATTCAGTCTACTAAGGTCTAACCTTCCCTGTTGGAAATCATTGAACATAGCTATCAAATCATATTTTACTATTTCCCAGAATTTCGGGTAGAACATAAAAGGAAATTCCATCTGGTCCAGTGCACCATCAACAAAACAACTAAATACTACCTCCTTAATTTCTTTCTTTCAGTAAAGGGTTGTATTAATAGACTATTTTCCTCTTCAGTTACCATATCATCTAATTCCTGAAATCATTGGCAAGTGTGGCATCTAACCTACTTTCTTTAGCAAACAAGGACTTGTAAAAATTAACAAAGAATGTCGGCCACCATGCCTTTTTGATCACTTACTGGACCATTAGGGCCCTCTAATTCTTCTATCCTCTTTTTTCCCCGCTCCCTCTGATTAGCTATAGCATGGAAATAGGCTGTGTTCCTATCCCCTTCTAGAATACTTCTATCCCTTGACCTCTGCCTCATTTTAATTTCTTCTAAGGCCCATATCTCTTCCAACTCCTTAGTTATTTGCCTAAATCTAGTTAGCTCCGGGGGTAGACAAAACTCTATTTTCCATTTCTCTCTCTAAATCATTATATTCTAATGCTAACTCAACCTTGGCTTTATTCATGCTAGCAACCTCATTGGCTGCCCACCCTCTGGACATTTTCCCTAAGAGTTCTAATTCTAAATTGCGAGATATTTATGCTACACATATCCCGAACAGGCTGGTTCCATACTTTCTCTACAACTTTTGCAAAACTTTCCTTATACAACCACCACTTCTCAAATCTAAAGATTTTCTTAGGGACAGAAAGGTTATCACCTGAGTCTACTAGTAAGGGGTTATGGTCACTTGGAACTTTTTCTAACCCTTTGATTCTAGCTAAAGGAAAAGCCTTATCCCAATCCCCTGTCACAAACACTCTATCTATCTTAGCTAAAATTGGTGGGTCTTGATTATTTGTCCAAGTATATTTTATATTAGCAGGGTTTAGCTCCATCAGAGCCCACCTATCAATCCAATCATTGAAAAGTTCAGACCATCTATGATTGATTACCAAGTTACTCTTATTTGTGGCAAATCTAATCAAATTGAAGTCTCCCACTACCATGGTTGGGCCTTGCCACTTTCCCATCACTAGATATAGCTCTTCTAAAGAAATCTAATTTTTCATCCTCATAAGGTGACCCATATACTACCACCGACTTCCAACGTAAAACTAGTTTTAGTATCTGTTATCATTAAACTAATAGAATAAGGTAAAGTATCTACCACTTGTCCTACATATTTGTCTTTATTTAGGCCTATTAAGATTCCCCCCTACAGAACCCTTTGTAGGAAGCCAGAACCATTCAAAAGGAACAAAACCAGTCAGATTTTTGAGGTATCTATCTGTAAAATCCTCTTTTTTTGTTTCTATAACTGCTACTATATCTGCATGAGTACTCTTAATCCTGCTGACTAGAGCACGTAGCCTTCCAACCTTATTGAGACCCCTAATATTCCAAAAAGAGACCTATCATTTACACTTCTTTTTAGGTTTCCTCTTCTTAACTACTTTAGTTCAGGTTTTCTCTTCTAGCTCTTCTCGCTAGTGCCCGGCTTATACTATCATTAGCACTTGGTGTCTCGGGGTTCTCTAAACTAAATGAGTTCAAACAATAAGGGTCAGCTCTCCCTTATCCTTGTTTTTATTAACTAAAACCTGTCTACTGGGGGAACTATTTAGTTGATCACTACCCACACACTTACTTTGGAAATGCTTGTCACACTCTTTACCTATATTACCACTACTACTAGAGGGCAACTCCTCTGTACTTGACTTAGAAACACAACATTCCAACTGGCAATTCTTACTAAACTCCTTATCTCTCTTATCAGCTAAGGACAAAACATTTTGCAAGGCAAGACTACTTTCTACCTAATTACTATCTACAGAGAAACCTACTTTATTTGCAATGTGAAGTAAAGAACCATGATTCAAAGTAGGAAGTTGTTTTTTACCTTTCTGTACCTCCGTGTTAGATTTCTTTTTCAGATCAGCAGCCTTCTCCATCATAGTCCTTCCATCCTGAACATTTCTTGTGCTTTTCCTTTCCACCGAATAGGACCCCACTTCTGGTTCTTTTTCTTCTCTGCAGGAGCTTTCTTTCCTTCAGCTTCTCTAGTCTTGTTAACCTCCTTCTCTATCATCCGGTCTTCGCTTGGTGTGACTTCCTCGTAATTCTCATCAACAGTCATGATGTTGTCCTCTTCTACCACATAACTACTAGTCTCCTGAGTAGCCTTCTCTGGTGACTGTATTGAATACAGCCACTCCTCTGGTAGGTTTAGCTTTTCATCTTTTTCTTCTAAAAAGTCCATCATCTCCTCCTCTATCCTGTCCTCCTCATCATCTATCTCCATTGCCTTCAACAAGCTCAAGCAGTGGCTCTCTTCAAGGCCCTGTGGATACATTTCTTGATCTTGCTCAGTGAAAACCTCAAACAGATTTCTCACAGTCTTACTGCCCTTGGGTGTAGAATATTGCTTCCTTGAAGTTGATTTGTCTATATCTTGATTTTGATCTCCTGATCTCTTATCCTCAGGTTGACCAGAATTTGTCTTATCTTTCTCAATACCAGGATCTTCCTCATCTAGGAGGTCATCATCAGAATCTTGGTTGGGGCCCCTTCCATTATGATCCTCACCTTCCTCACCATCACCAGTAACCTCTAGGCCTTCTACTTTGAAGTTGACAATGTATATGTCATCATCCATTTCCATGATCCTTTGAGAGGGGATCTTTTTCTTATCTCTGCACTTGATCTTAATTCTGACTGAGGCAAAGAAGCTACCAAACATAGACTGCCGGTCTATCTCAACCATCTTCCCAGAGCTGCAGTGACTTGTCTAAAGGTCTCCCAATCACACCATTTTGGTGGAATTCCACTTACTTGTACCCAGACTTCCTCTAAGTGGTCTCTTGACCTAACCATTGAAGACGAGGAGTCGCGAGGTGGGCGTGGTTTGAGGTGTGGCGGCGGCAGGCGAGTAAAGGAAAAAGCCCACGCGGGCGGGTAGGAGGATTTTAGGCGCATGAATTTGGGATCTAAATGATTCTTTGGCGGGCTCTAAAAATCAAAGGGAAAAATTGAGTACGGATCCAACCACGGAGCACCGTGACCCTCTCCCGCACCGTGCATGCGGGCATGCAAGCCGTAATAGCCTCAGACGACGGAGATTGTTGAGAAATTTTTTTTTTGCTAAAACGATGGAGATTGTTGAAGAAGTCACGCACATGTAGTCTCTCATGCACGATCACGTTACACACGCTAGCTAACTCGACGCACAACCACGTACACATGTACACGCACGCTAGCTCACATGTACACGTTGATTAAGTCACGTACGAAATATAATAAGGTAACGAAAATATATCAAGTACACAAAAAATATAAAATAAAAGATTTACCATATCACCTACAAATTACGCATGCATCAACAAAATCTAAAAAAATATATTTAAAATTTCCCTTATTTATCCTATTTTTATAAATTTAAAATAAATAAAATATACGGTCCACAGTCATTTGGGAGTACCGTAGTAATTACCTAAACGAAATTTTCATATTCAAAATTACAAAATAATGAAATTTTCATATGTAAAAGTCCACGCAAAAATAATTACTTTCTTTTCTACAAAGTCAAATATCATTGTCCAATGAAAAGGCATGAAAAACGAAAACAAGAGGAAAGGCCAAACTTTGAATAGTAAGATGTGCCCTGTTTTCTCACGTTAACTTGAGGTAAAACCCTTAAAAAGACTTTGACACATTTGGCCCACTGGTCATGTCCTTGCTCGCACAATGCATTCGAAGTTCCAAACGACATCGTCGCAAGGAACAAGAGAAGAAGAGCGAGTTCCGTGGAGGTGCCCGAGCACCGGGTGGACCAGACGAAGCGAGGAGTTGTGTGAGAGCGAGATCCACCAGTGCCTAGCTAGACGCGAGAAGTATGATTTGTCAGCGACGATGTAGTTCATCTTAGATATTAGCCCAAACCCCGACCATAGTGAGTAGATCCTCCAACTATACCCATATAGCTAGCTCTTAAGGGCACCCGCGATGTGTGAGCAGTGACGGAGCTTGTAGACTAAATAAGCAGGTGTCAGTGATACTCATGTACCCAATATGAGCCCATTATGTCTTCTAGAAGATAGAAACATATATAGGTGTACACTTTCTAGAAGGTAATACTTTAACCCTAACTAGCTCTTAAGGGCAGCCGCAATGTGTGAGCAGTGATAGAGCTTTTCAATATAGAATATACTAGCTGATTACTGTTGAAAAAGAGATGATAATAAGAACTATTGCTAATAAGAGGTAGCCAATTGAATAAGTTGGCGTAGAACCAAAGAAACATATACCGAACCATATACCAATTATGTCAGTGATACTCATGTACTGATTAGGAGCCCATTATGCCTTCTAGAAGATAGGAACATATATATAGGTGTACACTTTCTAGAAGGCCATACTCAGAACCCTAACTAGTTGTTAGAGCAAAGGCCTCCAACTAATTAATTATGTTGGGCCTCTAAGAAATCAAGTTGGCTTAATGTTGGTGGGTTCATGCAAAGAGGAGAGACTACAATAGATACAAATTCAAGTTTGTATAATTAAAATATACCATAGGACAAGAAAAAAGAGAGCCAAATTTAGAATGTGATTTAATAGGGTAACTGTTAATATAAAAATATGAATTAAAAAAATTGCTATGGGCTATAGGTATAATAATGAAAAAAAAAGATGATTTCTTTGTTAATATAAAAATATGAATTAAAAAATTGCTATGGGCTATAGGTATAATAATGAAAAAAAAAAGATGATTTCTTTAGGAGACAAAAAAGTTATGCTCTGAGGCAAGTTGGGCCAGCCAGGCCACATAACAGGCTCAACCGGTGAGCATTAGCCCAGCGAGCGGGAGCCCGAATGGACCGGCCAGCCCACTAAGCCCCAGAGCACATGAAGAGAGCAAGCAATTATGAGTCAATTTGAGTTGAGTTCGATAGTGCAAACAGGCCTGCACCTTTAAGCAGTGCTACGCGCTCCACAGCTACCGGTGTGGTACTAAATGGAGAAGAGTGCAACGCTGCTGCAAACAAGGCTAATGGGCTGGTGAAGACGAAATAAAATGTCGCTTCGCCCGTGCGATAGGAGCCCGTCGCTCCTCTCCTCCCCCGGTAAAAGAAACCGCGCTCCCGCATATTAGAAACTCGCGGCACGGCCGACTTCACCCTCTGCGACGACCGCGTCGCCGTGACCTCCCTCGCCCATCCCAGATCTCTGTCCGTCGCCGCTGCCCCTTCCCGTGGCGCGTCCCCTCCGACGCGGGTGGGCGTGGGATCCGAGTGCGCTGGGCGAGGGAGCTTCTCTACCGCGTCCCTGGGCATCTCCACCACTCCACCCCTTCCTCGAGCGTCTCCACCGCCGCCATCTGCTCTCTTCTCCATCCTCCCAAACCGCCGCCCGTTCCTCACGGCGCCGACCAGCTCCCCATCGCACAACAGCATGCGGCCGGGCTCGGGTAGGGTTTAGGCCGGGACGTCTTGGTGACCTCGGCGGCGGCACAGCAGCAGGCCAACAAGGAAGCACTACTCTACATTCTACACTTGCCCTCGAGGCCTCGGCAAGCAAGGCACATCGAGCACAAACCTAGTTTTTCGAACCGACCGGACCGGGCGGTCGGACCGCTAAAAGACCGAACCAGAGCCTCCACCGGCTCGGTTCACTTAAAAGATCGCTCTGTAATCGAACCGAAAAACCGTTAAATCGGCCGGTTTTTTGTGGAACCGGTGAACCGGGCGGCTCCAGTGAACCGGGGCTGTTTTTTACGTTTCCAAAAAAATACCCTCCACATACACAGGATAACGTTGTCTAGTCGGGGGCAAAATCGAAAAGTGACTCGGGACAAGGTTTTAGGGTTATTGGCTGCCGCGAGTGGGAAACTGGGAGGGAAAATATCGCATCTTTGGCGGCGGCGGCGCACGCATCCCTCGCCGACGGGCGCCTCGGGCGGGCGAACAGCGGCGCGACGACGGCAGTGGTGAGGCCACGGCAATGCACGGCTTGCAGCGGCGAGGCGGCGAACGGCAGGCAGGGGCGAGGCCACGAGGACGCGCTGGGCGAAGCGGGGCGGCGGCGGCGCACGGCTACCAGGCGGCGAACGCCGAGCAGGAGCGAGGCCACAGCGACGTCGGCGGGCGGGCGGGAGCGCGGCGCGACGGCTGGCAGGTGGCGAACTGCGCACGGCGGGACTCTGCTTGGGCTGCTGATCTGCTCTGTCTGGTCCAACTCCAAGTCCAAGGTGCTGAATCCCTGAATCACAGGACATGGCTGCTAATAGTTAATTCGCACTCTAGTCCAAGACTCTGTTCCAATCCATCTTACCAATTCATTCGCACTCTAGTACTTCTGTTCTAGTCTTCTAGATTATATAAGCAAACTAGGTATATAATACAGGTTTGTTTCCCATGACAAACTAGGTATATAAGCAATGTCCAGATCTGGTTAATTTTCAGATGAACCTCATGTTATCACACACTTTGTATTCTGAATTTTCAGACAATGTCACGCTATATGGCTATATTTTCATGTGTGAGCCTGTGAGGCCGTAGTACAATTAAATTGTGTTGTTGCATCTGTCAATTATATTATATATTATATATGTATTGCTTGAATGTCAATTATTAATTAAATTATATATATATACACACCGGTTCAAAGTATTTGTGACCGGTTTCGATGAAACGGTCCATTCTTAATGGACCGGGCGGTTCAACCGGTTCTAAACGGTTGGACCAATGAACCACTGAACCGAAGGCCTCACCGGTTCGATCTCCGGTCCGGTTCGAAAAACTAGGGCACAAAAGCTAACCTCCTCAGGTCTGAAGAAAATAGTGATGTCTGTTGCAATAGGTCGAGGAGGCTTTCATGGTGTTTGATGAAATATCTCTTAAGCCATTGCAACGCTATTCTATAGCAGTAGCCAACACAAATTTTTCCAAAGGGACTCCCTCCAGCTTAGTTGGGAGAGATGGCAGAAAATTCCTGTTGAGTGGATTCCTGATTGCAATAGCCTGTTGATGTTGGGGAAAAACAATCCTGGTATTGGAGGTTGTACATGACAACCGGGCAGCACATGCCCAACGATGATGGTTGAGTGCTTGTGCCTGTCTCTCTGCTGGATGTACTTTGATTTATAAGCAGTAATCTTTTTCCTGATTGCACATCTGCTCTTAATATCAACATTTGTGGTTGTCCTGGATTGTCATCAAAATAGCATTTGTGAATAATTTTTGAGTGGTTACATAATCTGCAATAGCCTATTTTGTAAATAGGTAATTCATGGCTACCGCCCTTTATGCTAGAAAGTGATTAGTAGCATGTTCTAACAAATAATTGTTCAGACTACAACTTAAACTCTGAACAAACGAGGTAAACAGCCCTACAGTTGCAACTACAGCTTAAACTCAGAATTAAGATAGGGATTCACACCATAGGAGTTAACAGCACCGTGTCTAGAACCGGTGGTCTAGAAACGTGACATCACAGAGAGGGTAGGGTCGTAGGGACAAGATAGATGTGATAAGTGTCTCCACAAGGTGAAGGTGGAACATGAGTGAAGGAGCAAGCATTGCAGCCAAAGCCAAGTCACGTTGTTCCAAATAGGATGGGTGGCGAGGGATATACTTTTTATCCAAGTGCCACCAAAATTTGATCGCAATGCTAGGATCAGATTTGTAACCCGTTGCTGTGATGTACCGGATGCAAGTTTAATCTGATCTGGAGTGGTGTTACAAGTATTTTAGACCATTTATTGTTTCAATTTCATATCAAAACTTGAGTTATTTCCAAACATCACGATTGCATTATCTTTTTTGATAACAGTAAAATATACGCACATACATATGCTATCGTTGTATCATATTTTCGTTGCAACGCACGGACATTTACCTATAAACAAAAAAATAAGATAATAGTTTTTGGGATATATGGATAATTAGATTGTTCTTGTGTATTCCAGTGGAATATATGGATAATAGTATCATGTTTCATGTACTGTAGTGCCTTCATGGCATCAGAAATACCCTTTTTTGGTTCATGAATTATGGCACCTTTATTAATTTTTTGTTTCATGAATTGATTTTCAGGAAAAAATCCATGGCAGATTAGTGCTTCATTTGGTGAGTTGACTTAATTTGGTGAGTTCTCTTAATTGATTTCCTGTGTTCTCTTAATTTGGTGAGTTCGGTGGGTTGTCTTGCTCATCAGTCTCCAGCTGAGAAACACCTCCTGTTCTTTAAATGATTTTTTCTTTTGCTCCAGCTTTCAGTATGAACAGTTAAGTATAACTCAAAGAATGGTCAATTCAGTAATAAGGAAGCTAGAGTTGCTACGGCTTTTTAAATTCCCACTTGCTGCAGTATGACTGACAAAGCCGGCGTTTAAGCTCAAGAACCTATGTGACCTTTTAATTTTGGCATACAGTTTACACTCATGTTTTGATGGACTATGCTCTTCATAGATGAAGCAAATGTTGTCTTGTATGAGAAAGTGAAAATAGAATCTTCCACTGCTTTTCTTGTACCCATTTTTTATTCACATATCTGTTGATCTCCATTTATCATTGAATAATATCAGTTAAACAAATATACAGTGTGAGTGCATGACTGCTGATCAGGCCTGAAGGAACAAAAACATTTTTTTACATAAGTTGGTAATCAAAATTAGAATTCAGGTGGAACCATGGGAAGGAGAAACTCAGATTCCGGGAAGCTGGGTATTTGGCCGATCAGTGATGTCTGTTAGATTAAGTATAAACATAAGTACTTAGTGTTGGAAGTTAATTTGTTTTCTTGAGATAATAAAGTCAAATTGAATTTGACATTTGATGAAACATATCTACACATGAAGTTTCTAGCAAAGTGGAGATACATCAATAGAAAAGAAGAGTTCAAATTGGCTACTATGAAGAATGTACAAGATCATTATAGTTGGATCTTGATGTTTCTAAGAGTTAGCTAGCGATGAGTTGTAAAGGGAGTATTCTAGCTAATGCTTAGTTAAGCATTAGTTGTAAGTGGTAAAGTTGGATTTGACAACTTGTATGACGGTTTGCAAAGTCTATATAAGGACTTGCATACCTCCTTTGTAAGCTAAGCTAGCAGGTCCAGGGGTTTGCCACAAATGGCCCAAACTCTTCCACCGCCCTTGCATGCCATCTGCAAGCATAAGAAACATGTGCTCTATCTACTTTGTCCATTCTATGGTGGTTTGATCCAATGGAGGAGGATGGAGGTCACGCGGATCGATGACGTGGCGCTGGAGTAGCCCCTACTCCACCTTGGGGCTAAAAATACCCCCCCTACCCCCTCTCATTTGCACACACCACAAGGAAGGAGCTCTCCACTCTATCAAGATGTAGTAGTGTTAGTCTAGTTGAGAGTTAGAGTGAGTAGCGAGCTTCGCTTGGGTTTCCGGAGCTGGTCTTCTAGGAGATCTGGTATTGTTCTTTATCATTCCTTTTGTATACATTTATAATTCATTTCTTTCTTTACTTTACTCTAGTATTTACTTTATTGAGTATTTACTTAGTACAACTTTATTCTAGTTCTCTAGTATATAGTTGTTATGATATTATCTAGAATATAGGTGTTTCATACTTAGTTTGTGGTTTAGTCCTGGTTCTTATCGAACCCTCGCCTGTAGATGCTAAAAAAAACCCTCGCTTGTATGCGATCATTGTCTCGCAAGACGTGCTCTAGTTGGCCTGTGTCATGACATCTAGAGTAGTGAGAGAAAGTGTAAGCGTGGTGCTTAGACTCTATCTTACCTGTGGTTGCCGCTTGCTGCACGGATGGATTGTGGTAGCTAGTAGGGTGGTGACAGCCCATCTGGTCTCTGTATAGACCACCACGTGTTTATAGGCAAGTTCTTAAAAGGTAAGGCCCCAGTAAAATAGTAGCTTGTTTAGTGGTGGTTTTATTCACCACTTCTCACCTACCGCCTACCATACATTTCGTGTGAACCACAACTAGTTGTCTCTTTCTTTGTGTCTAGATTAGTATCATAGAAGTAAAGTAAGAATCATAGGAACCCTTTGCTCACTCGTTGTCCTCCCTTCTAGATAGACTACTCTCTTATCTGTACGTCTAGACTATTCATGTGTGTGTCAATACCCATATCATATACATCATTTACCCCCACCTTAGTCTAGATGGTATATTAGTTGGTGGACACATGATGGTTAGTTATCACATCCTATGCCATCGCTTCCCATGGGCTAAATACAAATAACGATACCTTCGAATACTCCCGGGTGAAATGCTACAACAGTAATTCTGTGCGCTTGCGGAATATCCTACATGAGCATTAGAAATACCAACAATCATTTCTGACGCCGTTGCTGGGGATAGGTTCTATATCTATTTCTAGTGACGACGTTAAGAAATGTCAACACTGTAATTTGGGGCTTGGAAGCCAAGGGGGCTTTTCTACTAGATCTCTATATAGGTTCATTTTGAATGGGGGTTTCCCAAATAGAATTGCTGGGCATATTTGGAAATGAAGAGTACCATTGAAAATCAAATTCTTTCTTTGGCAAATCTTTAGTAACAAGCTACAGTGTGATGTGAGCTTGTCTAAAAGGGGATGGTTAGGTGGGGAAGATTGTTGCTTGAGGGATGGCAAGGAATCTGTTAACCACATATTTTTTTTCATGCCATATTGCCAAATTTGTTTTGGGGGTTCTAAGGGAGTCCTTTGATCTGGAGTGTATTCCAGGATCCATCCAAGATCTATTTGAACGCTGGCTCATGGGCAAGGGGCCACTACCTATTAGACTCACTTTGTTCATCTTTGCGGTGTTTGCTTGGGCCATTTGGACCAACAGGAATAAGATGGCAATTGAGCATGTTTCTCCGAAGAGTCCAACTGACATCATATACACCGCCATATCTTTTATGCAGAGCTGGGCTGGATTACACAAGGAGGAAGACTGCCATCGTATCAAGAGCTTCAGGGATGAAACATTGAGATGGATCCATCGTTTTCAACCTATCTCCTCGACTGCTACTGATGTCTATGAAATCTAGAGGATGTAATAGGCATTTCCTTGTCTTTGGTCATGTATTGCTAACTGAAACCCCAGTATGTACTCGGATCTATTGCTTTCTTAAAAGCATAGGTCTTTTCCTCTTAAAAAAAAAAAAACCATCGCCGTCATGGAGCTCATACGGCCTGGTTTCACACTATCACCCGTAACACCCACAAATAAACCCAACCGTTACCCCCTTATGCTTGATTCTGCGTGTGCATTGGATATGTCCGTTGAGCACTGGAGTACGTCCCCAATGGCTCTACTGCAACGGCTAACAAACTAGCCACTGCTCTGTGTCATGACACATGGGTAATGATGTCCGGTGCATACCGCGCAGGTTTGGTAAGCATTGTTATGAAACATGTCGTCAGCGGTTAGGACCTTCCCCTCTCCGTCTCTCACGATCAACACAGTAGATGAGAAGTAGAACAAGTAGACACAAGATAGGGAGACTATTCTTTATTCATCTGAATATTGGTAATTACAACATAGAGCTCCCATATATATATAGTCCTGCCAAGACCTCAGAGTTTCGGTAAGAGCCCACATACAAACGGACTAGGATTAGGATTCATCCTTCTCCTTTCCTTCTAGGACAGAGTCCCTGTGTTTTACAACACTCCCCCTTGGGCGATTACCACGATATGCATATGCCTCGTCAAAAACTCCATTCGAAAACCCGATTGGGAAAACGGTTCTTGGAGAAAAGAGTACATCGCATTAGTTAATTGCATTGCACATGTTGTCTCATTAAAAACCTTGTGTGAGAAACCTTCAAGTAAAAACTCACATAGGGAAAAAAAGAGTACAACATTTAACCTTCTTGGTCATATATTCTTCAGGATATACTATTCTTCATGAATAGATATTGATCTTTATAATCTATGCATAAACTTCAGTGTTTTAGCAAATATGATCTACTTGATCTTTGTAATTCTAGTGGTTTACCTCAACGGCATTCGGTAAAAATATGCTCCCCCTCATAAAGCCAAACTTTTGAACTTGATTGTTCAAACCACACTTTTCATAAACGTGTGTAAATAAAAGTTAGCTCATAATTCTTCTATGAATTATATGGGAGCAATATGCTTCATGCATAATGACCACCTTTAGTTGTGCAAAACAAATAAATATTATCCTTCTCGAGAAATAGATCATTTCAAAGGATTATAGGGGTAAATAAATTAATATTCAATATCTTCTATATAGTGTATCAAACTTATACTAGAGTTTGGATACTTGTAATTAATCCTTAGTGGATTTTAAATTGTATTCTATAAATCTTCGAGATTTTGATTGTACAAATCCAGCCTTGCATTTTCGCATTTAGGGGATAATTCAATTGCCAAAATCACCATTATTCTTATACCTTCTATGGTATATAGAGGATATCAACACTACATTGCTAGCTTTTCATACACTTTCTAAGTGTTTTAGATGACACCTTCACGGTGTTTAAGATTCCTCATTTTATTTCTCTCGGGTCTATATTCACTCCAGGGATGAATGGTGTTTATTCAAGAATTGACTAGTAAATGTACTTTTATTCTTAGTGAATTAATAATTCTCTTCTATGAGATACATTCTCTACTGCATGAGAGATGAGTGATATACACAATTACATGGCGTTATTCACTATAAAATCATTCAATGATTGTAATCCTTCTAGGATATGCTCTTCTTGAAACTTGAATATTCATTCATAAATATATACCTTAGACTTTAATACTTAGTATGAGATTTCTACAAGTTATGATTTATATTCTTCAGAATTATATGGATTTTCATAATCCACTTTAACTGCATATTTGATTTTTATTTATTTCATTTGCCGAGATATAGCGAGAACATTCATTTCTTCTTATTAGAGATTCAACCTCAATTGCTTTCTTCATTGACTCGATATAATCGCTACAAGCGATTTTGCCATGGACTTTATTTTTCCGGATCCGGGTTCTCATAAGAGAAACATTTGCAATTATAGAGGTAGTGTTGTCGACAATTATTTTCTCCCACTACTCTCACAATGTGAGAACATTCTATCTCTGTCATTTCCCAAATAAGAGATGGTATATTGTTCTCGCATACCCAACACTAGTGAGGTGCGCGCTTATTGTGTTGGATGTCTTCTTCATGATGATCCTCTTCATGAGGTGCTTAACCTTCTTCATGAGGCGTTCTCTTCACGAGAATGGAGGAGTTTTATTTTTTTTTTTTCTATTTAACAAGTATACAATAAACTAGAACCCACAAAGGCCCCTGAGATTTAGCTTGATAGTATATAACATTTAGTTTACTACTAGTAAACACAACTTCTGTTCATAACTTTAAGTTACTCCTCTCATTTCAAAATATCCGGCATATGCTCGCTCAGCTTCACAAGAGCATTAGTCAAATTATTGTATGACTTAGTGTGTGATACTATTCCTGCGTCAAGCTCCAAGGAATATTTTCTCTTAAGATCATTTTCCTTCTATGGAAATAATATTTGGCATTCAAAATATAGACTCTCTCTCCCCTAATGCCAATATTAGATCATTAATAGCATACTTCAAAATATATCCTCTATCATGGGCTTAATTTAAATTCATATATCTCCAACTACAAGTGGAGGCCCATTTATGTATGCTATGATGAAATTTTATGGGAAATATTCACACACATATTTCAAAATGGGGGTTATTATTCATTATGCAATGAGCTAGAATACTTAAAGTGCATTTAAGAATGTTCAAAGATTCCTACAAAATCGTGGATGTTCTCCCCTAATATGCACAAAACATAGTTTAGAAAACTATTACATTCTCTAGCTTCTTTATTAATTAGCCTAAAAACGATCCAAGTACTCATACAAAAAAAAAAAAATGGATCATATACTTCAAATGTATAAAATACGTAACTTTCAAATTCACATGGAATTTTCTTCTCGGAATTTTCTAATTGCCGTTAATGCAAAAAATCTCTTGATGCCTTTTCTTCATTAATCCTAAATCATCATAATTGTATTATCCACCATCTTAATTCCACAATTATTCATCCCATAAAATGGGTTAGTCTCCATATCATAAACCCACTCCCCCGATCTTAGGGTCGCCGGCCCTAGACCAATTTATTGCTTATGTATACGATGCATCGAAAGCAAATCATTCCTTAGTTCAACGGGAACCATATAAACATAGCATGCTAGCTAGCCAATTTGATTATGAGGAAAGCGTAAAGGTAGCTACTAGCTACAACTATAGCTGCTATGCTAATATTGATGCAAGAGTGGAGATAGTTGCAGCTCAATAAGATACACATTCATGTGTAATGTAGAATATTAGTATTCGCCTAACATAATAGATAACAACAAAATGCAAAAGCTACGAGCTTACTTGCATTAGTGCAATAGAGAATGTTAACTCGGCCGAAGGGACGCGAGCAGAACTTCAAGCCCCGATACATGCACTTAAAGATTGATTTAGGAAGGCTATGCCTATTAAATAATTATTACCCATATTTTCTTATGCCTTTGCCCAAAATTCCTCTCCCTTTTCATGCCATAATTACTTCAAGTAGTAATTTGCTTCATGCATCATCTATGAATATACTCATCGTAGAATCCAATCATACTTTTTAGTATTCATAGGTTATGGCATGAAATTCAAGTTGGAACTTCATGTTTTGCTAATTTTGAAACGTCGACTTCATCGACCTAAAACTGATAGCCGTGAGTACTAGTTGCTCGCGGTATGCATGCCTGCCGACTGAAAGAGATGCCACGGGCATGAGTGCTTGGGCGTATATGTTGTGTCCCTCCCCCCGCGTGGTGCACGCCGGGTAGGTGCAGCCCCCGGTGCAGCCTCCCCGCGGCGTATCCGATCGGCCTTGTGTAAACAAACTAGCCATACGAGGCCGGCACTCGGTCGGATATGCAAGATATGCACCAAAAAATATATACACGACAAATATAATATCCTCAAGATTTTCATAATTTTGTTTTAGGACACGTAGGACCTGCCGAGAGGAGTCCTATTGCCCATGGAGACGTGTGTACACATACATGCATGTTTATCTACAGGAATATAACTCATCACGTAATGTACTTCATGTACGTGGGCATGTATACGTATGAGATTAATTAAAAATTATTATTATTGCATCCATGTATGAGTACGGCGTTCGGGCCTTCTCGATAAAAGAAAATGATCTCCATTGGCGTTTAGCACATCGCACTTCCGTATTCAAGATGAGAGCATAGACTAGCTCGAAGGCTAGCACATTCAAGCAATCTGTGAGATGCGATTTTTTTCATACCTTTGGTTCTTGAATTCGAGAAGAAGCGAAGGCTGTCGCATAGGACAGTTCGGCTAGGCCGTGGGGACCTGCCGGCGTGACGATGAGTCGGTCGCAAAGCGATTAGTAGCGGTAGAGGTAGCAGATCCGCTCCGCTAACAACGCCGGGATGTCGACGCCGCCGAAACAAAGCGCGGTGGGACGCCGGCACGAGCGTCGGTGTCGAAGATCGGCGGGCGCTTCAACGACGATGTCGACGAAGAGCTTGTCGTGGCCGATAACGTGTTATGAAACATGTCGTCAGCGGTTAGGACCTTCCCTCTCCGTCTCTCACGATCAACATAGTAGATGAGAAGTAGAACAAGTAGACACAAGATAGGGAGACTATTCTTTATTCATCTGAATATTGGTAATTACAACATAGAGCTCCCATATATATATAGTCCTGCCAAGACCTCAGAGTTTCGGTAAGAGCCCACATATAAACGGACTAGGATTAGGATTCATCCTTCTCCTTTCTTTCTAGGACAGAGTCCCTGTGTTTTACAACAAGCATTAGGGACCAAACGCTGCTTAGCAACCCTATCTGGTAGAATAGTGTGGTGCCACGTCCAGTGTCCACACTGGACAAATCAGTTGAAGTCCTCTGAATATCCGGCGCTCGACTGCGCTTGCACCGCTGACCGGACTTCTCTGGTTAGTGGCTACCCTGTCGGGTGAAGTCCTGGAATGATACGTGTCAGCGCCCAAGTCACAGCACTAAGTCACTAACCGACACCTCCGATGTGCAGTCCGGTGCCACACTAGACAGCTTTTTTTTTTCTTTTTCCTTTTCTGTGCCACTCAGCCCAGAGCTGTTTTTTTTTCCTTCCACTCCTCACTCACTCCGGCGAGGGCAAAGTAAGCGCTGACCAAGTTATTTGTCCCCATGCTGATTGGTTGCAGATTGCGGGGCCATCAATGCACACGCAGCCGCATCAAGTCAGTATTTTACTATAATATAAATATAAACAAATAAAATGTCAGTGTCCCTTCTGGCCTTCACATGCACGGCTTAATTATCTCTGAGCCTAAGGCATCCAATTAAATTACAGTAGCAGATCACTATCCCTGTCATCTGTATCGACTATCTCTCACCTCACGGCAATGGCCTCAATCATCCGGCCGGGGACCTCCATCTGAACTTCTCCAGGTCAGTGTAATCTTAGTTAATCCCCGTTGTTGCTTAATCCTGGTGTTGTGAAGTCTTCATGCCTGTCCTTGGTTGATTGCTACCAGGTATTCAGTCATCGCATTTTATAAAGCAATTGTTTCTCATAAAAAAATTGTTGATTCAATTTGTGTCGCACCTACAACATTCGTGGCTTGTCCGTGGCAGCAGAAGATCGATGCAGAGGTTGATCCGGTGGTACTAGCAACAGATCGACAGTAAGGAGAACAAACTGGTAAGTGTACTGTTTGGGGGAAGGGTATCCTTTATCGATCTATGCGAAATATGCATCAAACTAGAACTTGACCAAGTAAATCTAAACCATATGTTCCACACAGCTACTCAACAAGTCAATGCCATATTAGAGTCTATTAAGATCCGTCAATCATGATTTTGTTAATAAACCAGGGCCAGATGTACTATTAATTTTGTGTTAAATGTTTATGATTTATTATCTCTCGTTTTCAAAGGCATCTGCAGGGTAAGGATTAACGTCTCTAATTAATTAGAGTAATAGTAAAGTAATATAACATTGTGATTGCTGGTTGATTATTATTCGTTTGGCGTCCTCTTTATAAGGTATCCATATCTGTGTTCAAGGACCAAGCAAAGCCTCGCGCCTCCTCCGACTGCAGGACATGTCCAGGTTTCCTCCAGGCCTTATCTTGTCTATTAATTTCAATTTCAACGTACGGAGTATATATTCATTAAGAACTTAGTAATAACCCGAGGCATTTTGGTGGATTATTCAAAATAGTTCAGACATAACACCCAGCCATCTTTCCTATAAAGTACTCTATTTCATCTTTTTTTTAGCAGAATAGACCTTTATTATTCTTCATAAAGTACAAACACCATCCGGCGGCGATTGTCGGCGTTCTGAAAACCGGGGTATGTCAAGAGTCCGACTAGTGAAATGAATGCCGCGAGCGTCAAGCTTTTCGTGAGGGGTGTGAGGGGGAAAACAAGAGCGGGAGACACAAGGGCATGAATGCCCTACGCCCAGCCAGTGGGTTTCCCTTCACGTTGTGTCGCACCGGAGTGCTTGTAGTAGGGGATACAAGTAGGTGAGAGAGGAACCGAAGTCCCAAGTCTCGAGGAATGAGAAGGCTTTCGTGGAGGATCCATCTCCCTCCTCCCCATCTTCCGTTCGTCCAGTCCCTCCTTTTATAGATCAAGGAGGAGCTTTTATTTTTACAATCGTCATCATGGCCTGCTTGGCCTGCGTGTGATGACTCGGGCGGTCGTTGGCGTGTCCTTGTCCGGTGGCGGCGTCCCCGAGGTCGCGCGCGTCCATCCGAGACCCGGCATGGAAATGTTAGTTGACTTTAAATTACCCTACGGTCCTATCGCGAGGCTGGGTCACATGGGCCCTTGATGGGACGTGACGCTGTGGGCTCGCCGTGGTCAGCAAGTCTACTACATGATCAGGACAGTGTGGTGGCAGAGTCCTGCCACTCCTCTGCACGGGTCATGGTGGCGTAGTGGCAGGGGACGGTCCTGCCTTGGGCAACACGGTGGTCAGGCTTATCCTGAGCCAGTCTGTCAGTGCTGCAGCGGTCGTTTGATCTTGCTCGTGTCATGCCGTGCCGTCGAAGGGATGAGCAGGAGCCGAGGCCTTGGCTCGATCCCTTACCATGGAAGGAAAAGAGCCAAGGCTCGGGTCTGCGCCTAGGGCTCGGACGAGGCGGAGGAGGAACCGAGCTCGTGCCCTCCGACTCCTCCGAGCCTTCCTGCCGAGTAGCCCATAAGTGATGTCCATGGGTCAATATCCTGTAATGGGCTTTCCAACCCTGGGTCGTTAGGGCGTAGTGGTCTCTCTCAGCTAGACCGATTATTATTGCCCTCAATAGCGATACAAACCAAATATGTCTTTCTAAATCCATATAGATACAACTCCTAGCCATATTAGGACAAAAAAAAAAAAAAAAATCCTAGCCAGATTAAATGTCAGAAGAAATGAGGATAATGGCATTTTAGCGAGTGCCCCCAGTTTGAAAATGGTATTCTAGCGAAGCACCTTCCTAGGACGGCAAATGTGCGAAGGCCAAGTTTGATGATGGCAGAATTGCCATTTTCACGAGGGGAACGGGGTGCCGCTATTGTAGCTGGCCACAAGGAGACCGCCGCCGCCACTTGCCACTTGCCGCAAAACCCCATGGTGATGTGGAATCCGGTGCCCCCACCGTGGGGGAACAGGCTAGAGCCGTCGCTGTTCGGGTGAGAGCCCCGCTGCTATTGCCTTCTAGTGGGGGAGGGACACCGCGGTCACCATCCGGGTCGAGGACGATGCCACCAGTGGCGCGCAAGCTAGAGCTAAAATCGGGGGTGCAACATAATGGTCTTCGTGGCGGTCTCGGCCTAATTAATCCCGGCTGAATATCTCAGGTCCCACAAGAGCCCCGAGCGCGCAAGGAGGGGGTGTTCTTCTCGCGGCTGCCGAGTGATTTCGCCCTCGCATCGGGACGAGGGACCAGATTTCAGTGGGGTGCGCGCGAAGCGCACCCGCGGTGTAGTCCCCGAGGCCCGTGAGGATGAGGAGTCTCGCGGAGGCTTGTTGTGATTTACGCCCTCGTTGTTCGCCCCTTGCGCTTTTTGCTCGTTGGCGCCGGGAGGGTGAGCTCGAGCTCGGCTTTTTACCGAGGGCCGGCCGAGCGCCGGTGGGCTTTGTAGTGGATAACTTGAGTGAGGCCCGAGCTCGTTTTCGCAACGAGCTCGTTCGTCCCAGCCGGCTCGTGGACCGACCTCAAATTCCAAAGACGGACCTCCGCGGTTCCCGAGACCTCGTGGGAGCTCGGGGCCTGGCCGCCTTCGCCGTGGAGGAGGATAACCTAAGGTCATTCCACGTTGTCGCCGGCGACTCAAGCGCAACTTGGGGGAGCCCCCGAGCTCTTATGGATGCTCGGGGGCGCGGGCCGTCGATGCCGCTCCTCCGCCGTGCTCCTTGCCCAAGTTGTCTCCCCTCGCAGCCGTCGGCGCGAGCCGGCCCTAGAACCCGAGCGCTCGAGGTCGATGCGAGCTCGTAGTCGCGAGGTAGCCGGCGGAATACGACCGTTGGTGATGAGCTCGGCTAATTTTTACCTACAAGAAAAGAGCCGCTTGGAAAAATAGTCGTTGGGAAATTTACCGCTACCTTCGCCTCGAAGTAACCGTTGTTTGTTTTTACGGGCTGTCGCCCATTACTTGCCACGTGGAGGACGCATGGAGGTTTCCGGAGGGGCCGTTAGCACGTGGTGGGCCTCACCGCCCCAACGTCTCGGAGGATCCGCCCCGAGCTCTTCCTATAAATAGGAGAGAGAGTAGAGGATCGGGCCGCTTCCCAATCTTTCATTTGCCGCCGAGTTCACCACCACCCTCGCGCCTTTAGATTTGTTTCGCACAGATCTCGCCGCCAGGCCGCGGAGAGTGAGGGAAAGAGAGTGAGAGAGTCATCGGAGCTCCACCGGGGATCATCGCCGAGGCGCAGGAGAAGCCATGGGTTCGTGGGCGCCGGCCGAGGGTCACCGAGGAGATGCTCGTGGAGCGCGCAGCGCACGGCGGGCTCCCGCCGCTGACCGACACCCGAGAGTGGATCGTGCCACCCCTGACGGACGAGGTGCCCCATCCTCCGTAGGGCTACATCATCTCCTTCGCTTCCTTCCACGACGGGGGGCTCGGCGTCCCCTCCACCGACTTCTTCCGGTCCCTCATCTCGCATCGGGGTGTCGAGCTCCAACACCTGAACCCCAATGGAATCCTTCACCTCGCCGCCTTTACCACCTTCTACGAGGGATGGCTAGGGAACGAGGCGAACCGAACCTGTTCCGGTTCTTTCTTCCACGCCGAAGATCGTGCACGGCTTCGACGGGCGTAACGCGCCCGTCCCGACGGGCCGCATCACCATCCAACCACGCCCGGGCGTGAAGGCAAAGTTCCCGGCCGATCACTCCCTCGTCGAACATCGGGTGGAGGGAGGAGTGGTTCTACCTCAAGAACGACGAGGAGCACCCGCCGCGCTACACGGGCCGCGCCTTCCCGTCTTCTGACGAGCCGTGGAGGGAGAACGCCCCCACCACTAGGCTGCCGCGGATCCGTGAGGTCGCCAGAAGGCCGAGCTCCTTAGCGGCGCCGGCTCATAGAGCCCCTCATCCTCGCCAGGCGTTGGGGCACGGCGTCGTCCCCTTGAGGCGGAGGACTCTCCGCATCCGGGAGATGACGGACGACAAGCACCCCTTCGAGGGCACACGGCGGCGCCGCTTTCTTTGCACGGAGGACGTGGAGTGGTGCGTCCCGAGGGTGACCGGAACGCTTTCACGATCCGCGGAGCCCAACACAATTTCCAGCGCCCCCGCGCCGATAACGCAGCAATGGTGAGCTCAACTCCTCCTTCTTTTTTCTTGTTCTAGCATTCCGGTTTGCGTGTCATCACTTCTTTTGAATTTGTGGTGTGCAGGTCGGCACGGTGGATCTCCCGCCATCTTGCCCCCTCGATGAGGACTGTCCCCGTCCTTGGCGCCCCTCCCTCCCGCTGCTCCCGACGCAGGTCGCCGAGTCCCCTGTGGGATAGCGAGGTGCGAGAAGTCGATGATGCGCCGCCCGGGACTCGGGAGCTCGAGGAAGCGGCGCCGCGCCCACCGGCGAAGGGACGGCGGAGCGGAGGCGATTAGGGGACGACATCGTCCCGATCGTGGTCGTCCGACGCGGGGGCTCCGCCCGTCTTGACACGCTCTCAAGCCGCGGCTCTCCAGGGTCTTCACGGCCGCACCACGAGGAAGAGGACGCCGAGCTCGGGGCTCGGGGAGAAGAAGAGGCGGATGGCCAAAACGTGAGTGTTCAAGCTCGGCCTCCCGTTGCTTGTCCGTCGTCGCGATTTCTTTCCTCTCTCGTGTCTGAAGTTTTTGCTTTTTATTCTTGCCGGGAAGGTCGGGCCGTTAGGAGCCCCGAACCCCGCCAAGCGCCCGAGGACGGAAGTGGCCGCGAAGCTCGCGGCCGCAAGCCCTCCCGGCTTCCACACAACCCTCGCCCATGGTCGCTCCTCCAACCTCCGGGAAGGAGGAGGAGTGCACGGGTCGGCCGGGAGCGCTGGCCGGTTGCCTTCGAGCACCGCCGTGTCGCAGGCGATGGCGACGCTGACGAGCTCGTTCTGCGAGGATCGAGACCTCGGCGTGCCGGTGTCCGCTCCCACCGCGCCCGAGCTGCCCCTCGCCGGGACGACGGGCGGAGTGGGCGGTGATCATCCCGATTCTCCGGGAAGACGGATGAGCGCGAGCCCGCTGCCTCCCCGGGCCAACCGTCGCGGGATGCGGATCCGCCAGGGACGAGTGGTCGTGGACCCTCTAGGAGCCCCGTGGTGAAGCCAACCCGCCGTATTCATCGCGACCCGCGACATGGCGTGAGCTCGTGGCTGCACGGGAGGCGAGGTCGGTGATGCCCACGGTGATCGCCGCCCGCGGTCCGGGCGACTTCTAAGGACAGCGTCGCGGCGATTGTGGAGGATCCTCGGGCGGCCCCCGGTGATGCGCCATCGACCGCGGAAGCTAACGCCGAGCTCATCATTGTTGGGGCGCGTGGCGCGCCGCGCCGGAGCTCGGAGCCGACCCAAGGCCGGGCATCGGAGGGCGTCGTCGAAGGCGCTCTTCCCAGCGGCCCTCGGGGCGAGGGGCTAGGAGCTGCCCATGGGACCGCCTTCCGTGGCGCTGGACGGTGGAGCCGACCCGGCCGCAGGTGGTGGCAACCGAGGAGGTGGTGCCTCGCGCCGGGGAGACGGCGCCCGGGGATGTCTCCACCAGGTTGTTCGGGTATGACTCGAACGCACCTTCAACTTGCTCGGAGCTCGTAGACGTGGCGCTAATTTTTTCTTTTCTTAGACCTGAGAGCCGCCGTTGTCGGGTACAACTGGTGGCGGCGGCCGGCTCAAGCTCGGGGGCTCATGGCGCAGCTCGATCCGACCCCGGTCCCGTGCGAGCAGAGGTTTGGGCCAAGTGTTCACCTCGCATCGGGACATCCGGGGGCGACTGGATGATGTCGTGGCTCACATCCGCGAGGTTGAAGAGCGCGCCGTCAGCAAGGCTCGCGAGGAGGTGGCCACCGA
This sequence comes from Hyparrhenia diplandra, assembly GCA_015847255.1. Lineage (NCBI taxonomy): Eukaryota > Viridiplantae > Streptophyta > Magnoliopsida > Poales > Poaceae > Hyparrhenia > Hyparrhenia diplandra. The sequence goes on along the minus strand of JADLZK010007522.1, from coordinate 438,469 downwards.
GCAAGAAAAGATCGACCTCGCGCATCGCCCGGCCAGCGAGAAGATGCGTAAGGAACTCGAGGACCTCCGCCGATCGTTGGAGAGTAAGGAGCTCGAGCGCTCGGCGCTTGAGCAGCGGACCAAGCGGTTGGAGGAGGAACGGGACACTACCGCGAAGACGCTTCAGGATCGCGACCGCGAGCTCGAGGGTAAGTGTCATTCGAGCTCATTTCTTTCTTTGTCTCTGGGTAGAGAGCTGATAGACTTAGCCAGCGGTACGTTTTAGCCTATGACCGCGAGGTCACCGAGTTGTCGGTGCTACTGCACGCTTCGGAGGCGGAGAGGCATCGGCTCGATGCCGAAAACCACTCTTTCTGGGAGAATCAGGAAGAGCTCTATGGGATCTTGACGTGTAAGCTGGCATATCTTGCTTCCTCTTCTTGATATTTCGGGACTTATGGTTTGAGTTGCCCTGTCTTTTTGCAAGTGAGAAGGAGAGGTCGTCGGGGCTGGCTCGGGACCTTAAGGAGAGGGAGAGTTCCCCGTCCCGCCAGAGGCCACCCACGAAGCACACACACCACGCTGTAGTAGAAGGAGGAGAGCTCCGGCCAGGGGACGCGACCTCGTGGGCGCGTACCGAGCTCCGTAAGCCGAATGAGCTGCTCTGCACTAAGGAGACCGAGGTCTCACCACCTTGAGCGGGCGACAAGGCCGAGGGCGCTACGTAAGCCGGAGCGTGAGTAGACGGACCTCTTCTTCGACATCGAGACCACCGCGTGACCTCCCTCTCATGTCGAGGAGTTAGACAAGACTGCTCACCCAGTGCCCGGGCTTGATGTTCAAGGAGTGCTTGGCGACTCCCCGGTATGCCGGGCATGTCCGAGGGTCTCCACGCCAACACGCCGAGGTTCAAAGTGCGAGGAAGTCGACGAGCCGCTTCCTATTTGGGAGTGAGCTCGGCACCGACACTAACGGTGCGCCCCTCTTTGTCGACCGCCACCGGTCTGGCAAGGCCCTTGTCCGGCTCGAAGGGAGCCCACCGCCTTTCGAAGCTTGGATGACGAGCTCGCCGCCTTTGTGGACGTGCTCGCGCCTTCTTGAGCTCGATGGAGTCCTCCGCCCCCCCCATGCAAGTATCTCGGGGGACTAGTTTCGGACTCGATGAGGGCGTCGGCGTATTGCACGGCCTCCTTGTCGCGATTGAAGGCGCTCGAAGGTGGAGTTGATGGTGATCACGCCCCTTCGGCCCGGGATCTTGAGCTTGAGGTAGTGTGGGGGCACGGCCATGAACTTCGCGTAACACGGCCGGCCCAATAGTGCGTGGTATGCGCTCCCGTAAGGTAGCACCTCGAAGGTGAGCACCTCCTGCGGAAGTTGCTCGGGTCATCGAAGTGACGGGAGGTCGATCCGCCCGAGCGGGATCGCCGCTTCCCGGCACTACCCCATGGATGGGGTCCGCCGAAGGTCGGAGACGAGCTGCGTAATGCCAAGAGCTTCCATGGTGTCGACGTAGAGAAGGTTGAGGCCGCGCCGCCGTCCATCAAGCACCTTGCCCAGCACTTGGTGCCGACAATGGGGTCGACGACGAGCGGAACCGCCCGGTGAGGATGCACACCGGGTGGTCCTTCTTGTCAAAGGTGATCGGTGCCTCGGACCACTTGAGGTAGGAGGGCGTTGCAGGCTCGGTGAAGAGGACCTCGCGCCGCAGGAGCTCGGGCGGCGCTTTGACTCGTACGCCGGTGGCCCGCCGAAGACGACGCTGATCACACCGCCCCTCGAAGAAGATGTCCTTGTCGCCCGCCTGTTCGCCGAACTCGCCCTCGCTCTCGGGCTGCTGCCCGTGCCGTCACCCTTCCCGGTGCCGGTCACGAACTTCCGCAGAGGTTGTAGTCTTTGAGCTTATGCTTGACTGGTCCCTCGTGGTTGGGGCAGGGAGCTCGAGCTTCCTCGAAGTAGTCCTTGGGGGCGTTCGGCTTTGCCGCTTGGCGCCCTGGCTTGTCCGCCACCGCCACGGTCGTCCCGCTTGCGGCGGCACTTGTTCTTGTTCTTCTTGGGCCGTGAGCTCGACCCCCCTCTCCTCCTTCTTCGGTGGCCTTCTCCTTGCCCTTGCCGGAGGTGCCGCGGAGGACGGCAGAGAGGGCTTCCGCGCCCGGCGTGGTTCGTGGCGAGGTCAAGGAGCTCCTTCACCGTCTTGGGCTTGCGGATGCCGAGCTCGCGGATGAGTGTTTCGCAGGTCGTGCCGAAGGTAAAGGCGGTGATGATCTCGGCGTCGGTGGCATCGGAGAGCTCGTTGCAGAACTTGGAGAAGCGCCGGATGTAATCGTGCAAGCTTCATTCTTCCGCGCGCTTGCAGCCGCGGAGGTCCCACGTGTTGCCGGGGGGGGAGTAGGTTCCCCCGGAAGTTGCCGACTCTAAGATGTCGTGGGAGGTCGCGCCAAATGCCGATGAGGCCTGCAGCAAGTGCTCGAGCCAAGATCGAGCGGTGTCGTGAGGTAGAGAGGGAGGTTGCGGATGATGAAGAGCTCGTCGTCGGCTCCTCCCGCCTCGCACCCGAGGCGGTAATCCTCGAGCCATACACTAGGGTCTGTCTCCCTGTTGTACTTTTGGACGGAGGTTCGAGCGCTGAACCGCCGAACGGGGCGCTCGCGGGACCTCCGCCGCGAAGACCCGCGGCCGCTCCCGTCCGGAGTGGGATTCGCCGAGCCCGCCCCGAGCCCGAGCTCGGGGAGCGCGTTGGTCGCCTCCCTTACTTCCGGCGCGCGGCTTCGCGCGTCCTCCTGGCCGCCGTGAGCGCCACCCCTCCTCTTGCCGTATGAGCGCTGGCGGGCGGTCATCGCCGCCGCGGGCCGGCCGCGCGATCTCGGCGCGCTCGTGGCTGGTCGCTCCTCCGAGCCGCGCACGCCTTCGAGCGGCCGAGGGTGTCTCGCGGCGTCACGATTTTCGCCTACCCGGGCGCCGGCGTGACCGTGGGGAGTCGTCACGATCCGGCCTCCGGGGTTGGAGGAGGCTTCATGCTCCTCTCTCGGCTGGGCGGTGTGACGCCGAAGCTCTCCATCCGCCGCCCGCGGTGATCGAGGTGTTCTAGGCTTGAGTGTGAGTGAGCCGAGAATTGCCTGTTCTTTTCCAATGGCCGGTCCTCCCTTTTATAGTCGCAAGGGGGATGTACAGGTGGCCATTGAGAGAGGGACTTAAGAGGTGAAGAGATACAAATTTGGGGGGTTAAAAGGGGAAATGAGACCGTCCGGTCGGGCACGCCGGACATCCCGGCATGCGCCTGTCGTTGCCGCCGCCGCGCCATGGCCTATCCGCAGCCGTCAGAGAGCGTGTAGGGGCGGCTCCATCTTCCGATGTCCCAGACAGAGGACCGCCGAGCTCGGAGCTCGCCGGTCGGGCGGCGGAGGGAACAATGAGCTCAACGCGCCGCCGTTGTCGCCCATGCGCTCCGCTCGCCAGCACGCGCCACAGCCCACGGCCGACCCGCGCGGCGCCGCCTGGCCATAAATGCACGCATTTGGCGCCGCATGAAAACGTGTGGACAGAGAGCTCGACGGGAGCTCGGCCTCTATTGCCGAGGTCATCCTTGTCCGGTAGCGGTTGTTCAGAGCGCTTGCGCGGTATGGCGTGATCCGACAGCCATACCGCGCGTGCCACCGGGATCTCGCCTTTTCCGATGATATCCTGCCATAGGCTGGGGCGCCCGACAGTAGCCGCGCGCCGCGTGGTCGGCGTGGGTGTCCCGAGCCCGCCGCTGGCTGGGAATTGGCGCCACCCGAGCTCGTCCGAGACGTAAAGGGAAGCCGCTGGCCGAGCTCGAAGCCGGCATGTCCTTCCGTACCGTGAGAGCTCGCTCGAGGCGGAGAATGGGCATCGGGCCGAGCTCCAGCTCGCAGCCCAGGGAGCCGCGTCCCGGCGGAGCTCGCTCGAGACGGAGAAATGCCCGCTGCTCGGGCTCGATTGAGGCGAGGATGTCCGCCTCGTTCATCCGCTGATGAACTTGGCTTATCTTGTAATATGGTTCGTGGGCGGTCTGGCCTAATTAATCCCGGCCAGAATATCTGTGTCCCACAAATATCTAATGCTTAATCTATTTATCATCATGTACGTCGGACAAAAATATCCAAAAGTAAACTTATATATGATTCTAAATTACCTATTTATATTATTGTTGATATACAAATACTAATTTAAGCTATACACTCATGATGTTTGTCGCCATGTAGACACTTTATACATGTATGTGAGGAAGTGATGAAAAGTAAATTTGTGAGAAAAGAGTAATGCTACAACATGCCGTAACTAGCGGGATGCACTGTAGGAAATGCGCCTCGATATATTAAATACAATGCATGGAGGTGGATGAAAAATTTATAGAGTAATTAATAATTAAGAAACAATCACAACTGGGCAAGGATAACAAGTACATACACCTATGAGTATTATGTTGAAGTATTAAAGAAAATAAAAGAAGGGTAGGTAAACAGTTTTGATTAATTATTAGCTAGAAGTCCACTTTCTAAATAAATTTTAAATACAATATCTATTTAAAATATTAATGAGGTATCAATGGTGAATTGCATCCAGAGGTATCAATGGTGAATTGCATCCATTCAGCTTGGTGCCTGCTGTCCAAGAGCTGTGGTACACGTGGGAGATCCACAGCATGATCATCCTCAGCCTGTTCCTGCAAGTTTTCCTTCCTCTTCGCAGGAACACGGATGCGTAGTAACAATGGCCTGCGGCGCTTGGTCCTGTGGCTAGCCTACTTATCGGCCGACTCAGTGGCCACCTTTGTGCTGGGCCACCTCGCCATCCGCACGATGGAGCCGAGCGACCAAGGGCTCATGCCCTTCTGGGCGCCGTTCGTGCTCGTCCACCTGGGCGGGCAGGAGACCATGACGGCCTTCTCCATGCAGGACAACGAGCTGTGGAAGCGGCACCTGCTGAACCTGGTCATCCAGGCAGTAGTCGCCTATTACGTCGTGGGCAAGTCCTCTTGGCCGGACCGCCGACTCAAGGGTGCGTTGGTTCTCGTGTTCGTCTCTGTTTCTTGAAGTACGCGGGGCGTACTGCGTATCTCTACTTTGCGTGCCCAAAGTTTCTGAAGAGCCCCATGTCTTGGAAGTTGTTTGGGCAAGGCAGAATTTCTTATGAGGACCAAAGGGAAAATGCCATAGAATACATGGGAGGAGTTCTTGATAGGTTGTCCAAACGCAGTACAGAGCGTTCACGGTTCATGGAGTCCTACAATCTCACAGCTGACATCATGGCAGGGGATGCTCCCCTCAACGCAGTGCGAACCATCACCTTAGCTGAGAATGGGAAGCTACCAGGCATGCTCGATGAGTTCCTGTGTCGTGATGACCGCCAGAATGCCTATGAGCACGACGTGGGAACACTTCTTGTACAGTGCTACTCACGACTCTACACCAAAGGTTATGTTGTAGAGAGTTTGAAAGATGGTTCCACTGCTACTTTAAAGCACAAGGAGGGTTCATCAGTTGGTTCAGGATCGCTATCTAAGCCTAAACCAGTTTCCTTAATTGTCTTTCATTCCCTTGTCTACGGGGCATCCACCCTCTTCCCGTATGTCGCAATCCCGATAGCCCTGGTGCTCTTCGCGACCGCCAATAAGGGGGACCCACTACTCCATGGTAGCAGAGGCAGAGTTGATATCATGGTGTCCTACCTACTGCTTGTGGGAGCAATAGTACTAGATGTGTCCTCTGTTGTCAGCTTGTTTTTGCCCAACAAGAAACAGTGGTGCCAAAAGCTCAACCAATACAACATGATCAATAGTGCAAAGGTGCCCTACAAGTTGCTTAGCAACATACACTTTCTTGGCTTCGACATTTTGTTAGAGTGTGGCCCCGGACGTGATAATATAGACCTCAGTATGCCCATGAAGAAGTTCATCCTCGACACTTTGTTAGCCTCAGGAACAAGAAAAGAATGGAACATTTCCTGCACCCGTGGCCAGCTTGCGCTTCATCACCGCAAGCCGATGACAACCACACTAAGAGCACTTGAGGACAGCGTCAGAACCAGTGTTGATTTCCCAAGAAGCATGCTCGTATGGCACATTGCAACAGACATCTGCTTTCATTACACCGGTCACAAGGACGCCGCCACCACTTCTTCATATGGATTATTGAAGAAGCATGACTATAAGCAGATAAGCAGAGAGCTATCGAACTACATCATGTACCTTGTCTTCAAGTGCGGTGTGATGCTTACTACCTACTCCAAAGTTGTACATGACGACACCATAGATGAAATTGCAAAAAGATATCGCTGTCAGGTGATCACGAAGATGCTGCCATCACGAAGCTTCTTCTTTCTGAAGAAATCAAGGTGGAGCATGAAGAATCAAAGGAACAAGTCGAAACAAGCAAGGTCAAGCATGAAGGAGAAACCACCAAGCAGGAAGAACAAGATGAAATTGTCCAGATAGAGCTTGAAGAATCGACCAACGATGACAGTAACGATGCCGCTGCCAAGGATCACATGAAGAAACACTGTCAGAGTGCTGAAGCTCTATATTCTTCTCCAGTCCTACCCCGTGCACGTGAGGTGGCCCGGGAGCTGATTAGCATCAAGGATGAAGCTGAGCGCTGGGACCTTATTGCCGCGGTTTGGGCGGAGATGCTTTACTACACCGCGCCACGTTGCGGGGCAGCTTTCCACGCCGAGCATCTAACCAAGGGTGGTGAGTTTGTCACTCATGTTTTCGTTCTCATGTATTTGCTTGGTCCTTTCATGCCACCCCCTGGTGCTTGACCTCCTTCACCCCCACTACATGCGCCTGTTGTGTCTAAGCCTTTTCGAGCAATTATTTCATCATCCTCTACTCTTATGATTGTATCTTACTTCGATCCAAACCAAGAAACTAGCTTTTGTGTGTGCAACTGCAGCTATCTTTTACCATCATATCATATGTAATAAGTTTCCAAATTCCATGTGCTCCAGGAGGACGATGGAATATGTAAACACCAAATGGAACTTTTTTTCATGAATTTCATTGAATGCAAGTCTCATGTATCTCGTTGATCAGAGGATCGAGTTGTTGTAGCGATTGAACTTTGAGCTTAATTTACTGAGCATGTGGTTGGATCAGATCGATGACCCTTAAGCTGCTAAGCATATGAGCTGATCCGTGATAACCGATCATCAAGACCTGGGCGCGTACGAGCACGGCGGCACTGCCCGGACGGACGAGTGCAGCATCGCGGTTGCTGTCGTCGCGTCGCTGCTGAGCGATGCATCACTGCTGGCGCGAGCACGACATTTCACTACAATGCTGACTTTGGCATCTGATCCGCGCATCCGTTTTCTTGTTGGTCGAGCAGTCTAGATTTGCGAATGAATTCTGAGCTGGGCCATCTCAAATCCATTCTCTCTCGAACAATTCAACGAAAATGATCATCATATAGACGATTCAGTAATTACTGTTGCACACGCTCTGCCTAAACATCGCTATTTGCACAATTTGAAGCCTCTGATTTCCCTGACCAAGTGCTCTCATCTGATCGATGATCCATTACTACTAATTACTACATAATACTATCTGTCTCGATTTGGCTTTGATCTTTAGAGGGAATCATGTACTCCATACTATGTGTGTAAATGGTACAGATATAGGAGTACAGATCTCTAAACTTCAAAAAAAGAAAATCAGCAGTGTTGTTGTTCTTGACTTTCCGACAGCAAAACCACCAGAACCCTGATCATCTCTTACTACCAGCCCTTCAATTCGTTGCGTAGCAAAAAGCTAACAGATGAGTATTACCCCTAGTGGCGGAGCTACAATTTATAGAGGACAAAGTCTAAATCACCCTCTTACAAAACTGGTCAGCACTCTACCCCCGTAAAAAACCGGGTAACCAACTCATTAAAGTATCCAAACCCGCCAAATCACCCCCCTGGGTGGTTTCGAGGCCGGTTTCGCCTATGTGGCATCACAAAGGACCAGTTTTGCTTATGTGGCGCCAATGTGGACTGGCTGACATATGCCCCCCACCTGTCATTCTCTCTTCACCCTTCTTCCCCATCTCTCCCTCTCGCCCGTTAGCGCAGAGCCGCCGCCGCGGGCCGTGGTTCATGCTCAGCCGCCCGCACGCCGCCCCCTCCTCTCTTCCCTCTCCTCCTTGCTTGACGGCCCACCCATCTCCCCGCTCCCATCCCTCCCCTCGGGCCTCCCACCGGCCGCATCCCCTTGCTCGCCGCCAACCGCCGGATGCCGCCCCTCCGGCCTTCTCCCCCGCCGCCGGTCCACGAGCCCCGCTCCCTACCCCCCCCGGCCCCCTGGGAACCACCACTGCAGATGGTGAGGCGGCAGCCGGCATACCGACGCGAGGCAGCGGACATCGTGCCACTTTCCGGCCGCCGACGTGGCCCATGGCCGGCCAATCACCACCCGCCGTCGTGGCCAGCGGCTCCCTGGCCTCACGCGCAGCACCCACCTCCAGTGCCACCGCCTCCCTCTCCCTTTCCCTCGGCGGCGCGCTCTCGTTCAGGCGTCTGCCGCTGTGCTCGGGCGCCCGGCGCCATCCTCATCCTCGCCGGTGGGGGCAGGGGACATGGGCCAGCGAGGGCAGGGGGAGCGGGAGGCGGAGCTGAACCAGCGAGCACCATGCGCCCATGCCGCCCACGAGCACGACGACGAGCAGCAAGAAACAGAGATTGAGGAGGGGCGGAGATGGCCGCCGGCGATGGCAGCGGTGGCGGTCGGCGGGTGTCCCGGGATGGGTTTGATGTGTCAATTTGAGAGGACCCGAGGCGGCGGCCGGCGGGTACCCCTCTCCCCGCCGCTTCCGACCGCCGCCATGGTGCCGCCATCACGGCGAGCCGTGGGATTTGGCAGCGCCAGCCCGCCACGCCATGGCCCCCTCTCCCCCGTTTGGCTAGCGGGGGGGAAGAAACGAGAGTGGAGGAGGCAAAAAGAAAAAGAAAAAGGAAAGAGCCGTGGTCACAGCCATGCGGGTCCCACGCCATGTGTCATCCCAGTCCAAATAAACCGCCCGGTGGCAGTCCACGTGGGCAAAACCAGCCTCCGAAACTGCCCTAGGGGTGATTTGGCCGGGTTTAGATACTTTAATGTGCCGGGTTACCCCGGTTTTTAGTTCAGGGGTAGAGTGTTGACCGGTTCATACTTCCTCGGGATGAAATAGACTTTTTTCTAAATTAAAGAGTATGGCAAGCCAATCATACTAGAGTATGCTCACCGCCGGGCTCGACGGCCGGTCGGCGCGCTTCCTCGAACACTAGGTGGACGAGGTGGATGGCGAGCTCGTAACAGACATGGCCATGGTGGCTTGCGGTTCTCGCCGCTCACGGTGTACGGCTCCTTGAGCGACGGTGCTCCCGCCGCAGATGAAGGCACCGGGCGAAGGCATGGTCGATGTTTGACGACCAAAGATTGACAAGAGGGTACGAGCGCCCTCGGTGGTTCTCTCGAAAAGCGGCGCGGGAGTGCAATTCCTAGCGATGATCGTTTTGTGCTCGACCATTTCTTCCGGGTAGCAGATCCCCCGAGCGAGTCTTCCAGATATAGGCCGGCATCCCGTTTGCTAATCGATTGCGCGTCTGAGTGCCTTATACTTGTACATGTATATATACTCCCGAATCTGTTTCTTCCGATGCTCCTCTCCTTCCCCGCATGGCGCCCAGCCCGTCCCTCCACCACCTCCTCCGTGCATCCGCCGTGCCCCGGGACCTCGACCCCATCCATGTTGCCGCCTCCAAAGGCCCATTGCCGCCTCCACCGCTCAGCTCATCAACATTCGATCCCACGCACTCGACACTCTTGATCACCACGACTCCAACTACTTCTCTTGGAGCTCCATGTTTGAGCTCACTTTCTACAAGTTCGAATTCTTGATCATCGCGATGGCAATCAGAGACACCCAACTTCACCCTACGATGCCCCTCGTGGACACAAATAGAGCATTACATTGTGTCACGGATCTATCTCACAGCTCTCCAAGATGATCCACGACATGGTCTTCCAAATACCACACATGACGATGGCGTAGTCCCTCCGCTCAACGTTCATGGCCTCTTACTCAATTTTAATGCCAGCCCAACACGCTGTGTGTTGGCGTTTCTTAACACAAACAGAAAGAGTTCCGCAAGCGCATGGAAATGCCGCTGTAGCTTTCACCTGGAAGTATTCAGGGTATCGTATTTTCCACAGGGAAGGCATGGTGCAAAAGTCTCTAATAGAAAGATGGGCATGATAACATGACCGTATGGTAGACCGAGGTTCACAAATGGGATGGAACAATATAAGTAAAGGATAACTTGACACACACATTCGAAAGCATTCTCAAGGATAAAGAAAACCCTAAATTGGAGCAAGGCGTATCCTGAATAGCTATGTTAGAAGAGCAGGTATACCGACATGTTTGTACCGTTAGAGATTCTAAGTTAAGATAACCTCGATCACTATTGGTTTACTTCGGCACCGGATCGCACCTGGTCTACTGTGTGATGCCGGCCTCCAGCTCTACTCTCTAGACGGACGTGGAGGAGTGCAAAGGACGAACAGGGCTGTCACCACCTGTCGCCTACCTCACTACTGTGGCCTAGACAGCAAACGAAGGCAGCCCGTAGCCTAGATACCACATCTACGCCATCGACCACTGCTCTAGCATTGATCAGAACATCCGCCTTTATCAAGAGTCCTCTACTAGAGCATCCGCCATGGGGACGGACGACGAACCCGCAAAACCGACAAGCAACTAAGACTAACTCAAAGTAGAACTCTACATCTTAACTTGGTCTACACATGTATGTATAATTCATTAAGCATAAGTTCTATATGACAAGATCATAACATGAAAACTATATACTAGTTCATATGCTAAGATCATATCATAGGAACTTTACTCTAGTTCATAGCATAGTTATATTGATAACAAGAACAAGAACAAGATGAAGAACATGACATGAAGAATAATAAATTGATCATACCAAGTATCTCCATAGTTGATCTTGATCTCGTATTACATATTGCCGAGCTCCTAAACCAAAAAGTAAAAGATACAAGTGGAGAATGGAGAGATCTCTTGTGTGGTGTGTGTCTAATGAAGGGGAGAGCACCTCCTTTTATATGTAGAGGGGAGGGGGATCCATGGAAAATGTCTCTCCCACTTGAAGGTACAAAACCGACCTCCTACAGCGGTTTGAATAAAGAATTCACTGAAGCACCCACCGGATCGCCATTGAACGCCGGTACGAGGTCGCTCGCCAAATTTGGGCGCCGAATCGCCTCGGTCGGGTCCGACCGACCGGGGTGGGGCCTCTCGTGACCGCCTTCGTAGGGTGGGCTCCTGGGCCGGCCTTGATCCGTAATGCATGGGTGCTTCGCCCATTTCTTTCCCGGTTTGGGCCTCTTGTGTTGCACTTGATGGTTGGCGTGTTTTCCGGCGTTTTTCAATGTAGTTTGGTGCATTCTCACTTGATTCCATGTATTTGTCCCGCAAAACATATTTCTTGGAATACAAGTGGAACTAGGTTAGAAGTAAAGGTATATGTGCCATCGGTGTGTAGGATTCCCTGGAAAAAGACATAAGTTGGCGATATAAAATAGTCGATAACAACCGCCAACAAGTCCCCCAAGCTTAACCTTTGCTCATCCCGAGCAAATTGCTAAGTACTTGGTTGTTGATCGGGAGTTGCTACAATGACAATACAATTCAAGATGTATCATGTTTATAACAAAGCATTCTTCCTTTATTTAAATAAGTTGGCAACTTTATCCACCTTTTTATTACTTAACATATGTGGGGCTTTAGAACTTTCTCCAAGTTCTTGGGTGGTTGCGAAAGAATGGTTGTAATAGAGACACTAGTCATTCATACCTCGATCAACCATTCATCCGGAGTTTTCATTAAGTTTTGAAATAAAACAAGTTCCTCAAATGATTCCACTTGATCGCTCAATTTGTGTTTGATATATCGAGCATAGCCTCACTTTTTGTGGCCTACCACTACAAGGCTTTTGAGTGGAGTTTTGGGTAGGTAAAAGTGGGGCATGCCTGTATCACTTGCATTGCATGGTCAAAAAACAGACCACATGGAGATGCAAGTCATAAACCTTGATCAAGATGTGCAAAAGTGTGTGGAATATTTGAGTGTAAATATTTTTTTTTTTTTTTTGTACTCCTTGCTAAATGATTCTCTTTGAAGTGGTAATGCTTTTGGAAAAAGTATGGGCTATCTTTTCTTTCTTCTTTTTTTTGACGGGCTTCTTTGGCATGTCATCTTTTATTTGGTTGGACACATGTCCATTTTTTTTTCATGCCCCTTCGCATGGAATTTTTCTTTTTTAGCATAGCCCATATCTTTTTTTTTCGCATATGAGACATTTGAAAGAATAAGAGATATCATGATAACGATGCAATGGAGTAACTCTTTTGATGGACGGAAAAGGTGCATGTTGTGCGCAACTCCCAAAGTAAGAGTTGGCTTTTATTTGGTGGGTGTACGTGTTTCTTGATCATGAGCGTATGACAAGTATCTCAACATAGGTCACAAACAATTTGACTCAGCTCAAAGTTCTACAAGCAAAGATATGACTATGGTTTTTAAAGATATAAAGCATGTCATATGGCTCGTAGGTATTTATGATCATTGAGGAACTTTTTGAGCTTTTGAATTTTTGAAAACAAACTTCCTGGATGTCAAGTTTCTCTAAGAATAAACTCATAGCAGAATCCATTTGTACCATATCAAATTCAAGCAACAACTTAGAAAAGGATCATGTATTTGCAAAACCACAATCTATTAAGTTTTTCATGGTGAGACATTATTAGCCAACAAACTTAAATATTGGGGAATACAAAGTCATAAACTAGGCACAAAAGAATTATAGACAGAGCAACTTTTCATCATTTCAACTTAGGGAAACTTGAACATTCCAATGTCACATATAGGAGTGGAATCATTTTTTTTTTTTGAATTGAACAACTAAAGAAGATTGGGAAATGCATACCTCTGCAGGGGTCCTCCCCAAGCTAACTCATGGCCTATGCATCGGGATTATACCTGATTGATCTTCGCAGGCCTTATGTGCTTCATGGAAATCTTGTAGCGTATGGTGGATATCCGTGTAGTGCCGCAAGCCGTGGGCCCCTCGTGAGCTCCCCGGCTTATCTCCTCCCATTCTCCTAGATGACCTGCGAGAGACAAAGCTTCTATGCGCTTCGAGAGCCTCAATGAGGTCGAAGGTAAGTGATGGGGACTTATACAAAGAGAGTTCCGGGTTAGGAAACAGAAACTCGTTTGTATAGCCCGGAAAGTAGTAAATGAGAGTCTCATTGTCAATCTCGTCAAGTTTCACATGATGCCCTTGTACCAAGGAGTACTATGTGATCTCAATGCGTGGGGTAGAGATGTATGTCACATCTCGTCCCTCCAACGTACCAACATCATTGGCAATCCTTGTTGCAAGGGAAGTGCAATAGATAGCAAGAGAATATCAAAAGTTATCTAGCATGCACTTCACAATTTCTTTTACAGGAGCAATAGGCATTGCATCTCATCATCATAAACATTTCGAATGTCTTTCCTAGGGAACAGGTCATGGCTATCCTCTTATACATGAATCTAAGAGAAGGACGATGAATTCTAGCATTGACAGCATATGATTCTACCATGAACATTTTGACTTAAACTACCCTCCAAAACTTTTTGCAATGAAAACTTTGTAGAGAGTAATCTAAGGTGATCGAGCATTTCTAGAATCAAAGCCTATGTGCATGGAAAGTTCTTTCCATGTGAGATAATAGCTATGTTCAAAAAGATGGAAAGAAATGCCTTCATCATCATATTGCAAGGAGCAAAGAAATTGGATGGTAAGCAACCGAGACCCTTCTTCCTAGAGGGGTTCGATATTCTTCCATCCAACAACAATCTACATACGAGAATTCGATGTCCATACCTAGCTTTTGAAGGAGGTCGGGGGTTGAAGTGTGGCACGTGGGCAAACCCTTGATCTTTGATGAGGTTGTACCCTTGCAGCTCACGATCTCCTTCCTAGTTGAGGTGGGGGTAGTCGCCGCCCGCTTGTTGCTCTTCCTTGCACTTGTAATGGTCCTTTCTCTTCTTAATGCATCGGGCTACCCTCGAGCTCGGTGGGAGTGAGTGCTCATGCTTTGAGTGGAGCGTCGTGAGCTTCCGCCTATGGCCTTGAAGGCACCTGCAATCTTCTCCCTAAATTTTCCCATGGCAAAAAGACATGACAAATATTTGCGCGGATGTGATGTTAGCGAGAAGACTTGCGCGAGCTTAGCTTGTGGATGGTCGTGACTAGAATTTTTGGAAGAGGTTCCTTGCACATGAGCTTGCTAGAGCTTGAAGAGTGCAAGAAAATGGAGCAGGCACAAATGAGAGGGAGTGAGGAAATGCGAGTGAGAGAGATGGAGCTGCTCAACCATCTCCTTGGCATTTCAACCACCGCCTCCGATTTTTTTTTTTTCAATTTCCCAAAATTCTTTTTATTATATTTTGATTTTCAAATAAATTTTTCAAATAAGAAAAGGTAAAGACAAAATTTATATTATTAGAAAATGAATTTTATGAAAAACCTCTTTTTTTTTTTGAAGAGTTTTATAAAAGTTTTTGTATGTATATAAAATATTTTTTATTATTATATTTTTTTGGTTCACCAAACAAGTTTTCATCTCCATTATCATCTCAAGGACTTACCCTTATGAAGTTGATAAATTCCTGCAGGGGTTAGTCCAAATGATCAACCAAAATCTATACTAGCACTTTTGGTTCAATAATCAAACTCGACGCCATGTCTAATTTGATTAAGGTAGACTTAGCTAACCTAAGCACCATACTTAATTTAGCAAGCCTATGAGAGTATGATCATCAATTTCATGATCAATACTTCCAAACCAAAAACATGCTGGCATAGAGAGAGGAGGCATGAAATAATAACTGGATTCATCCAATGGAAAATAAGACTTTGAACGGTGAACAAGATGATTTTTTTTGCAAGGTAATGGACAAAGATGAGAGTGCATGTTTCACATTACCTTGTTATGGTCCTCCCCAAGCTAGCTCAAACTCAATGGGTTGGGGTTGTACCCCATGCTTTTCTTGGTCTTTCCTCGCATGGTTAGTGCATGGTAGATTCACGAGTGGACTTACCATCCTTCATGATTATCTTATTCCAATGCGTATGCAGGAAGGAGCAATTGAGCAAGCTTGGCTTTTGAAGAATTTTTATTTTGAAATTTTTTTATTATATTACCAAGGGAGGACATAAAGAACTTCATCAAAAATTTCATACTCAAACAAGGCTAAGATAAATATGCAATGCAGGTCTAGCCTTGATTTATCTCCAAGATAAAATAGTTCTATTGTTTATGAAGTTAGCCCTGGGTTCATTAATCAAACTTTAATGCCATGTCAAAATTTGATTAAAGAAGGTCATTTTAACCCAAGCACCATGCTTGATTTAAAGACCTATGGATGCATCACATGGATCCATGTAAACGCACCCAAACCCAGACCATATTTCATAAGCAATGGAAACATGATTTCTGAAGATAAGTATGAGTAAAAATAATTGGTGAATTATTACCTTCGCATACCTGAGTGTGTATGTACCAGTCGCATATGTTGAGACTTCTGTGGTGGTTGCCTATTGATCCATCTCAGGCAGGCCACAAGGCTTAGGTCATACACACAAGTAGTGTATATGGACCTTGGGCCTTAATGGTAGCAAAGGTGTAAAGGAGGTGGCTCCTCCTTTCCTTCTTTCTTTTTTTTTTTTTTTTTTGACAACATATATTTTTTTTCTTTTTTTTCAATCTCTTTTTTTTTAGCAAGGGAAGCTAACATCATCCTTTATTCATCTTTTCTTTTTTTTCTTTTTATGATCCCCTTAATGTGCATATGGAACTTGATATTTTCACCATCTTTCCCTCACACACTTGGACTTTTGTGAAAAAGTCAAGTGTGCCAGGTCGTGGTCTCCTTTTGAGTGTGTTCCTCTACCCAAGAGCATCACAATTTTTTCTCGGTTGATGTCACCCCATGTTTTTCGAAGCATCACATGCCCCTTTGTTCTTCTTATCCTTCACCTGAAATGGTTAGTGACAAGAATACCCGAAGGTGCATACTAACTTGAAAACATGTCCTTGCTTTTATTTATGAGATTTTTTTGATATACCTATTATGAACAACGGTCACTACACATGCATATTTTCATGAACATGTTCTAGTAGATCATTCCTTTAACCAACGCCTTCCCCAAGAACGGCGCCGAGAATGCTTGTTGGCGTTTCTTAACGCAAACAAAAGAGTTCCGCAAGCGCATCTTAAATGCCGCCGTAGCTTTCACTGAAGTATTCGTGGTATCATTTTTTCCACGTGGAAGGCATGGTGTAAAAAGTCTCTAATAGAAAGATGGGCATGATAACATGACCGTATGGTAGACCGAGGTTCACAACAGGGATGGAACAAGATAAGTAAAGGACAACTTGACACACACATTCGAGCAATCTCAAGGATAAAGAAAACCCTAAACTGGAGCAAGGCGTATCCCGAATAGCTATGTTAGAAGAGCAGTATACCGACATGTTAATTTGTACCGTTAGAGATTCTAAGTTAAGATAACCTCGGTCACTATTGGTTTACTTCGGCACTGGGATCGCACCCGGTCCGCTGTGATGCCGGCCTCTAGCTCTACTCTCTAGACGGACGTGGAGGAGTGCAAAGGACGAACAGGCTGTCACCACTGTCGCCTACCCTCACTACCGTGGCCTAGACAGCAAACAAAGGCAGCCCATAGCCTAGACACCACGTCTATGCCATCGACTACTACTCTAGCGTTGATCAGGAACATCCGTCTTTATCAAGAGTCCTCTACTAGAGCATCCGCCACGGGGACGGATGACGAACCCGCAAACCGACAAGCAACTAAGACTAACTCAAAGTAGAACTCTACATCTTAACTTGGTCTACACATGTATGTATAATTCATTAAGCATAAGTTCTATATGACAAGATCATGACATGAAAACTATATACTAGTTCATATGCTAAGATCATATCATAGGAACTTTACTCTAGTTCATAGCATAGCTATATTGATAATAAGAACAAGAACAAGATGAAGAACATGACATGAAGAATAATAAATTGATCATACCAAGTATCTCCATAGTTGATCTTGATCTTGTATTACATATTGCCGAGCTCCTAAACTAACCAAAAAGTAAAAGATACAAGTGGAGAATGGAAAGAGCTCTTGTGTGGGGTGTGTCTAATGAAGGGGGAGAGCACCTCCTTTTATAGGTAGAGGGGAGGGGGCTCCATGGAAAATGTCTCTCCCCACTTGGAAGGTACAAACCCGACCACCTACAGGCGGTTTGAATAAAGAATTCACCGAAGCACCCACTGGACCGCCATTGGAACGTCGGTAGGAGGCTGCTCGCTAAATTTGGGCGCGAACCGCCGGTGCCGGTCCGGCCGGGACCGGGTGGGGCCTCTCGCGACCGCCTCGCAGGGGCTCTCGGGCCGGCCTTGATCCGTAATGCATGGGTGCTTCGTCCATTTCTTTCCTGGTTTGGGCCTCTTGTGTTGCACTTGATGGTTGGCGTGTTTTCTCAAGTGCGTTTTCAATGTAGTTTGGCGCATTCTCACTTGATTCCATGTATTTGTCCCGCAAAACATATTTCTTGGAATACAAGTGGAACTAGGTTAGAAGTAAAGGTATATGTGCCATCGGTGTGTAGGATTCCCAGGAAAAAGACATAAGTTGGCGATATAAAATAGTTGATAACGACCGCCAACACCGTGGTACGCCCCTCTAGGACATCCACAGCCATCACCGTGGTGATCTCTCCATTGATGATTTCTGCTACCTCAAGCGCTTGACGGACACTCGATGATGCCGGGCCACCCCGTCATCGACCGGGATCTCGACATCAGCACCACGGGTGGCCTCACTCAAAGTTCATCATACAACAATGCCCTCGAGGAATCATCACCATGAAGCCACTCCTGTCGTTCTTGTGGGTGCACTCCTACATACCTTCTTCAGGAGAAGATGCATATGGATTGCACTCGCAAGATGGAATCTACCACTGCCCTCCTCGCCACCTGTTTGGACTCCTCCAATGCGGCCATTGCGCTCATCGCCAAGGGTTCCTCTAGTGGGACACTAACCAAACCGCTGCCTTCCTTGACGCCCTCGACGCTGGGCTTCTCACCCACCAAAACTGACAACAAGTGCAAGAAGAAACACAAGTAGTCCAATGACAAGCCACACTTTAATGCCAATTCCACAACGGTGGTGCGCCCACATCATGGGGGTCCCCTGGACTGGTGTTGTCCAGGCCTGGCCCGTGCCGCCTACCACCTGGCACGGCCCCAACATAGGCATAATTGGCGGTCGACAGCCGCCCAAGGGCTCCCTTCCACGTCATGATGGTCGCCGTTCCTGGACAGGTTCCAACAGCTTAGTTCGACATGTGCCCAACCTTTACCCAACACTCCATGGTCAGTCATCATCCATCACCGACTACAATGGCAGTGGTGACTGGTTCCTCGACACTGGCGCATCTTTGCATGTGGCTATACATCTTGTATTTCACCATATTCTCCTCTTCTTCCTGACTCCACTCATGTGATTGTTGGCAATTAATGGAGCTCCCATTGCCGTAACTTACACGAGCACGGTCACCATTCCAACTCCCACTGCCTATCTTTACATCAAGAATATTGTCGCCTTTGCTCATCAAAAAAATTTGTGTTTGTTCGATGCGCTTACTCGTGATAATCTCGCCACCGTTGAATTTGATGCATTTGGGTTCTCTATCAAGGATATTCGCGTGAAAATGGTGCTCCTTCATAGTGGTTCCTCTAGTGAATTGCATCCATTGCACGCTCCCACCACAACCCTTGGTCATAGACTCGTCGCCACCGCCTTATCAAAGTTGTGGCATTCAAGACTCAGCCATCTTCGCAATGATTCTTTATCTTGTTTACTTCATTCATTTCAATTTTTCTTGTTCACTCTTGGATGATCATTATTGCCACGCCCGTCGCCTTGGCAAACGTGTTTGTCTTCCTTTTCGCCAGCTCCAATAATGTAGCCAATCACTCATTTGAACTCCTACATTTTGATGTGTGGACATCTCTAGTGATTAGTAATTTGGTTATAAATTTTATCTTTACATCCTTGATGATCACACTCATTTTGTTTGGTCTTTCTCATTATGCAACGAGTTTGATGTTTTAAGACTTCCATGCCTATGCCCGCACATAGTTTGGTTAGTCCATTGCAAGCTTGCTAACAAATAATGCTATGTCCTACCGAGCCTTTTATACTTAGAAATATTTAGAGAAACCAGCTCATATGCTACTTGTTTTGTGTTGAGTTATTTTCAATACTAGTGATCTATGTAGTGTGGTTTATCAAGAAACACGTACACCCAGATATACTTGCTGCTTTCAAACTGAAAGTACGCACAAACAAGCTTTTATTTCCATCCAAAAATCTGTTCCTACACTGGGAATAGACACAAAAATATTTAGGATTTATCAAATGCTCACTTATGTTCAATTCTCTCTATCTTCAAGTTTGTTGCAAATAAAAGAAAAGGCATGGGCTATGCAAAAGAATAAATAAAAGGGGATGAAAAATGGACAAGTGTCCTACGGGCGAGTAGAGCCTACCTCCCTAAAAGAGAGAGTAAAAAAGGACAAGTGTCCACATAAAACAATGGGCACTTAGATGCCCTCTCTCAAGTATGTAAAAAAAAGAGAAAAAGAAAGAAAAAGAAAGATAGCCCATGGTCCTTGTTCTTACAAGTGTTCATTGTTCTAAAAAGAGAGACAAGTTTCTCTGAGTATAGTAGAATTAGTTTTAGACACTATATTTTCCACACACTTTGCACTTCTTGATGGAACCCTACATTAGATCCTGGTCTTGATTTTGACAATATATACAAGATGAGTATGATATTCCTTGACTTACCTGAAAATCCATATAAGCTTGATATTTATCATGAGCATTCTGTGCTTTGGAGAGGATTCGAAATACCACATATATTGAGTGATTGAGAGTATCATTTATAGGAGAAGGTATGCTATGTTTTCTTTTCAAAACTCTATCAAAAGCTCCAATTAACTTGACTAAAGATAAAAGGGTGATCTGTTTCAGCTGTTCTACTTTTCAACCGCCTAAAGTTTGTTGGTAGACACATTGAATCCCGCAAAGGCGGGATAGACTAAGGAACATTTATGTTTGATGTCTTGATCTTAAGTTAAGTCTAAAGTAAACCATCCTTTTATCGGGATGAGTAAAAGCCTAAGTGTGGGGAGCTTGTTGATGGTAGTTATTGACCACTTTTATATGTATGGAAGCTTTTAAACATGGGATGAATGCTACTAAAATCTTATTATTACTAATAAATTCCACGAGTTTTGGTGCACACTCGCTTTTGCGGAGAACTCCGGAAAACAGCAGAAACAGAGTCGAAAAGAGTGAAAATAGAGAAACGGAAGAAAAGAACCAAATCAAGGCGATTGGAGTAATTTCTAGGGGTTAAAATGAGAAGAGAGGACACCTCGCCAAGGCCGGGGCCCACCCACTTCCAGTGTGGGTTGGGCGGCGGGGGGGTGCCGCGCGGCACCCCCCGTCACACGCCACGTGTCCCGCTTCTCGGAATGTTCCTACAACCGACCTATGGAGTTGATCTAGTCCGTCCAATCAAGTCGGTTTGATCCAAGGACTGAGATTCATCCTATGAGGCTATAAAAGAAGGGGCGAGGGCTACCCCCTAAAACCCTAATTCATTAGTGATAGATATAATTCCTTCTTCGGAGTTCTCTCTGAGAAGTCTAGGGTTAGAGAAGTCAAGATCCTATGATTAGAGCATAGCCACTTCTAGATTAGCTACAAAGGATCTTAATTAGCAGTCAAGTTTATCAGAAATAGAGAGATTAGTGAGGAGTGCTTCGGAGGAGTTCCGGCTGTCGGGATCTTCTCTCTTGTATTCTCGAGAGATCATTCTCTTCGCGAGAGGAGTGTATTCAGAGATTATCTGATTTTCGACTTCATAATTAAAGTAAATTTTGGTTTATTCTATTCTTCAAGTTTACAACTCTTTTAGAGTACTTTAATCTTGGTTGCTCTTGATTAGAGGGATAGTTTCTAGTGTATGCGCGGTGCTTAGACTAGAGTTATCTGTGAATGCCCCTTTTTGGCTTGAAATCAGTGGTAGCAACATAAAGGTGACTTTATAGCTTTATTGAATCCTCGCAGCCCACTTCCCGCCAAGAAGTGAATGGTAGGCTTTGTCTCTTCTTAGTAGAGTGATTTTGCTATGCTTTATTAAGAATTAGCATCCACGATAGAATAAATAGACTGGGGTTTATCGAGATTAGAACAAGAAGTCAGTGCTATCTCCTAATTCTAGCTAGTTTCTTAAGTACTTTGATTGTGAAGTGGATTGGGTAAACGCTAGTTGTATTCATCTACTGTTCCTTTGGGTTCGATATTTTAAAACCGGGAGTTCATTTTTTGGTGAAGTGCTACAACGGTATTTCTATCTATGCGCTTGGATAATTTTACAACGACATTGTGTGGATTTAATTTATACCAACAGTGGTCATCCAAGTGATTGTGTCGAAATAGAGAATCCAAAGTTGGCTGGAGCGTCCATTGAAAAAAAGAAAACATCTCGAGGAGGCTGAATTCTTAGTGGGTCAGAGGGGCACGCCTCAACACACTCAAACTCAAAGGAATCCTCACAAGACCACTCCAATGATGACGATCATGGCAAGTTCTGGGCATTTGAGGCCTTAAAAGATGAGGAAATGCCCAAGGAAGAGATGATTGCGTTAGTGTGTGATTACGTCATGGCAATCCAGGATGAAGTGTCGTTGAAGTAAGCTACATATTTCCTTATTACCTTACTTTATTAATTATATTGTGCCCTCTTATACGACATAGCCATCATCCATGTCTAATGCTTCGCAGGAGGCCTTGGGTTAAAGGATTTTATCCCACCATTATTACGCTAACCATCAAGGATCTACAAGAGTTGTTGATGGTTGATCGAGACATCTCTCCTGATTGTTTCAACCTAAGTGTCCGCTTTCAGGCAGATCGAGAGTATAACATAATGAAACGATACAATGATATTATGAAGCATCACATAGGCCTGCGCTTCTGTGTAAGCGCCATTGCTTCCGTGCTTGGCTCGGCTTGGCTGGGCTGGAGTCCGTCCGTCCGGTCCGGTCCGTCCCTGTCCCTGGCGTTGCATGGGGAGGATGAGGGTGGGAAGGCGAGGAGAGCTGCCCGAGGTGGCGGATGAGTCGGAGACGGTTGTATAGTATGCGTGTTCCTGTTCCTGGTGTGGGAATCGAGAGAGAGAAAGAGCGCGATGCGTCGCCATCGACGCCGCGTCGCGTCGGGACGGATGGCTGATTGAGCCGGGACAGGGACGGACTCCTTCGTCCTGGCGTGGTCGCCAATCTTGCGTCGCGCTCATGACAGATATGGCGCTCGGTCGCTCGCTCGGGGGTTTGTTCGGGGTTTGGATTTGGACAGGCCTCGCTCGCGGCTCGCGTTGGGCGGCCATGCATAAACTAGTCGAAACGGTTTCTAGATGAATTCGGATATGCGCTTCGGTGTTCCTGACGCCTTTTTGGAGCCGTCTAGGGAACAACGCGTCAGTTCGAGTTTGCTTGCGTGGCCCGCGTGGGCGTCTCTCGTCTCATCGTGTGCCGCGGCATGGCATGGCACGGCACGGCACGGCCGTTGGCAGTGTGGAAAGAACTCAACGGCAACGGATGGGGCTGGGGAAAGCGGAAGTGGGCCACGGGCACGCAGCGACCTCGTCTTCCACTCTTCCTTGCGTGCGAGTTGCGACGACGTAGATGAGACGAGAACGACGTTTGTACGACTAGTACTTGGTTGCCACCAGCCCCATGCTCATCATTGCTGCGCGCGAGCGAGTCTGCTAGATCATGTCCGCATTTTCTATGGGTCCGTTTGCGATCATCAGACGACCGACAAACATTGTTCGATCCACAAACCAAACAAACTATATTACGACAATAGGTCTCGATATTCAGTCGTACATAAGAGAATTTCCAAAAGTAAAGCGTTCACGATTGCATTGCATTGGCGTCGCTTTTTGTGAAAAGTCTTCTCCAAAACTTTAAATGTCGGTGCTACTTTGGATAATTTGTCCTTGCTCGTATGGTGTAGGTGAAACCTTACAACTTGTTGTATTGCGGGGTTTTAAGTTGAAGTGAACAGTGTGTTGGTGAATACAAGGATGAGACCACCAGTATAAAATATCGACAGACCTACCACTTATCGTCGTACTTGTCTCACCTAGCCTCTCAAACTTATACAAAAATGTCTCATCTAATGACCTCCTAAGTTTCCTTATATAATCAAAAGCCAAGGTGATATCGGTCCAAGAAATGTGATGGTTTCACTACTACAGAATTGTCCATCACTGCCGGGCTCCAACCCCCTTCACTTTGCCGAAAGAACCGGCAGAACCATAGCGGTAGTGATGTGGAGTTCGAAACACTACCGGGTCAAAACACCGGCGGTGATTCGAGGAGAGACTGCCGGTTTGATATCGAACCGGGGCGCAATATCACCGAACACCGTCGGGTGATCCACGGACCGGCAGCATTTTTGATCCAAGCAATGCCGGTTCGGAAGTCAGCCGGCAGAGTTGATATTGAGAGCATTGTCGGGCTTTAACGAACCGACGGAACTAAGGGGATAACACTATCGGGTTAGATTGTGCCGGCGGTGTATCGAAGAGCTAACAATGTTGGTTTACTTTGGACCCGTCGGTGAACTTTACGTGAACACTATCGGCTAATTTCAACCCGACAAATAATATTGGAGTGGAGACTATCGGTTGGTTAATGCAGCCCGGCGGTGATGTTTCGTCATCGATGACGGTTTGTAATTCAAACCGATAGTGTTTGGTGTAGTTACACTACCGGTTTGTTTCTCATTCACTTTGTCGGGCCCATGCCACCCGGCGTTTTTGTTTAAAATTTTTTGAATTTATTCGTGAAATTCAGCTCTTTTAAATCGAAAAATCATCATACATTAATATCGTCAAAACATTACAGGATTTAATGGTTACATACAACAAAATCCACCTAATGTTCTAGAAACTAAGCCTACATCAACTTCTAAGACCAATGACCATAGAGTCATAGACATAAATAAAAGCATGACATCTTTCCAAAAACAATTAAGCAGCAATTCTCGCAATCTTCATAAGTATGTGGGGTGGCTTCTCTTCAATCTCCAGGGCCGGCTAGTTTGCACCATTGTAGGCAATGACAACTTCACCTTCGGTGTTGTATTTTTTCAGAACAATTATTAGCGTAGCCTTAGACTTGAGCATAGCAATCTTCCCCTGGTTAGATAGATCCCCGACACGCGACCAACAAACACTACATACCATGCCATGCTTGCCTATACATGTAACCAAAATAGGATGATAATGCTATGTTATTCATAAATGTTGTATAGTAAGCACAGACATATATTTAAAATATCCAAACTGGATTTCGAACAACACTAACTCATGAATTTCAATCACAATTCGAGCACTAGTATGTCTTCAATCATGCTATAAATGACCATAATGTTTTAAAGCTCGTTTGTTACTAAGGATCCGGAACTGTTTGAAAGCAAAATCTATGAATTTCAATCACAATTCGAGCACTAGTATGTCTTCAATCATGCTGTAAATGACCATAATATTTTAGAGCTCATTTGTTACTAAGGATCCAGAACTTTTGAAAGCAAAACCTAAATATAAAAGGAAAATAACAGGTTATAGTTATCCACACGGGCATTTCAACGAACACCTCAAGGGCGCGTGACCGGCGCACTCACCAAGCTTTTAGGTGCGCCTCGTATCTCCTATCTTATCTCGGAGGATTCGAGGAGGACAAGGTCGCGGACAGTGCGGCGTCGGGCGGTGAAGAGGAAGACGGGCGTGAGGCTGCGGATGGCGGGAGGTGTGTGGCGGCGGTCCTCCGGCGACGTGGAGGAAGACCAAGCGGGCGAGGCGAGGCTAGGACAGCGGCGAATTAGTTCTCATTCTCATAGGTAAAAACTTGAACACCTAAAGGGATAATTAGTTCTTACCGTGGAAGGGGCCGGGCGGGCGAAGAGGCCGCGCGGCGTTGGGGACGTCGGAGTGGAGGAGCGCGGCGTGGGAGAATGCCGTCAAGCCTCGATTCCGCTAGAGCGGAACGCCCGGGGATGCGCGACGGACGGTCCGGGCGGGCGTAGGGGGACGACGAACGGCGGCGTTGGAGTTGGTGGTGCTCCGTCGGTGAATCTCTTTGCTCTTTCGCACCGGTGGGGAACGAGAATGGCACGGGGTTCAAATGATTTGCCAAAATTTTGCTCCGAGCCACTCACATATATATATCGTCAAGGCTGGTTTCGGCGCGGAGGGGAACGAAATGGCGGGAGGTTCGGATAGATTTGGAAAATTTCACCCCAATCCTATTCACTTTGCCGGTTATTACCCGCAACCGGCGGTGCTATAAAAAATGCTTTGCCACTTCATGGATGATCATGTACCTCTGTGAAGGATGTGTAATCCTCCTAGATAGAAATGGCTTGAATTTTTTTTTAAAGTCATGTACACCCGAAACATGACCCCACACAAGATCTGAGGTTTTTTCGATAAATATTTTAATTACTATGATTTTCTTCGAGCTAACCGGGCGACAAGAAGGCTAATTACACCATGGAAACACAAGAAATTTTCATGGACCTCCACAAAGTGATTTGCCTCCTAGGGCACATGAGACCACTGTGGAAAAGTCTAGCAAAGATTCTGCTCTTTTCGTGGGTACGCCGGTTAAAACTATAATTACACGGTGGCGTCGCGAAAATTTGAATAAACCGGGAAGTACCAAACCAACTCCGAAAAATCTCAAACTTAGTGGTTGCTTCCCCATTTGCATGTGAAAGGCTCGAAAAAAGTTTGAGACCACTACAACACCGGCAAACATATGAACCACATGGAGCACAAGAACTACCTTTGTATAGTCCTAGTTCGATGGTAGGGATCATGTGCCTCGTGGAAGGATGTGTAATCCTCCTTGGTGGAAATGGCTTGAATTTTTTTACAGTCATGTACACCCAAAACATGACCCCACACAAGATCTTAGGTTTTTTCGATAAATATTTTAATTACTATGATTTTCTTCGAGCTAAACCGGCGACAAGAAGGCTAATTACACCATGAAAACACAAGAAATTTTCATGGACCTTGTCGATGTTTTGAACCGGGGTACGGCTAACCGACTAGTAAATGTCTTTGGCTGGCGTCCTAGGAACCGGATGGTTGGTGCGAGATGACACAAGATGTATCTTGGTTTAGGCCAACGCCGCCCTATGTCCGGTCGGTTGAATAATGACTGTATCTGCAGCCGGGTTCTCGTAGTAGGGAATACAAGCGGGGGTGAGAAAGAGAGGCCGGAACCTCAAGTCTCCGTGTGTGGTGATTGAGCTAAGTTGCCAATGGTGTGAAGTCAAGGCGTGTGTGCTTCGACTTGCCCTATTCTAAGCCCGGGCACCCCCTTTTATAGTCGCAAGGAGGGCCGGCGAGTACATGTCCTCTAGGTGTAGGAAATTGCTTGGCCGGTGCCATGTACCCGTCTTTGCGAGAGAAGGGGCGTCCTTGGTTGTCGTCGTGGAAAGGAGGCCGTCCTTCCCCGATCTTGATGTCCTCTTGGGCGGCGAGAATCCCGGGCGACATGTGCCGAGGTGCCATTGACCTCCGAGACCCTTGCTTTTCCGGAGGCGGATGCTCCGAGGGGGGTGGCAACAGTGTCCGAGGGGTATGCTGATGGTGACCGGAACTGTCGCTGCACCCGCCCGAGGGGTTGGCGTCATGGGCTGCAGTGTCATCCGAGGCCCTTTGGGATGGGCACTTGAGATGACATTACGGTGGGGGGGTGGTTGTCACAAAGATAACGGTGAGGCGCGAATAGCGCCCTAACAAAGTGCGTTCGGGACGGTCGACGGTGTCACGGAAGGATTTGACCACCGTGGGGCCTCGGCGAGAGAATCCGGGGTGTCGGGCGTCTAGCTTTGTCGGGCGCGGACATCCCGCCGGCCTTCTTTGTCGCGGCCGTTGCCGGGCGACGGACGCCGAGGGGGAGTGTTTGGCGGAGGGGGTCTCGGGCGAATCAACCCAATCCTCCCTCCCGAGAAGGGGGTCGGGCGGTCGTGATCTCCCGCCTGTGAGGACCCTCACCGGGGTGGGCTTCTTGGGATGTCCGGCTTGCTGATGAGTGCCGAGGCGGATCATTACCTTAGTTGATTGCGTCGAGGGTGTCATTTATTTTGGCACCCGACGGTAGCCCCGAGCCTCTCGGAGGAGGTGGGACCACCTCTTCGAGAGGTTTAGAGGATGCTTGATGCGGTGTTCTTCATCTGGTGTCGGGAATTTCCGAGGGTGCGCGGGCGAAGCGCACCTGGCCGGGTGTAGCCGAGCCCCCCGGGGCAAAATGTCCGTCCGGGGGTTTATGCGTGCGGAGGGACTCTTCTTTGTTCCCTCCAGCGTGCGTCCGGTTCGCCTGGCGATGAGTGGGGCCAGCGCGGCTCTCGGCGGGTGGCGCGAGCCTCGAGCGACAGCGGCGCATTGAAGTGGTGAGTCATCTCGGTTTTCCATTTGGAATACGGGACGACGTGTCCCCCTTTAAATCGCTCTCCTTGTTAGTCCCTCGGCTCGCTGCTCTCATTTGCCCTCGACCCCTCCCTCTTTGATACCTCCGGGCACTCGGCTGCGGCTTGATGGAAGGAGTCGGCTCTTGTAGCGTTGGCGGCGGCGGTCGCCGTTCCCCGGCCTCCTCCGTCGCGGGGTCGGCACGTCGTGCGCGTCGGATGGCTCTCCAGCGGTGGAGGCGGGGCTCCCAGCGGTGGTGCGGGGCGCTGTTCCGGCTGCCGGCGGCTCCCCGTCCTTCCCGCCGAGGACATCCGCGGCCGTTTGGGGCGCGGTGAGGGAGGCGGCCGGGGAGTCGTTGGCGGCCATGGGGGTGCTGGCGGCACGTGGCGCGCTCGAGTAGATCCGGCATCGGGCGCCGGCGAGGCTTGCCACCGTGAGTGCCTTCCTTTTTGCTGCGCGAGCTTCTTCTCCTTCCGTCTCTAACCTGTGTTTTACGCCGTTTCAGGCCTCGTCGCGGAGGTGGATCGCTGAGGGCCTGGCTGCTGTCGTGGGGACTGCCTTCTCCGTCGGGCGCGGTTGCCGGGATCGCAAGGTCGGCCTCCGTGACCGGCGCCGATCTCACGAGAGGCCGGGGGCTTCCGAGCACGACGAGACCCTAGAGACGTACCGGGATGATTTCCCGGACTTCTCCTTGGTGGCGGGCGCCGCAGTTGCTTCGATTGACGTGGCGGCAGTCATCGCGGAGGAGGAGGCTGCTGTCGTGGCGGCGGCGGCTGTGGCGGGGGCTCCCGAGGTCAGCAGCTTTTGTCGGCGTGGGAAAAGAGGCGGTGTATTCATCTTCCCTCCTCGGAGGGATTAGTGGCCCCTCCTTTTGTTAGGAACCCTGCCCTCCTTTTGTTAGGAACCCTGCTTTAAATAAACATCTTTCGTTTGATAAGATTTTGCTTTTTCGTGTCAAATTTAATCAAAATTTACGAAGCGTCGAGGCGGTTTTGACACGCGGGGGTCCATCGGGTGCGTGATAGGTGCGCCCGGGCGGCTTCTTGATGGCGGCCTTAGGACCCCGCTAGGGGCCTCGGTGCTGTTCGTGGGGTTTCTTACCTCAGCGCCCGAACCCTTCGCAGAAGGTGTCTCGATCCGCGCGATGACAGCCCCCGGGCCCTCGCTTATAGACGGGATCCAACTAGGGGTGTCCACGACCTTTCATTGACCCTTAGATCGTTTATCTGCAAGAAAGAGGAGTTGGCCGAGGTAACCTAGGTGCCTCGGTCCGGTGAGCTGTTAGCGGGTGGTCCAAGTGGAGGCTCATGCCCCATTTGATAGGGGTTGATCGTGGCCTTACGGCGCTCAACTAGGTGCCGCTTAGGTATGTCAAGGGAGTCTCGGACCCATTCGATAGGGCCCGAGGGGCTCGATGCCTCCCTCGGCGGGATCTCTTACTTGGCCGCCAGCGGCCTTGGACGCTTCGCCAGATGCCCCGAGCCCTAGGGCTCGGATAAAGGCCGTGTAATGGGCACATCCGGCAAAGCCCCTGACTCTGTGCCCTGAGGCGGCTGTCGGAAACCCACGCGGGCCCAGCCTTCGAACCTCTGGACCGTAACGACCCGAAGGTCGGTGCTCTTGATGAAGGGAAGGGGGCTTGTGGTCTCGGGTCATCTCCGAGGGTTCCTTCGTCTTCTTTCTCTTCCCTATCCTTCGTTAGAGCATGGTGCGTGCGAGAGCACCGCCGACCCCTGCTCATGCCCTGGGCGATCGATCGTTGCCCGTCTTTTATAATCGACCCTCGGACTATCTCTCCGCGAGAAGGAGGGGGTGGCCAAGGCGTCCTACCCTCGATGGGCCGAGGGACGCCTTGAGCCGGTGAGTTGTTAGTGGATAGTCCAAGTGGAGGCTCATGCCCTATTCGATAAGGGGTTGACTGCGTGGCCTCGTGGCGCGCTCCATCTAGATGCCGCTTAGGTGTGTCAAGGGAGTCTCGGACCCATTCGATAGGGACCCGAGGGCCTACTGCCTCCCTCGGTGGGATCTCTTACTTGACGCCTGCGCCTTGGACGCTTCAGGGTGTCCCGAGCCCAAAGGCTCGGGCGGAGGCCATGTAATGGACACACCCCTCGATGCTCCTAACTCGGTGCCCCTGAGGCGGCCGCCGAAACCCACGCGCCCCAGCCTTGAACCCCCGACCGTAAAGGCTCGGAAGCCCGTGTTTTTCTTTGGGCGGACCCCGGCGCTTCCGCCTCGTCTGTCCCCTTCCAGGGGCATCCGTGAGACCACCCCTCGTCCGTCCGACTCGAGCGGGGACGGTGAGGGTGTAATGGTCTTACGCCTCCCGGTGATGGGTATGCGTCCTATGTATTGACGAGGCAGGGAATAAAAGTTCATGGGAGACTTACGTCGCGATTGGTGTTTTTTTTGTGCCCCCCCCCTCGTGGTTCTCGTCGTGGCGTCTCTCGTCGGGTTCCTATGGAGGATGCTTGGAGAACAATGGGCACAATCTTGCCAATCTTTTTATTCATATACATGTGAGTCCGTCCCTAGGACGGAGCTCATGGATAGAAGCGACGTAGCTGTTCGATGTTCCAGGCGTTGTCGTAGATCTCGCCCTTGCCGTTGGCGAGCTTGTATGTTCCGGGCCTCAGCACTTCGGCGACGACGAAGGGCCCTTCCCAAGGTGCGGAGAGCTTGTGGCGGTCCTTGCCGTCTTGCCGCTGCTTCAACACCCTATCTCCTACTCGGAGTTCTCGGGGATGGACTCGACGGCCGTGGTAGCGTCGGGGTCGCGGCCCGGTACTTGTCGGAGTGCAGGAGCGTGACATCCCACGCCTCCTCGAGCTGATCGAGGGCGTCTTCGCGCATCACCCGGTTGCTGCGCTCATCGTGCGCCGCAACCCTTGGTGCGCCGTGGTCGAGGTCCGTGAGACCGGGAAGAAGGGCATGAATCCCATGGCGCGGCTTGGTGTCGTGCGTAGGGCTCCCGGATGACCGAGGGCAGCTCGGCTACCCACCTCCTCCCGAACCTGGTTGGGTTGGTTGTAGATCCTGGGCTTTAATCCCTGCAAAATCATGTCGTTGACCCTTTCGACTTGGCCGTTTGTCCTGGGATGTGCGACGGCCGAGAAGTCCACGCGGATGTGGCGGCCGCGATAGAAGTTCAGGAACATAGCGCCCGTAAAGTTGGTGCCGTGGTCGGTGAGGATCGAGTTCGAACCCCGGAGCGGTAAATGATGTCGGTGAAGAGGAGGACGGTCTACTCGGCCTTCCGCGTTGGTGATGGGCCGAAACTCGATCCACTTGGAGAACTTGTCGACGGCGACGAGGAGGTGGGTGAAGCCCCCGGGGGCTTTCTTCAAAGGCCCCACCATATCTAGACACCAGACCGCGAAGGGCCAGGTGACGGGTATGGTCTGAAGTGCCTGGGCCGGGAGATGTGTCCGTCGGGCGTAGAATTGGCATCCTTTGAGGACCGCACAATCGTAGTGGCGTCGAGACCGCGGTCGGCCAGTAGAAGCCTTGCCTAAAAGCTTTGCCGACGAGGGTCCACGGGGCCGTGTGATGGCCGCAATCCTCGAGTGGATGTCCTCTAGCAGCTCCTTGCCCTCGTCGATAGAGATGCGGCACTACAGGGACTCCGTCGAACTTCTCACACTTTGACTCTCTAGCTTCACCGATGATGACGAATGACTTGGCCCGTCGCGTGAGTCACCTGGCCTCTTCCGATCCTGGGCGGGTTCCCCACCTGAACTAGTCGAGGTAGAGGGCCCCTCTAGTCCCCCCGGACGGGCGGCGTGGGGGGAGGGCCCCTCATCGACTCGCACGCTTTCGCCCTCGTGGTCGGCCTTTGATGACTCCTCATACTTGACGGTCGGGTATGGAGGTCTCGGGCGAAGACGTCGGGTGGGACGGTGGTTCGTCCCGACACAATCTTGGCAAGCTCGTCCCGCGGCCTCGTTATACCTCCGCGCCACGTGCTTGAGCTCAAGCCCGTGGATCTTATCTTCGAGGCGACGCACCTCTTGGTAGTACGCCTCCATCTTGGGGTCCCGGCAGCTCAAGGACTTCATGACTTGATTGACGACGAGTTCGAGTCCCCTCGGATGTCAAGGCGTTTAATCCCGAGCTCGAGGGCGTCGTAGCCCGTTGACGGGGCTTCATATTCTGCCACATTATTTGAAGCCGGGAAATGGAGTCGGATAATGTACCTCACGTGGATGCCGAGGGGCGAGATGAAGAGCAGGCCCGCGCCTGCCCCTCGTCTTCATCGGCGACCCGTCGAAGAACATGGTCCAAAGACTGTCTGCGATGCGTGGAGGTGGCAAATGTGTGTGGTCCATTCGGGCGATGAAGTCGGCCGGGGCTTGCGATTTGATTGCTTTGGCGAGGCACGAAGGATATGGTTTCTCCTATGAGCTCCATGGACCACTTGGCGACTCTCCCCGAGGCCTGCGGGTTGCGTAGAATCTCTCCGAGGGGACGGGAGCGATACGATAGTGACCGGGTGGCCATCGGGTAGTGTCGTAACTTTCGCCGGGCCAGGACCACGGCGTAGATTAGCTTTTGGATCTGCAGGTAGCAGGATTTTGTCTCGGAGAGTACCTCGCTGATGAAGTAGACCGGCCTCTGAACCGGTAGGGCGTGTCCCTCCTCCTTCCTTTCCTTTCCACGACCACGGCGACGAGCTGGTGGTGGCCGCCACGTAGATTAATAGGGCCTCCTTTTCCATTGGCGGGACAAGGAGGACTGGACCGCTGGTCATCAGAGCCTTGAGGCCGTTGAGCGCTGCGTCAGCCTCGGCCGTCCAGGTGAAGTGTTCTGTTTTTTTTAGGCGTCGGTAGAGTGGGAGCCCTTTCTCGCCGAGGCGGGAGATAAAGTGGCTCAGGGCCACGAGGCACCCCATGACATTTTGGACCCCCTTGACGTCCTGAATGGCGCCCATGCTGGTGACAGCGGAGATCTTTTCTAGGTTTAGCTCGATGCCACGCTTTGAGACCATGAAGCCCAACAACATCCCACCTGGGACCCCGAATACGCATTTTTCGGGGTTGAGCTTCACTCCCTTAGCGCGGAGGCGGTCGAAGGCGATGGTTAGATCGCTGACGAGGTCACACGTCCGCCTAGTCTTTACGACGATATTGTCGACGTAGGCCTCTACGGTTTTGCCGATGTGCTCCCCGAACACGTGCTGCATACATCGCTGGTACGTAGCGCCTGTGTTTCGGAGGCCAAACGGCATGGTCGTGTAACAATACATGCCGAAAGGGGTGATGAAGGACGTCGCCAGTTGGTCGGACTCCTTCATCTTGATCTGGTGGTACCCAGAGTGCGATCGAGGAAGGAAAGGGTTTCGCACCCCGCGGTGGAGTCCACAACTGATCGATTCGAGGCGGAGGGTACGGAACCTTCGGGCATGCTTTATTCAGACTAGTGTAATCTACACATTCTCCACTTTCCACTCTTTTTCTTGACTAGGACGGGGTTGGCCACCATTCATGATGGAAGACCTCCTTGATGAACCCCCGTCCCAGGGAGTTTGCGTACCACTTCCCCGATGATCTTGTGCTTCTCTTCGTCGAATCGGCAGAGCCGTTGATTCACTGGTCTTGATCCCGGCTTGATGTCCAGGGAGTGCTCGGCGACATCCCTCGGTATGCCCGGCATGTCCGAGGGACTCCATCTGAACATGTTCACGTTTCGCGGAGAAAGTCGACGAGCACTGCTTCCTATTTCGGATCAAGCTCGGCGCGATGGTCGGCGTCTTTGCCGTCCGAGGTGTTGGGGTCTAGCGGGATCAGCTTGGTCTCCGCGGACGGCTCGAAGCTCCCGCCGTGGCGCTTTTGGGTCTGGGGACTTCTTCCGAGAGGCGGTCGAGGTCGGTTTGGGGCCTCGGACTTGGCGAGGGCCTCGGCATACTACCGACTACCTCGACGTCGTAGAGGTAGGCGTGTTGGTGCGGGGGCCGACGGTGATGACCCCCTTTGGTCCCGGCATATTGAGCTTCGGTATGTCGGTGTTTTGAACCTGGGGTACGACTAACCGACTAGAAATTGTCTTTGCGCGTCCCCAGAACCGGATGGTTGGTGCGAGATGACACAAGATGTATCTTGGTTCAGGCCAACGCCGGCCCCTACGTCCATCGGGTGAATGGTTGTGTATCTGCACCGAGGTGCTCGTAGTAGGGAATACAAGCGGGGTGAGAGAGAGAGGCCGGAACCTCAAGTCTCCGCGGCGTGGTGATTGAGCTAAGTTGCCAATGGTGTGAAGTCAAGGCGTGAGTGCTTCGACTTGCCCTACTCTATGCCCGGCACCCCTTTTATATAGTCTCAAGGAGGGCCGGCGAGTACATGTCCTCAAGGTGTAGGAAATTGCTTGGCTGGTGCCTTGTACCGTACTGCAGAGAAGGGGCGTCCTTGGTTGTCGTCGTGGAAAGGAGGCTGTCCTTCCCCCGATCTTCAGGTGTCCTCTTAGGCGACACGGATCTGCAATGATTTATGATGAGGGGCCATTGACCTCCGAGACCCTCGCTTTCTGAAGGCGGATGCTCAGGGGTACTCGATGGTGATCGAACCGCCGCTGTACCGCCCGAGGGGTTGGCATCGTGGCTACAGTACCCTCCGAGACCCTTCAGGATGGGCACGTGAGATGACATTACAGTGGGGGTGGTTGTCACAAAGACGGTGAGGCGCAAACAGCGCCTAACAAGGCGTTCGGGGATTTGACGGGTGTCACGAAGGATTTGACCACCGCGGGGTCCCCTCGGCGAGGGAATCCGGGGTGTCAGGGCCGTCAGCTTTGTCAGGCGTGGACATCCCGCCCGTCCTTGTTGTCGCGTCCGTTGCCGAACGGTGGATGCCGAGGGGCGCTCTTGGCAGAGAGGGTCTCGGGCGAACTGTCCCGACCCGTCCCTCTCCAGAGAGGGGGGTCGGGCGAAGTCGCTGATTTCTGCCCTGTCAGGACTCTCGGCCGAAGGCCTCCTTGGGTCGTCTTGCTTGTCGATGTCTTGTCGAGGCTGGTGGTTTCTTTGGTTGATTGCGTCGAGGGTGCCATTTATTTTGGCACCCGACAGTAGCCTCCCGCCTCCGGTAGTGGGGCCACTTCTTCGGAGGTTTAGAGGATGCTTGACGTGGCGTCTTTGTCTGCTGTTGGGAGTTTTTTCGAGGGGTGCCCGCGAAATACACCCCGTCGTGTGGCCCCGAGGCCCCCGGAGGGGCGAAATGTCCGTCCGGGGTTTATCCGTGGCACGTAGACTTCTTTATTGTTCCCTCCCTTTGCGCGTGCGTTCGCATGGCGGTAGTGGGATACAGCGCTCTCTGGCGGGTGGCGCGAGCCCCGAGGGCGGCGGCGGCTGATGCTTTGAAGTGACGGGTCATTTGGCCTTCCCCGGCGGAAGGTGAAACACCGCGTCATTTGCTATAAATGACCGCAGTCCGCGCCATTCGCCTTCTTGTCTCACGCCGCTTGCCATCGGCTCATGATTTCTTTCCTTCGCCTTCTTCCTTCCTTCGACGATGGAGGCGGCGGTTCGGGTGGTGGCCGTTGTCTTCATCGGCCCGTATCTCCTCGGTCGGGCCCTTGCCGCCAGTAGGAGGCGCTCGAGTTCTTCTTTGCCGTGGGACCCCGTTACGGTGCGGGTCCCTTCCGTCGCCTGCGCCTTCCAAGAGCTGCGTGGTCACTGTGGATGCATTGGGACGGGCGGCGGACGCGGCGATGATCTTCGTCGACCTCCCTAGAGTAACCAAATGGAGCTCCTCGCGCCCAATGTTCGAGCGCGGACGAGCGCGCCGCGGTAGGTGTCTTCCTTCTTCTCGAAAGAAAATCTCCTCGAGATCTGTTCTGATCCCGCATTTGCTTGTTTCCCCATGCGGCGCGGAGGCTAAACGCTGCGGGCTCGCTACCCGTCGTGGCGGCTCATTCTTCATGATGGCGTGATTTCGTGGCGCGCGGTCGGTCGCTCACCGGCATCGACCACGGGGACGTGAGGGGTTTCTCCATGGGGAGGCGCGGCGTCATACCGGGCGCGTCCCCTACTATTCCCGTGGTCGCCTCCACCGACATCGGCGCCATCATTGCGGAAGAGGAGGCGGCAGAAGCCGTGGACGGCGGCCGCGGCTGGCGGCGTCGGTGCCTCCGAGCAAAGCGAGGGTACCCTAAAGGGGCGGAGGCCCTTCGGAGGTGGAAGC
The DNA here is from genome assembly GCA_015847255.1 of Hyparrhenia diplandra. Taxonomy (NCBI): domain Eukaryota; kingdom Viridiplantae; phylum Streptophyta; class Magnoliopsida; order Poales; family Poaceae; genus Hyparrhenia; species Hyparrhenia diplandra. Next base: position 402,604 of record JADLZK010007522.1, on the reverse strand, counting down.
TGCGGGTGCAGCAGATGTAGAGCGTGTGCGTCTCTGCCCGGCCTTGGTGTCTAGGGAGCGCACGTCCTTGTAGCAGCAGCGGCCTTCCTTTTTCCTTTTCCTCTTCTGTAGAGTTTTGAGTGTCCCTTGTATGAGGTTTATTGTGAGTGAATAAGAAATTGATATTCATTTGATCGCATTTTCTTCGTTGAAATCTGTGAACATAAGAGTAAGCGGGTGTCATGATTTGCCTGGGTGCGTGATGAGCGCACCCGAGGTGTAGCCCCCCGAGGCCCCGGGTGGGATGCCCGACTCCCCGAGGTCTATTTACTTACCTCACGCTGTTTGTATCTCACTTACGTTTGAGTGGGTAAAACTTCAGTGACACTCCCAGAGGTTGGTGCCTTGAAGACCTCCTTTTTGCTTACCTTAGCAATCCGTCCTTTTGCCAGGGAGTGTCTGTTTCGCGTGATCACAGCCCCCGAGCTCTTGCGGCACGCGCTGCCCGCTCTATGGTACCTGCAACAATTCGTAAACCCTCGGACTGCCGCCTTACGAGAAGGAGGGAGTGGTCAAGGTGATGCGCCCTCGGCGGGGCGAGGCCGCCTTGATCCGGTGAGCTGTTAATGGGTAATCCAAGTGGAGGCTCATGCCCCATTCGATGGGGTTGGACCGCGTGGCCTTTCGGGCGTGCTCCAACTAGGTGCCGCTTAGGTATGTCAAGGGAGTATCGGATCCATTCGATAGGATCCGAGGGCTCGGCGCCTCCCTCGGTGGGATCTCTTACTTGACCCTCAATGGGCCTTGGGCGTGTCGGTGGGTGTCCCGAGCCTTAGGGCTCGGACAGCGGCCATGTAACGGGCACACCCCTCGACACCCCTGACTCTGGTGCCCTGAGGCGGCTGTCGAAAACCCACGCGGGCCCGGCTTTTTGAACCTCTGGACCGTAGTGACCCGAAGGTCTGCGTTTTTATGAGGAAGAAGAGGTCTCAAGGTCTCGGACACCTTCCGAGGGTCTCTCGTCTCCATGATTTGTCCCTTCTCCCGTCATAACGCGTGCTATGCGAGGATAGCCCCCGACCCCTCACTCGTGCAAGGGGAACGATCAGGGGTACCTGTGTCTTTTAATAACGACCCTCGGACTGTCTCTCCGCGAGAAGGAGGGGGTGGTCAAGGCGTCCTACCCTCGATGGGCCGAGGGCGCCTTGAGCCGGTGAGCTATTAATGGGTAGTCCAAGTGGAGGCCCATGCCCTATTCGATAGGGGTTGACTGCATGGCCTCGCGGCGCGCTTCAACTAGGTGCCACTTAGGTATGTCAAGGGAGTCTCGGATCCATTCGATAGGATCCAAGGGCCTGGTGCCTCCCTCGGTGGGATCTCTTACTTGACTGCCCGGTGGCCTTGGACACTTCGAAGGATGTCCCGAGCCCTAGGGCTCGGGCTGCGCCATGTAACGGACACACCCTTCGATGCCCCCGACTCTAGTGCCCCGAGGCGGCCGTCGAAACCCACGCGGGCCTAGCCTTCGAACCTCTCGGACCGTAGAGGCCGGGAGCCTAGGTTTTGGCCGAGGGGTACGCCCCGACCGGTCGCCTCATCGTCCCACCATGCGGGGGGCCATGGTGGGGCCTCCCCTCGTCCGTAGGCCCACGCGGGATGGTGAGGGGAATAGTGGACGCACGCCTCCCGAGGTAGCGGGTACGCTTCCCTGTGCAACTGACAAGACGAATTGATGGGATTGACGGGACGGGAGGAGACTTACGATTCTTGCCGGGCGAATCTTTACAACAGGTCGATCGCGATAAATGACGGCCCGGACGTCTTCATTGCGGCGTCGGGCTGAGGTCCGTGGACGCCGCACCTCTCACCACCGGGGGCTCCCAAGGGGGGCGGGATCGCCGTCGCCGCCCCTCCCCGTCCATTTGGTGTCTGAGGTTTCATCGTCCTGCGGGGCGAAAGCCGACCCTCCACCGCTCGCGGTGAGTGCCCCCCGGTGCATCCAATTTCGGCCACCCTGTTGTTTGGTCAGGGATCCTTTCTCTCCACTTTCTTTCTCGTGTTCTTTCGGCCAAGAAGGTTGGAGGAGAGGAGGACGCCCCCGCCGACCCCTGCGAAGAGGCGAAGACCTGGGCGCGGCCGCGGTGGTTGACCCGCCTGGGAGCGCGGCGGCGGTGCTCAGAGCCGCCATGGAGCGAGGAGGGCCCGCTCCCGAGGCCGAGCGGGAGCGTGCCACCGCCGCCCATGAAGGGATGACGCGAGGGCCTTCCCCTCCTTCGTCGCCACCTCCCGGCGAGGAGCGGCCACGGGGCCTTGCACATGCCGCCCCTCGGGGTGGCTCGGGCGGTCCCCCCTGCTCGCGGGGGGGAACGTCACACCCCCCCCCCCCCGCCCCCGACCGGGGCTGCCCATCCCGCCCTGGCTCACGGGATCGGGGTCGGGAACACCCCGCCGCCGTCCCCCCCGGACTCATTCGGCGAGAGGGCCGGACACCCCCCCTTACCGACGGCGTCTTTGGAAGGGAGTTCGCGACATGGGGGTCGGCGGGTGGTGGTGACGCAGACGAAGGGCATTAGGTGGTCTCTCCAAAGTTCCAGGTGGGTGAAGGGATTCCTCTTGAGACGATATGGGATAATTTAAGCGAAGGATCGCGATCCAAGACCCGGTATGGCGGTCGACCTCGAATTTTCAGGGAGGTTGGGAGCGAGGCGGGAATCTAACGCGTCCCGAGGAGGCATCGGCCGCGACAAGGGGAAGACCCCTGCTAGCAGTGTCAGGGCGCCGGGCACCTCCTCGGCGAGCCGGGAGGCGAAAGTGTGGTCCTCGTCTACCCACGGGATCCCCTTGTGAGTCTCCCCGGCGTGAGGACTCCGTCGTGCCTCGGCGCGCAGGGGACGCGGGGGTTTTGGTAAGTGGCGACGAGGAGCCACGCTCGGTGCCCCGACGGCTCTGCTCGCGGTGGGCGGGAACGGCGCTCCCGGTCCTGTCGGGGGTCTTCTCCCGTCTCGCGGCGTCGCCCCCAGTAACGTCTTGTTCCCCACTCAATTTCCCGAGGTTTGTTATGCATATATTCAAGTTCTAGCCGGGCGCTTACCTTGCGAGGGCTTACCAGGGGCTGGAGGTGAATGCGGCGTGGGGCGTCGGCCACTGAGCGTCTCTAGGTCGCGGCCGAGGCTGCCGTGGTCGCCAAGCTGTCGCGCCACTGGGCCGGCGGATGATGCGTCCCGTGCCCGTGCTCGGGTGGCCGAGGGTGTCCGGGCGACCGGGACGGCCTCCGCACCGAGCTGGTGGTAGAGCGGGAGCACACATTGTCCTTGGCCGCCTGGGTGGCCGAGCCGGAGCGGCCGGCGGCACAGGGCTCGGGCGGAAGTGGCAAGTGGCGGAGGCGACGCCAGGCGGGTCCGCGGGCCCGACGCGTCCTTGGCCACCATTGGGACCCTCACACGCGGCGGAGACGATGCGGGAGGGACGCCGGCGATGGGGAGGCCACCATCAAGATGCCGAGGCCACCATCGAGGCGGCGAAGAAGCGGGCGGACGCCGCGGAGAAGGCTGCCGCTTCCCCGACGGAGAAGAATGCCGGGTACGGAGCCTCCTTCTCCCTCCTTCCCCGGATTGGTGTCGTGCCCGACTCTCATATTCTTATCGTGTTTTTCCGCGGTAGATCTGCGAAGAAGGCGGGGCGCCTCGAACAAAGAACGCCGGCGATTATGAGGCCCTCCTCAACGAGAAGATGAAGGAACACGGGGCCACATGGGACATCGTGAGCGCGGTGTGCGAGGCCTTGAGGTGGCCGGAACGGCGGGGACCTCGATGCGTCGGCGTCTGCGGGCCTCGTCGGCCAATACAAGGGCGCATCCGGGCGTGCTCCATGAAGGGGTGAAGCGCGGCCGGGGTCGTCGGTCGCACCGCCTCAGCCTGGACCTCCGGCATATCGGCGGCGGGCCGGGTCCTTGGCGAGGACCCGAGACGGCGAGACGCGGCGCTCTAGTACCTTCTTGAGGTCGAGGGAGCCGGGACCTCCCTCGCGGTGAGGTTTGAGGAAGACCTGGTTCCCCCTGCGTAGGCCCGCCGCCGGCCACGGCTTGGGCGCCGACTCCCCCCCGCCGACCCCGACTCCGATCTTTGATGAGCCCGCCGCCGTCGCACCCTCCTCCGATCTTTGCGCCTCCCGTCCAAGCTCCTACCATGGATCAAGCGCCTCCCCCCCAAAGCTGAGAGAGAGAGAGAGACTGTGATGTTGTGCCCGCCTGCGTGCGGGTTTAAAACATTCGGTGTGTACCTCGGGGCCATAAGGCCCCGTAAATACTTTTGAGGCCTCGGCCTCCGTATTTGGTTTATTTCTTTGGTTTCCACCGGCTTTCTTGCCGGTGTTTCCTTCTTTACCGGACTTCCCGTGACGGCTAGCGGGGTCGTCCTGCCAGCTTCAAGGGTGTCGGACGATCCCAAGATGCCTTCCCTTGCATGATGTTTTTGTTGGGAAGGAGTAAGCACAAAAGCTTAAAGGAAGATACACGTTGCGGTACTTCTTAGGAAGGTAACTTTTAGTTGTCCCTCGAGCCCCGAAGCAAGGTGTCTAGTTTGGACCAGTTGCGGTGATCCGAGGGGGCCTGAGCGTGCCCTTAGTCAAAGTGCGAGTACGGGTGCCTCTAGTGGACGGCCCGAGGCTCGACGGACTTTTCCTAAGGTTCCTCTAGGTTCCCGAGACGCCGCGGACCGGCCCCTTGCTTGGAGTGTCTTGTTCGAGGGTGGAGGGTAGTCCCCGCCAGATTTCATTATTTTAGGTGAGCTTTCTCACATGAGGAGGGAGGCTTTAGGCGATGGACGGATGGTGAGCTTTGGGTGTCCTAGCCTCGGTGGCGTCGGGCGCCCCGACGCCGACGCCACGCGCCCGATCGTTTTAAGATTCTTCTCGCTCATGCTTAGGTCACCCATTTTATTCAAACTTGACAGGGCTCGAAAGAGAGCCTTTTTTCACAAACATAACAAGCGCGTACAAATGGACGTGCCAGCGTTATTCGCGGGCAGCAGTCCCTACGGGGGAGAAACAACATAACTTGTTCGTGACGAAGTGACCGAAGCTTCTGCACCATAGTCCCACGCCAGGGGCGTTTGGTCCATGCTTCACGCATTCCTTCCGGCGTCGGAGTCGGTGTCGGAGTCGTCGAGGCAGTGGTTCCACGACGCGAGTAGGTGCGGCATGGGGTCATCCACCGGTCTCGGGGAGCCCGGCTAGAGTCCTCGGCGCTCCCGAGCCCCCTAGGGGCTCCAGGGAGCTCGGCCGGATCGTAGGTGGTCTAGAGGTGGCGCTCGGGGCGTCCCCTGGTCCCCGGCCGTAGCGTGAGGGAGCGCAGGCGGGGCTCGTCGCCGCTCCCGAACCGCTTCGATCAAGGTGAGGCGGGCTCTGTGCCGGGACGAGAGGGAGTGCTCTCCCGGTGATGGGACGGTCCTCCCGAGGGGCGAGCCGCGTCTCCCGTATCTCCATCTCGCGTGGGGAAGGTGGAGCCGGACTGATCGTGGCCCGGAAGCGCGGGGGCCACCGGTGCAACGACGGAAGTGGCGCCCCGAACGGGGCCCTTGCCTACATGGAGCCCCCACGCGGCCCTGGGTCGGCGTCGGCGTAGTTGGTGGCGACGGCGTCGGGTAGGCACGCCTCTCGTGACTCGGCGGGCGTAGGTGCCGCTGGTTTGGCGGTCCCCCCCCTCCCGTTGCCCGAGGCCGTTAGCGGCCGGAGCCCATTCCCTTGATAGGGATGGATCTCGCGATCGATCATCCGGGGAGCCGGAGGGGCGGCGAAGTGGGCAGTAGTCGCGATGAGGCACCGAGAGGTTCCCGTCTTGGGTGATGGTGAGGAACGTGCCGGGCATGCGTGGAAATCCAACGCGGTGATCGACCATCCGAAACCGAAGCGGGAGAAGTGCTTAACGCGCAGCCCCTACCGGGCGCGCCAACCGCCGGTGTTTTGAAACGGGGTATGGCTAACCGACTAGTAATTGTGCCGCGCGGCCCCGAGAACCGGATGGTTGGTGCGAGATGACACAAGATGTATCTTGGTTCAAAGCCAACGCCGCCCTACGTCCAGTCCGTGAATGGTCGTGTATCTCGCACCGAGGTGCTCGTAGTAGGGGAATACAAGCGTGGTGAGAGAGAGAGGCCGGAACCTCAAGTCTCCGGTGCGTGGTGATTAAGCTAAGTTGCCAATGGTGTGAAGTCAAGGCGTGAGTGCTTCGACTTGCCTACTCTATGCCCGGCACCCCTTTTATAGTCTCAAGGAGGGCCGGCGAGTACATGTCCTCTAGGTGTAGGAAATTGCTTGGTCGGTGCCTTGTACCGCATCTTTGCATCGCAGAAGAAGGGCGTCCTTGGTTGTCGCCGTGGAAAGGAGGCTATCCTTCCCCCGATCTTCGGTGTCCTCTTGGGCGACGTGGATCTGCAATGATTTATGCCGAGGGGCCATTGACCTCCGAGACCCTCGCTTTCCTAAAGGCGAATGCTCGAGGGGGGTCGCAACATCCGAGGGTGTTGACGGTCCTTAACGCATATATTTTGACCGCCAAAGTAAACTAAAATGACAACATTTCATGCTATATCGTAAATAAATATTATTTATATAACGAGTTCCATGAGTTTTGGTGTCTCCAAATATTTTACAGAAATCTCAATTTATCATCAAAATAAAGTATCTCAAATGGTGAAACGGAGTACACCAATACGATGAGCTCGTCGCCCGATCAAAATAGACATATCATTTGCTATATTTGGACTCCGAATAAAAAGATATTAAACAAATGCAAATCAACATAAAATGAAGGACCTATGTGAACAGTGTCATGCGGGCCAACCAGCAATCGCCACGTGGCAGCAAAGATGCGGCAAATGCAACCACCGACAAAGCGGGCCCCACCACTGCTGCCTCTGTCGGCGCAAGCAACCGCCAAATAAGGACCGACAAGAGGGCCCCACGCTGCAAAGATCGTCCCCCGCAAGGGGAACCCGACGTCACGGCTAGCCGGTGGCGAAAGGCCACGCGGCGCCGGGCATGGCTCACCGCGCCGGGGGCCGCCAAGGCCGACCGAATCCAGGCCCTAGTTTTTTAAACCGACCGGAGATCGAACCGGTGAGACCTTCGGTTCAATGGTTCATTGGTCCAACCGCTTTAGAACCCGGTTGAACCGCCGGTCCGTTAAGAATGGACCGTTTTATCAAACCGCCTCAAATACTTTGAACCGGTGTGTATATATATATAATTTAATTAATAATTGACATTCAAGCAGTATATATATAATTGACAGATGCAACAACAAAATTTAATTAAATAATAGCAATTGACAGATGCATTATGGAACAGCACAATTTAATTGTACTACCTCACACTGCTTGTATAATCTAGCACTGTCTAAAACACTAACAAGTACAGTAGCAAGCAGCAATATTCAAATACCAGCAGCAGCAGCAGCCATGTTGTCGGGCTCTTGGCTTGTCTTGCAGCAGTGGAGGACCCAAGGGCTGGAGGCGTCGAGTCTTTGTCTTTGCTGCAGCAGAGGTGCAGCAGCCAGCGCCCAGCAGCCGCCCCCACGGGCACGGCCGGCGCCCACCCGCAGCTGGCGCAGCAACCGCCCAGGGCCTAGGCCTAGGCCTAGGCGCCCGCCGGACCTCCCTGCTGCCTGCTTGCCTTGCTCGCGAGCCGCCTCTGCCCCGTGCTCGGCTGTCCGCCCGACGATGCGCCGCCGTCGCCATTAGATGCAGATGAGCCGCCGCCACCACAGTACCAGACACGGGAAAATGGGATTTTTCCTCCCTCACGCGCCCAGGAAGCCTAAAGGGCACTTTGACACACTTGTCCAATAATACCCCTGACTGGATCAGCTCCTCCCGAGTAGACAGAGGGTATTTTTGGCTAAAGTAAAAACCGCCCGGTTCATATGAAACCGCCAGTTCACCGTTCAGTTAAAAACCGGCCGGTTCAGCCGGTTTTTCCGGTCCGAATGCATGGACGATCTTTTAAGTGAACCGGACCGGTGTAGGCTCGATTCGGTCTTTTAGCGGTCGAACCGCGGGTCCGGTCCTGGCCCGAAAAACTAGGATCCAGCGGCGGGCGCGCTTTGCGCGGTCCCCGTGCCACGTGGCGAGCGCGAGAGGGTGGCCGAGGCGGTTGCGCTGTTCAGGCGGGCCGAAGGGTTGGACCGGCCCTACCGCCGGTTTTGGCCCACCGACTTCAGCTTTCCTTCCGTAAATAGCGCATAACGCACGGTTCGACCGGGTTTAGCTCGTTCACGCCCTTAGGGGCCGTTCCTGTCCGTTTTCTACGTAGTTCGAAAGGAAAGTAACTTGCCGACCTCTCCGGGTCGGTTGCATGCCTCTAGAGGCGGTAGGAATTATTTCCATATATAGGGATGGCCTCTCCCCCTTCTCCTATAAATAGAGGCCATCTCTCACCATTGTAACACATTCTACACAATAAAGCTTCATCTTCATATCATATACATTGTTGTAGTGTCCCTCTAGGTGCTCTCCACCTAGTTGTATATCTAGAAAAAGAGGAAGAGAGGAGAGGGAAGAGCGGAGGAGAAGCCGAGTTCATCGAAGTTCTTCTCAACTTGTACCTCTACGGAGACGACTACTTCGTGAGTAAGATCCGCGGTATTTCTTCGTAATTTCGAAGTTATCTATTTAACTAAAGTTTAGCGTTCACTTACTTGCTTGCGGGATCTCCGCTCGAATCGGGTTCTAGTTATAAATTGTGACTAGATTCGTAATCGTTAGTGTAGACGTGGAGTCTAGACTATCGGTCACCGAAGTTTGCGCCAACCCAATCGATAGTTTGTGGTAGCCCCGGGGTGACAGCTCCGACCAGGCCTTTGTATTCCACCACGTTCGGGTTGGTGTTTTCGTAGAGCTTTTTGGCTGCCTCGACCCCGATTACCGCTTCCCGTCTTTTTCGAGAATCGGAAAGGAACAAAATCACTCCCGGCAAGTACAAGTAAGCCTAAACCTAGGTTTTCTAGTGATCTTGGGAAAGACTTAGAAAACCCCTCTCAACCTACAAAATATATATTTCTACCTTACCTCTTGGACGATGTTGTTTCTTCTCTAGTTCACTTCTCGTTCCCCGTGGAAATCGATACCAAATACCCGGGTGAAATATACAACGGTATTCGCGGCGCTATGAATTATTCGCTTACGCTAAGAATTACCAACAGAGGGGTACGATGATGGTGACCGAAACTGCCGCATGCCGCCCCGAGGTTGGCGTCGTGGCTACAGTATCCTCCGAGACCCTTCGGGATGGGCACGTGAGATGACATTACAGAAGGGGGTGGTTGTCACGGTGACACGGTGAGGCACGAATTGCACCCTAACGGTCCGCGTCAGACGAGCCGGCGGTGTCACTGTAGGATTTGACCACCGCGGTCCTCCGGCGAGGGAATACGGGGTGTCGGGCGGTCGGCTTTGTCGGGCGCGGACATCCCGCCCCGTCCTTGTTGTCGCGGGCCGTTGTCGAACGGCGGATGCCGAGGGGCGCTCCCGGCGCAGAGGGTCTCGGGCAACCGTCCCGACCCGTGCCTCCGGAGAGGGGGGTCGGGCGAGTCGGCTGATTTCTGCCCTGTCAGGACGCTTGGCCGAAGGCCTCCTTGGGTCGTCTTGCTTGTCGATGGCGTGTTGAGGCTGGTGGTTTCTTTGCTTGATTGCGTCGAGGGTGCCATTTATTTTGGCACCCCACAAGGTAGGTGTAGTTGGGGACGGCCATGAACTTGGTGTAAGCCGGTCTCCCTAGGACAGCGTGGTATGTCCCGTGCAAGTCCACCACCTCGAAAGTGAGGGTCTCTTTCCCCGAAATTCGAAGGAGTGCCGAAACGTACGTGGAGGTCAATGCGCCCAACGGGCCTCACTCGCTTGCACAGTACGATGCCGTGGAAGGACGACGTGGGCGGGTCGAGATGCGATTTCTGATCCCTAGGAGTGGGAGAGTATCGGCGTAGGGATGTTGAGGCTGCTCCCCGCCGTCCATGAGCACTTTCGAGAGCCCGGTGTTGCCGATGATTGGATCGACGACGAGGGCATACCGTCTCGGGGGACGGGACACGGTCGGGGTGGTCGCCTCCCGGTCGAAGGTGATGGGCCTCTCGGACCAGTCGAGGTAGGCGGGTACCGCGGCGTCAATGGCGAACACCTCGCGGCGTTCGCGCTTCCTCTCGCTGGTCTTGAAGTTGGTGCGGGGGCCGCCGTATATCATGTAGCAGTCCGCTACCCTTGGGAAGCCGTCGTCCTTCTTCCCGCCTGGTCCTCCTTCCTCGGGCGGCCTCCTCTTGTCGTCGTCGTCGGTGGAGAGGGGAAGGCCAGAGTAGTACTTCTTGAGGATGTTGCACTCACCTAGGGTGTGCTTCATAGGGCCTCGGTGGAAGATGCGGGGGCTTGGCGAGCATCTCGTCGAAGACCCCCGGTCCGCCTCGCGTTCGCTTGTTCTCGACGGCGGCGACGAGGTCGGCGACGTTAGCTTCGTGCTTCCCTGGGTTGGGCTTGGGCTTGCCCTTCCTCTTGGCGTCGTGAGGAGTAGCCCCCCACCCCTCATCGGTCTTCTTCTTGCCTTTTACGTCGGGGAAGATGGCGTCCGCGGCTTCCTCCCGAGGCAAACTTAGTGGCGATTTCCATTAGCTCATTTACCGTGTGGCGGGGTCTTTCGACCCGCCTTCTTGATGAGCTCCCCTGCGGGTCATTCCGAAATGAAGGCGTTGATGACGGCCGTCGGAGACGTCGGGAGCTCAGTGCGGTGCTTGGAGAAGCGTCGGATGAACTCGCGGAGGGTCTCGGTGCCGGGTCCGCCAGCCCACGTCCCCCGGGAGTTGCCCGGGGCGAATGTAGGTGCCACGGAAGTTGCCGGGTGAAGATCCGCGCGAGGTCCCGCCTCCCGCCTCATCCGGTTGGGGGAAGCCGCTCGAGCCGCCCCTGCATCGAGTCCGACGGAACAAGGGCAGGTTGCGGATGATCACGGCCTCGCCCGGTGCTTCCCCCGTCCGCAGCCGTTAATCGATAGCCGGAGAGCCAGGTCTCGGCTTGGTCTCCCAGTATACTTGGCGATGTTGGCGGGTGCCGTCGGAAACGAGGAGGGAACGGAGCCTTACGAATAGCCCGGCTGAAGACGACGGGTCCCGGCGGTTCGGGGGACTTCTCCCCGTGGCGCGGGGGACGGGATTCGGTCCTCCCTCATTGTAGCGTTCCCCCCAAGCGGATGGTATCCGCGAGCCTCCCGTCGCTGGTTTCGAGGCGATGCTCGTCCTCCTGTGGGGTTCTCCTCGGCGTGCCCCCCCGGCCGCCGCCGCTTCTTGTTCCGGCCGGGTTGACGGAGGCTTCTGGTCGTGGCGGGAGGACGCTTGTCGATGGCCCGCGGAGGGTCAGGCGTCGGGAGGCCGAGCTCGCCTGTTGGAAGGCGCCTCTTCAACCAGGCGTTGTACGTCGTCGTGGGCTCTCTTCCCCTCGGGGGTCGAAGGCTCAGGCATCTGTCGTAGTATTATGGCGGCGGCGGTGATGTTTTGCTCGCCTCTTGAAGAGGGGTGGCCCCTCATTGTTGGCGTCATTGATGATCTGGCTGTGGACCGCTTGGGCGCGTGCTCGCGCCTTTCCTTCCGCGGCCGGGTGCGACTCGGTCCTGCCGAGGGTCCGCCGAGCTGGTCGAGGCGGACCCGCTCTTCGCCGAGCTTGGCCTTCGCCTCCCGGAGTTGTGCGAGCTGTGCCTCCTTCTCCGGTGCCGGTTTTGATGCTCCGGGCCGTCCCGGGAGCTGGGCCGTCGTCGGTGTGTCCCTCAAGGTGGAAACACTCGTGATGAAAGGTGCTGCTGTCGGCGTCGGCGTCGTCGTTGTAGTCAGAGTCGGAGCCGGGGACGTCGAGGCGGCGAGTCCCATGTGGCCCGATGGTTGCCGCATGGTCTGCGGGTCTGAGCCCGGGCCGGTAGAAGTCGTCGTCCCAAGAGGTGGTGGGCGTGCTGGCGGAGGAGAGCGCATCGAGATCGTTCGGCGCGGTCTCGAAGCGCCACTCGGGACCGCCCTCGGGGACCCCGAACCGTGCCACCGTGTTAGCAAACGCGTCGGCGGCCGAGCTTGAGGCCGAAAGGGAGCGTCGCGAGGCTCGTCGTCGGGCGTCGCGGAGCGAGCTCGGGCGGTGCCGGGTGGCTCGCCGTGATGGGGATGCTAGGCGCGGGCTCGACCGCCCTTCATCAAGGGACACCGCGGCGATGCCTCGAGTGAGGGCCTCGGGCCGGCGCCGATGCCGATCTTGCCGTCGTGGAGGACGCCGCCTTGCGCGGGCGAAGCCACAGCCGGCACCGTCGCCGCCCGGCCGGCTCGACGGTAGCGATGCACCGGGGCCCGGCCCTCAAGCGGGTGGCCGGGCCTTTTCCTTTGCGGGCGGGTCACCCGGGAGGAGCACCATGTCGTGCTGCCGCCAGGTGGTTGGAACTCCAGGGCTTCCGAACCGGATCACCATGCCCGGGGGCAAGGGCGGGGTGGTATGGTCGCCGCCGACCCATCCGGAACCGGTGGAGAAGTGCTTGAAGCGCGGCTCCCCTACCGGCGCGCCAACCGCCGCTTTTTGAACCGGGGTACGGCTAACCGACTAGTAAATGTGATGTGCGTCCCAGGGAACCAGATGGTTGGTGCGAGATGACACAAGATATATACCGGATTCGGGCCAACGCCGGCCCTATGTCCATCGGGTGAATGGTCGCGGTATCCGCACCGGGGTGCTCGTAGTAGGGGGAATACAGGCGGGGTGAGAGAGAGGGCCTGAACCTCAAGTCTCCGTGCGTGGTGATTGAGCTAAGTTGCCAATGGTGTGAAGTCAAGGCGTGTGTGCCGACTTGCCCTATTCTAAGCCCGGGCACCCCCTTTTATAGTCGCAAGGAGGGCCGGCGAGTACATGTCCTCTAGGTGTAGTGTTGGTATTTCTTAGCGCAACCACCGAGAGTAGACTTTTGATCTACCCAGGATGATTACTCTAGAAATACTCAGATAGATACATAGGTTTACAGAGTTCAATCCGCAAGCGCACGGATCTATCATTGTAGCATTTCACCCGTGAGTATTCGGGTATCGTTATTTATATTTTCCCAAAGGAAGGCAGGTTTATGTAAAGACTAGCATAGCGATGATTATAGTCCACAATGTAAGTATGAATAACCATTAGTCTAGTACAGGGGTAAACATAATAATCCAGGATAGGGAGAACACACTTCGAGCTACTATAAGGATAAAGGAAAATAAAGATAAAAGAATATCTACTGTGAACAGGCAATTCTAATATTACATGTGCAAGGAACATTAGTAGTCATACGAAGTTAATGGACAATCGTAACACTATGTTTAGATGATGAGGAATGCCCGCGGCTGGTGCACGGTACCGATAGACACTTTTAGAACTCCAACTCAACACCCGAACGTGGAGGAGTGCAAAGGACGGACAGGGTCACCACCACCGCCGACCTCACTACCGTGGGATGCCGACATCTTCGATGGTTTCTATAGACCTAGGCACCATGCCTATGCATATAGAAAACTACCAATATCTCCCCGGGACTCTGACCCTACGGATCGACAAGCAAGAATAAAGGCAAACCCAAAAGTACACCGAACCATCACCCTAGCATAATACTACAACTCTCCAAGAACAACATATGAACAATTAACCTATAGTTAGTTCATGTCATTTCATAGCATATCAACTATAGTCTAGTTCATACCCTACAAATATAACATGAAGATAACTATACTCTAGGTCATATGCAATGTAATATGAATAAAAGGACTTGAATATGAAAGAATACTCCATAGTATATTACCAAGAAGATCCTTCCAAGGAGACAAGCCCTCCTTGAAGCTTAGCCTTGCTCACAATCTAACTACTAGGACTAAGAATGAACAAGTGAGGGAGGTAGTAGCTCTTGGTGTGATGTTCTACTTAGAGGTGAGGCTCTACCCTTTATTTATACCGATTTGTGGTCGGTTTGTGCGGGTAAAAATGGAAGCACCTAGCAATACCGCCTATCCATGGCGGCATGCAACCGCCGCGTGAAAGGTCGGCTCGAGAGCGGCACCGTGGTCCGGCCGGACCCACTTCCATCCGGCCGGACCGGGGGTGGCCGATCTCGCGACCGCCTTTCGCCCGTGGGCTCCTGGGCCGGCCTGGATCCGTAGTTTAGGGGTGCTTTGGTCCATCTCGTTCCTAGCCTCAGGCCTCTTGTATTGCACTTGTTTGATAAACGTGTTTTCCAAAGTGCGCTTTCCATGAAGTTTGGCACATTCTCACTTGATTCCCTATGTTTGTCCCCTGCAAAATATATTTCTCGGAATACAAGTGGAACTAGGTTAGAAGTAAAGGTATATGTGCCATTGGTGTGTAAGATTCCTGGAAAAAGACATAAGTTGGCGGTATAAAATGGTCGATAACGACCGCCAACAAGTCCCCTGCTTAACCTTTGCTCATCCCGAGCAAATAGTTAGATACTTGGTTGTTGATCGGGAGTTGCTTCAATGCTTATATAATTCAAAGTGTAACATGTTTATAACAAAGCATTCCTCCACTATTTAAATAAGCCGGCACCTATATCCACCTTTTATTACTCAACGTATGCGGGGCTTTTGACTTTTCCAAGTTCTTCGGTGGTTGCAAGAAAGAATGGTTGCTATAGAAACACTAGTCATTCATTCTTTCGATCATCTTTCAATCCGAAATATTTTTTATTTGCTTTGAAATATTTTTGAGAAAGTATGGGCTATATCTTTTTTTTTTTTTTTTTTTTGGAGAGGTGGGTTCTTCTCACCCTTGGACTTGTGTCCTTTATTTCCTCTTTTTTTTTTTTTTTTTTTTTGGAGATGTGGGCTCTACTGCGCCCTCGGACACATGTCCATTTTTCATCTCTTTATTATTATTTTTTTTTTTTTTCGTAGCCCATATCTCTCTCTCTTTTATCTTTGAAGAATTAAAAATTCCCGGATGTCAAGTTTCTCTTTAGAATGAAATTATAGCGATTCTTTTTGCACCATATCAAATCCGGCAACAACTTAGAAAAAGGATCATGTCTTTTTGCAAACCCACAATTATTTAAGCATTTCAAGGTGAGATATTATTTAGCCAACAAACTTAAATGTTGGGGAATACAAAGTTATAAACTAGGCACAAGTTGAATTATAGACAGAGCAACTATTCATCATTTCAACTTTAGGAAAATTTGAACATACCAAAGTCACATATAGGAGTGGAATCATATTTTTTTTATTTGAATATGGAATAAAACAAATAAAAGAAAGCTGGGAAAATACTTACCTCTGGGGGGTCCTCCCCAAGCTAGCTCATGGCCTATGCATCGGGTCAAACCCGATGGATCTCCGATAGGGCCTTCATTGCTTCTTGCATATAATGCGGCATTCTTTGGATGCCCGAAGAACTATTTTGCTCATTTTGCCGCCGCCATTGTGTTGTCTGGCCGCACATGGTTAGTTATTGTATTTTGTATCTCACCTGTGCGGATCTCAATTCCCCGACTTCGGCCGCCGAGGTTGTCGATCGCTGTCGATCCGGTGGACCGGCGCTGGTCGACGGATGGTGGTAACCCATCCGAAGTCGGATGACAGCTCCCGCATCCCCGGTCCCCCGAGCTCCCAAATTCTCAAGGGCCGAGTGTACCCCCCAAGGATACCGATACTCGGGTGTCACCCTAGGAGTGTGCATGGTCTGGTATACCCCAGGCGTCGGGACGTACTGTGGTGTAGCCCATGGCTCCTGTGAGCTTCCAGGCTCATCTGCTCCCCTTCTCCCCGCATGACCGCGAGAGGCGTAACTTCGACGTGCTTCACCACTCGCTCGAAGGTAAGTGATGCGGACTTATACAAAGAGAGTTCCGGGTTAGGAAGCGGATACTCATTTGTATAGCCCGGGAAATAGTAAACAAGTGTCTCGTGGTCATTATCATCAAGTTTCAAATGATGCCCTTGTATCAAGGAGTACTGCATGATCTCAATGCGTGGGGTAGAGATGTATGTCACATCTTGTCCCTCCAATGCACCAACACCGTTAGCAATCCTTGTTACAAGGGAGGTGCAGCCGAGATAGCAAATGGTATGTCTAAAGTTTTCAAGCAGATTTTTCACTATTTCTTTCACAGGGAGCAATCTTTATTTTCTTAATCATGGCATACGGGCATTGCATCTCAACATCATAAAATTGCGGGTGTCTTGTCTAGGAAACAAAGTCATAGCAATCCACTTATGCATGAATCTAAGTGAAGGATGTTGGATGTTGGCATTGGTGGGTGTGATCCTACCATCCACATTTTCACCAGAGATTATACCCCAAAATTCTTTACGATGGAAACCTCGTAGGGAATAATCTAAGGTGATAGAACATTTCCTAGCATCAAAGCCTAAGTGTGCAGCAAGTTCTTTCCATGTAAGAGAATAAGGATGCTCGAAAAGACGGAAAGTAATGCCATCATCGTCATATTGCAAGGAGCAAAGAAATTGGATGGTAAGCAATCGAGACCCTTCTTCCCAGAGGGGGTCGATGCCTTTCCACCCAACGGCAGTCCAAATGCGGGAGAATTCGACATCCATACCTATCTTTTTGAAGGAGGTCGGGGTCGTAGCGTGATGCATGGACGAACTCCCGATCCTTGATGAGGTTGTACCCTTGCAGCTCGCGGTCTCCTTCCAAGTCGAGGTAGGGTCGCCGCCGTTCCTCCCCATTGCTCCTCCGTGCTCACGCTACCGGGCCCTCGTCTTCTTGCATCGGGCTTCCCATGGCTCGGTGGAGTGTGAGCCCCTCGCTCGAGTGCGCCTTTGAGCTCCCGCCGAGGGCCTTGACAAACACTGTAAATTTCTTCATGGCAAAAGTCTAGGCGAAAATTTTTGCGCGGTGGTGATGTTAGCTAGAAAATTTGTGCGAGCTTAGCTTGTGGGTGGTTGTGACTAGAATTTTGGGTAGAGTTTCTTTGCACTTGAGCTTTGCTAGAGCTTGGAGAGTGCAAGAAAATGGAGCAAGCTTGAGTGAGAGAGTGAGAAAATGAGAGTGAGAGGGTGGAGTGCATCAACCGGCTCTCTGGACATTTATAGAGTGAAGCACCTGGTCGGCGGGAGCGTGGGCAACGGCTAGGAGCGGTTGGCAAAAGATGGGCGCGAGGGCCCCACTATCGATCCGGCCGGATCGACTTTGGGTCCGCCCGACCCGTGGTGGAGGCCCTCCGCCGCTCCCCTTTGGGCGTGCCGGCCAAAGATCCACGTAGACCAGTAGTACGTTGGTGCTTCGTTCGAATTGAATCGTTGTTCCGATTTTCCATTTTCCCAAAATTCTTTTTTACTATGAATTGATTTTTGTAAAAATTTTCAAAAATGAGAAATGGTAAAGGTAAAATCTATACTATTGGAAAGTGAATTTTATTTTGTTTTATTAAGAACTTTTATTTGGAAAATTTTTTAATGAGTTTTGAAAAATTATTAATACTAGGTGAATTCAGCGTTCTTTGAATGACGCTTGTTATAGAAAGAACTTTATATGAAGCGAAAAAAAAATCGGTGAAGGACCCTTTAGAACGTGTGAATGTAAAAAAAAAATACATAAATTTTAGAGAAAGGTTGTTTCAGCTATCATGAAACAATACACAACTTGTAAAGATGATGGGAAAATAATTATGATCTTACAACTAAAGAACAAATTATTATACAAAAATAAACAATAGTATATAGAGGAAACAACATGAGCTTATCCGATTTTTTAGTGCCTGCCTCTACTCACCATCCTTGATCCCAAGTCGCAGTGGTACAGCAGCAAGCTGCCTGTCCTGCTACCAGTGTCTCCGACGCCGCCGTCTAGTGGTAGATATGTCGTGGTAGCACAAAAAAAATATAGACTCGTCAAGTATAATTGCTAGAAAATTTCAAATAAAGATAGACCAACTTTTGACCTGCCCCAGAATTCATGCTTACAACTAAAAACAAAGTAGTAGTTTTCCTCCTTGAGGCCAGCAACAAAAGCCATCCCCATCTGAGAAAGCCATCCCCAAAAGCTATAGGGAATGGAAATACAGGCATTACCACATACCAATGCTAGATGGCCCTTGAGGAAGATACGTATAGGGGAACATAGAAATAAAAGGAAAAAGAGAAGGGATTGATTTGCATGACCTGAACACACAAAAAAGTTATGTAAACTTCATTCCAGTCAGTGATCCCATAGCAAACTTTTTCCCTGCAGCACAACAACCAAACAAAACTGTCCATTTATTTTGCATAAAGAAAAATCAGTAGGTAACATTTTTTTTTGTTCTTGCATAAAGAGTGCCTTATGGCTTATGAAAAGAACACAACTCGCTGCTAGTTTAACTTCTAAGAGAGACAGTTCAGTTAGAGGCTGCAAGGTTAACACATTTCTGTTAAGTTCAAACAGGAGCCCTGTGTCGAGTAGTAAACTCTGGTGCTTATCTTGACCGAAGTTTTTTTGTGCTGCAAACCATCCATTCCCTGCAGCACATGGAAGTTTAACCAAAGATCAACATGGTACCAAATATTGGATCAAACATGTGTGCTGATGGCAAATGAAAAGTTGCTATACATTTCCTACCTTCTCTCATTTCCTGCAACAGTACTTAGTCTAGAGAAAGCCAGAAAGGCATGCTATTTTCCATCAACTTGCGAGCATTTACCAATAATCACTATAAAATCAAGAACATGAGTACTTGTCAGAAAACATTCAAGCACTGAATGCCACTAAAAAAATCCACTAAGGATAGATGATTCTATTCACATACATCCTATTTAAAATGATCAGATATTGGAAAAATTTGTGTAACTGAGCACAAAACCAATCAGGTGATCAGGTCAACTAAGGACAGCAAATTCTATTCACAGAGATCCTAATGATTAGAAAATAACATATGGTAAACAGCTGAAAGGCAAACTAATGAAATATAACTGAAAGCAGTTGGCCATCAAGACAGGGCTACCAGGACATCACGAGATCAATGTATCTTACAGGTAGTAAATCAGAACAGTATATGTCATCACGAAACAAATCAGAATAGTATATGCTATCAGGACACAATCAGGAGTATGTCCATCAGAGAGGAACTGGAATCAATTAAAAGGCCTGTCATAGAGGAGATAAGCTAATATACTCTCATTAGACAGGCGAAGACACCGGTGCTGCCCCTTCGACGCCGATGGCGACGCCAAATCGGCTGTCGCGCAGCTCACAGCTCCACACCGCCCGTTTCCTACCGTTCGGCCCCTGCCCTGCAAAAGCCATCGATACCTGCCGCCACCGCGGACGACGACGCCGTCCAGGCACCTTCAGCGTCCGTCGCCACACCAATCCACGTCGACTGCCGCTCCACCAGTCCAACAAACCCCCGCACCCCAGGTAGCAACATCATTTCCTTGACTGTCAGGCACTAGGCAGATTAATCACATGTGACTCAAAAGTACTATCTTTCTCGGCCTGGTGGATTTCATTACTTGCTACATATGTTTTTAACTAAACTGCAAATCGGGAACTTGAGACTTTCAGGAATTCTCCAAGCGTAGAGGCTTGACACTAACCATCAATATAATAAGATAAAATAAAGATAACCAGAGACTCATTCTTTTTTCTGAAACCATTGAGGCATTTCATCGAGCAGGTAAATGGCAAAGGTCATCCAGAGCAAGGGAGCTCTACGGTGATAGAAGATGAACCGAATCGGAGTTAATAGAAGACACTACGTCATCCATGGTGAAGAGGCAACTTACTTGGGCGTGGAGGCGAGGTCGGAGCGTCGGTAGCCGTCATGACGTCCAGCGATGTGGTCGTTCGCGAGGTGCCGGCTGCGCTGGCGGACGGACGTTCTGCTGGCCATCGAGCGGCGGACGCGGCGTTCGCACAGGAAGGGCTGCGGCGATCACGTAGGAGGGAAGTGAGGACGGTGGGCTGCTGTCGGCGGCATGGAAAGCCTCGCTCCCGTGACCGAGCCGCGTGTGCCGTAGTTGCATAGCGCGCTTCTCCGGCGACAGCAAGATCGACGGCGAGGTCGGCGCCATCAGGGGCAACCTCCTCGCCCTGCTGGAGGAAGTGGCTCGCGCTCGAGGCCAGCTCACCCGGCTCGGTGCGTCACCGGCGGCCCTGCTCCCACTCCTCGCCCCTGTTTCAGCCGCCGAGCGGCGTCCTCCACAGCTGCGGCGTCGCCGCGCGCGGGCGTGGTTAGGGCCGCCGTCTCCGGCAGCGGGCGCGGGGAGGACCACATCCTCCGGCTCCGGCGGTTCTCCTCTCCGGGTCCTCCAGCGCGGCTCCTGGTCCACCGACTGCAGAGGAAGCAGAGGCGGAGCTTTGGTGGGGAGGCGGAGCTTTTGGTGGGGAGGCGGCGCGGCCGTAGGAAGGTGAGCAATCTGGCGGATTTAAAGGCGTGGCTTCGTGGCGACTGTCGAACTGCCTCCAGCGCCGCCGGGGGGGCACGCGTGGGTGGGGAATGAGGATGGTCGGCCCGCGAGGGGCGCGCAGGGGCAGGGAAGGCGAACAGGCGGGGAACGGGGGATGCGAGCGGATGGGGAACGACGGCTGGGTGGAGACGGCCGGCCGACGAGTGGGTGGGGATCCGGTTACCTATGAGTGCAGTTATCAATTAAAATTCTACTAATCGAACGCAGAACTTCCCTAAATGGGGGCTCTTTATAGAAGATTTAGATGTATAAATTATATTTATAAAATATAAAATATAAATATATATATATATATATATATATTTAGATACTTACCGACTTACCCGCTTGTGGAGGGCACACTGTTAGAGTCCGTGTGGTTGGACTTTTCTCCCCTTTGTTATTCTTTTTAGCTTCGGAGATGACTTCTTCTTCTCCCGCCGCACCTTCCGGGTTTTCTTTGCTTCTGGGATAGCGGGAGCTGAATCTTTCTCTTCTTCACACTCCTGTTTTAGGGGTGTGATGGCGACGTTCGGTTTCTCTTTTGTGTCGCTCTTTTTTCTTAGGAGCCGCCTTTTTCTTTGGCTCCAGCCTTTGCTTGATTGCCCTTTTTGGAGAGGGTTCACTTGGTTTCACAGGGTTTATCACGATCTCCCTCCATCTTTGGTTGTTGGACTCATATTTGATGTGAATTGTGGGAGTGTGTGCTCCCGATCGACGAGTCCGACTCCTTGAGGGAGCAGGCACCCTAGGGTTCCTTTCCTTGATAGGATTGATCTTGTGATAGCCATTGAAATGGCATCGTACCGTCTGATCTGGGAGTTGGAAGTTGATGCGTCCTGCACTGACAAATATTGTTGCATTTGCCGTATTCAAGAATGGTCTTCCCGGAGGAGAGGCACGTCGTCATTATCCCCCATGTCAATGATGACAAAGTCCGTGGGGATATAGCTATCTTTTTACTCGCACGAGTATATCTTCGACTATTCCTTTCGCAGCCTTTAACAGTTGGTCCACCATCTGGAGCTTCATTCTTGTGGGGGTCAATGGTGCAAAGAGCGAGTGTCATTTGTTCTTTTGGACATTATGTTGACACTTGCTCCTAGGTTGCAGTAAGCTCTCTTGAAGGTGTACGGGCCAATGGAACAGGCGATCGTCGGCCGTCCCGGTCCGCCTTCTTTTTGGACAAAGGGTGAATCTGCAAAAACCCTAGGACTAGGCTGACTCCGAGGGTTACCAAACCTCATTGTCACCATGTTAACCAACTCAATTGGGATTTCGGTTTCCACTTTGAATCCTTTCCCGAAGTTGGGAGAAATAGCGGAGGTAATTTGTGAAATCTGAAGTTTCTATCATTTTATTAAAACTCCGGCGATTCTTAACTACGAAGATAAACTTTCTAACTTTGCATTGATATTTTCAAACATTTTATCATTAAAAGAAAGCTTTTTGGTTAGGTTTTCATTTATCTTAGCTTGACCTAGTGTTGGTATTTGTTAAGTGCTAAAAGAAAATGAAGGTTACTCAAGCGCCTGAGAATACCATTGTAGCTTTTCCCTAGGAGAGTATTCTAGAGTATCGTATCCACAGGGGAAGCTTTGGCTAAAGAATCTAATAACTCACAATCATGCATCTACCGACTTAGCAAACCACTAGACTAAAGTGAGGGGGTAATTGATAAAGGGTAAGTAAATAATAAAGCATAAAATAATAACATACCTAAGATTATAAAAGAATAACTAAACTAATCAAGAGGTCAAAGGGAGAGATCAAGGTTCCTATGTACTTCTCTATTACTTAGGTTCTATGATAGTAATTACACTAATGCACTTTGGAGCAGGCAGATCCGTCCCAACTCTCGAAAAGACTAGGAAGAAGGTAGTCGGGAGAAGGTCGCAAAAGCTCTCTGAAACACCAACCCGAACGTGGTGGAATACAAAGGCCTAACAGAGAGAGTCACCCCCAGGGGCTACCACAACTATCCGTGGGATTGGGTACAATCTCAGGTAACCTATAGCCTAGACACCATATCTATACTATCGATTACTACTCTAGCTACCATGGATAACTAGAGTCCTCAATACGAGCGGAGATCCCATGCAATAATATAACAACTATACTTAACCATATATGAAAGACATGGAATTAAATAGAGAAGATAAATATATGAATCATAAGTCTTACAAAGAAAGGATACAAGACATACCAAACTCTGTAGACATCTCCAGAACTGGAGCATAGCTCCACTCTCCCTTACTCTTGATTAGATCTAATCTAGATCTAATCTACTTCTAATTACATGGCTAATCTACTTCTAATCACATGGCTAATCTATTTCTAATCTACTTCTAGTTCACTAATCCCCGAGAGAGAGGTGATCCTTACATTGGGATACCTCTACAACCGAGAGATAATGAATAGAATGAATTAGAATAAATTAAGGTTTCACCACGGGGTCGTGGGGGTCTTCTTATATAGGCCTTGGCGATGAATGATAGCCCTTGGATCAAACCGACCTTGGCAACGATGTAGATACAACCTCAATGTCGGTTACAAACCGACATTCAAATCGAGGTGAACGGTGGGACCCACCGGGCGGCCGCCTAAATGGCTCTCAAGGCCGCCGAGGGATGTGATCCTCTTGTGATCATCCTTCTCCTGGTGTGTTCTGGTATCTTCTAGAGTGTTTTAGTCCACATTTTGGGTTGAGTAACTTCACGGTTAAGTCTTGTCATCGTATGGGATGTAAACTCTTTGGATTCTCACCGTTCTTATCTGCTTTTATCCTGTTAAGTCCCTCGAAAAGATATAAATCACCAAAGCTCGTGGAATTATGTTAGTAAAACCCTAGTCTATGTTGATATTCATTTTATGCCCTTATTTCATGTTTAGTTGACTATTAATATTATGCTATAACAGGTGTCAACAAGTTCCCCAAGCTTACCCTTTGCTCGTCCCTAGCAAATCCAAACTTAGCAATGGATCGGGAGTTGCTACAACGCTTTCACGCCTCCAAAGTACACATGCTTTCAAACAAAATTTCTCCTCTATATTAGAATAAACTTTTTTCAACTTTCAACTTACCCATATTACCATAAACCATGGAGCTTATAGCCTTTTCTTAGGATCTTGGGTAATTGAAAGATAGAACAATCAAGTTAAGCACCATGTCTCAAACTCTTTGTTCAACCTTCATTCTCGAGTTTTTGCAAGTTTTCAAAATAAAACTCAAAGTTCCTTTGTATTAACCTCTCAAGTCTCTTATTTGTGGTATTTGTGGATCCTCACTAAGGCAATAATGTTGTGTTGCCTTTCTCTCATATTATGTGGTATTTTTGGAATAAGGCAAAGAGGACACTATGCCTTCTTCTCTCTTACCCTATATCTAAGGCTTATATCTGGAGCTCTAGGTGGGAGAAAAACTAAATCTACTTACTATGCATATATTGTAAGTTCAAGCAATGGATCCAAAGTCACGAGTCACACTCGATCAAGTGGTGCATGTGTATAGTGGAAAGAATATAGTGGATATGGTAGGGAATATGGTAAGGTGTATGAAATGAATGAGGAGAAAGCCTAATTCTACTTTACTCCTGTAGGAAACATATCTCTCTTTTTAAGACTTTTGAAAGTATTTGAGAGAACCTGGGCTGTATACTCTTTCTATATATATTTTTTTTTCTCTTTTTTCATGGAGAGGCGGGCATCTAAGTACCCATTGTCTTATTGCGGACACTTGTCCATTTTTTAACTCTCCTTTATTCTTCTCTTTTTTTAGGGAGGTAGGCTCTACTCGCCGTAGTAGGACACTTGTCCATTTTTCATCTCCCCTTTCTTTTCTCCTTTTTTTCGACTATACAACCCAAGCCTCTTTTTTTTTTTTTTGCAATAAACTTGTAGAGAGATAGAAATAAGGATAAAGGAGCTTTATGAGATGCTTTGGCTAAGTGTATATGTGTGGGGAATATATTTTTTGTTGCTCTCTCTCCTAGGTTAGGAGTAGAACATTTTTTGTGGATATTTGGTGGATGCGTACTTCCAGGGTAGAAGTAGCATAAATGCAAGTGGAGTAGAGTGGAGCAGGGTGGAATGTGCATGATCAGCATGACAAGTTTCTAAGGGTCGACAAAGATTGAATAAACTCAATGCAAAGCAAGCAGCCTATATATATATGTCAAAAGGTTTTCCTACTCTAAGGATCATGTATATATGGTCATGGTAGGAGGTTCAACACTCGCCATACGAAACTTATCATGTGCACTTTTAATTTTCAAAAGATAAATCTCCGTAAATCTAGTATCACTAGGAGTAAGATAAATAGTAGCTCAGACTCTCATATATCATATCCGTCAATTACCTAGACTTTAGAGCAAGCATTTGCTACCCACAAGTTTTAGGTTCAGAGCAAATCTCAAGTCAAAGCAGTTGCATTAAAAGCTCGAGAGAAATTAAGCTTGAAAGGTAGGTACTTGAAAGGAATTACGACGAGCAACTATTCATCACCTCCAAGGCTCTGATTATCTTCGAGTTTGTTTTATTCTCACACTCTAAATAAGACTCTTTAATAAAGACTATAAAGACTCTTTTTATTTGATTTCCTTAGTTATGCATCTTTTTATTTCTTTCTAATAAAACAAACAAATCTAGCTAATATTAAATAAGTTAGAGGGATACTTATCTGGATACATGGGGGTTGCACTCCCCAAGCTAGATGTTGACATAATCTTCAATGTTCTTAATGGTTGGAAGTAGAGGTAGATAGTGATGGTGGGGCTGATCGATCTTCTTTAACGCCGGACACCATATGTGTCATTTCTCTCTTCCTTAAAATCTGCTTTGAACTCAAATAGACAACAAAGATAGTGGAACTTGATTAAGCGTTAGGGGTTAGCCACGTTGCTTTTGTCTCGCACTGGGAATCTTTCAAATAGTATTAAATGTTTTTGGGGTTTTATTATTTCTATGCAAGGTAAAGAATGATGACGCATGCATATTTATTTTATTTTTATGCCACCACAATAACTATCCTTGTGGGTTGTTACACACCACAAAATTAGTCACATAGGGCTTAAAGTTTTTCAAAGTATACGCAAAACAAAAAAAATTTATTTTCTTTTCTAATGCAAGGCTAGTGCTATAATTTAAATATGCTAAAGGAAAATAATTATGCAATGCAAGGAGGTAAATATGTTATGCATATGGATAACTACCGATCTTACCTTTCGGCGAGGGTTCGAGTGTTTTAAGTCTTACGAACGAGACTTCTTACCTTGTCATTTCCTTGAGTGTATTATCCGATCTTGACAGTCTTGCTCCTATGGGATGATGAAGGAGATGGTGAAGGACGGCGTCACCCATGTTCTTTGTTGGTCTTATGAGTTGGAGTGAAGTGTAGGCAACGTCTTGTTTAGTGTGCATGCTTGTAAAACATTCACTTGTTGAATTTTTTGGAGAGACTAATAAGCTTCTCCACCTTTTTGCTCAAAGTGTGTCCTACTTGCAAAGTCAATGTAGAGATCAAGTGCATGGGCTCTGTTGGTGGGAAAACACCAACAGAACCAAAACTCCATTCATTCTTCTCTAAACATAGGCACAACAAACAAGATAGAGTTGATTTCTTAAATCCTTTGCTTAAACCTAACTTGGGTGACAAGATCGAAAGATTGAGCATGAATGTTGTAGTTAAAACTTTCGACAGATAGAAACAAACTCCTTGATTCTTGGAAGGGTTTTCTTGTCTACATATGATGTATTAAAGGCATGATTATCTTCTTCCAAAGCAAGGTGTGCAACATTCTAACTTACATGATTAGGACCATGAGATCAAGAGATTGGTGATAGGAACAATTAAAGAAACAAAACAAGTTGAGCTAATAAGCTAGATCAAGCAAGATTGTTACTCCAACATGTTTGGTTCTTTATTTATGAACAAGCCATAATTAAGGTAAAGCTTAATTAATGACAACCTACCTCAAGGTGTTACCTTATTATTGGAGTGTGACAAAACAGTAACACCTTGTGGTGGTCCTTTTCTTTTGCTCGAAGCTTTCCTTCTTTGGCCTTTTGTGTATCTGGTTCCTCACTTGTCTCTTTTATTGTATTGTCCTTTCTTTATTGTTCTTCAAATTGTGCTAGGATCTTTTTTAGCTCCTCTCGATGGTTTTAATCCTGCAATTTTAGTTGACAACACATACCCGAAGGAATATACAAGTAATTTCAAACAAGGGTAGAATTGTCATGGGGCTAAAGGTTGCATCTATGTTACAAAAGTTTGGTTGGAAATTTTAATTAACAATTGCTCACTATTACTTTTTCTCTAGTGAGAAATTTTATTGTATCTTAAGTTTGATTTTTATACATGACATTTATTAACCATTCAAACTTAGGGAACTAAAGTAATTGTGAGTAGAGGGATTGCAAACCAGCATGTCGAGTGACGGGAGCTTGAGTAGAAGAGGAGTAATGTCGGATGATCTTTAGGGGAGTCGACCTTCTTCCCCCATGCTCGAGCCTTCCCGTCACTTTCGACACTTTAAGTGTGAATGCTTTGAGCCATCCCTAATTGTGTGTTGCAATCACCATGTCCTTAGATGTTGTTCATCCTTTGTTCCTGCAAGGTTAGTGACCAAGAATACCCGAAGGGAACTTGTCCTAGGAACATGTTGTTGTTTTCTTTTAGAGCCTTCATATGCTCGGATATATTATTTTTTTTACTAGTAGAACATAAGACAAAAGTTGTATACAAATATGTGATTTATATTCACTTACCTGTCTTTGATGTTCTTGTGGCCCATTGCTTTGTCCATTCACTAATGTTGAGTGATTACTTTTCGTGATCGTGTTGTATGGCACTCTTCTTCATCGAATAAACATAGCATAGACTCTTTTTTTCTACAAAATATTAGTGGGCACATACCCGAAGGAATACAACAAGGTTGAAATAGGGGTTGTTTCCAAAGTTTATATGATTTCTTATATGCTAATGAAAAGATGGATCTTTGTTTATCTTTTAGCACAGATTTTTATTAAATTTTGTTTATGGCTGCACTCTAGTATATGGATCAAGGCAAAGGTAACTTGTAGCAAAAAGACAAGGTGAATGATACTTGATACTTACAATTCTTCCATCAATGATGAATGAGCCGTGTCTTTTGCACAAGGTTGGAGTTCATCATATGCCTTGCTTCATCTCTCGATCCGAGTTCATCTCTTGACTTACCCGAATTGGATTTGAGAGTTTTTCTGCAGGGGTTAGTCCAACACAATAATCAATGTCTACGCAAGCAATTCTTAGTTCAATAACCAAACTAGACTCCATGTCTAATTCAATTAAGGAAGGCATTTTAACCTAAGCACCACGCTTAATTTAAAAACCTTTAGAAGTATCCTTGCAATACTTCTAAACCAAAGCATACTATAGTAGATAAAGGTAGCATCAAAGCATTATAGAGATTTATCCAAAAAGAGATGAAAGAGTATGATCATGGTGAGAATATTTTATTATTATTTTTTTATTTTTTATTTTTTATTTTGTTTTCTTTTAAATGCAAATGACATGAATGCATGCAAGGAATTAAACATGCAATGGATCTACTATGAGAAAACATAAACTAAGCGGAGTGAATGCATTAAAGTAAACATGGATTAATCGAAGCTAACATGTAATGGGACGCAACAACCAATCACACTAAATATGCAATACGATGCAAGAAATTAAATGATAACTACTCAATCAATTTATAGTCCATGAGCAAGACTTTCTCACCTTTATTGATCATACTTACCACGATATGCAATTTCTATGTACGTCACTTGAGATGTGTGCATTGAATTCTTGTGGACGCGACTTCTTTTCCAATATGCGGATGGTTAGAATATATATATGAATATATACCTTTGAGAAGGCAGGGTTCCAATATTAATGAATCTTGAATGATCGGGCACCACGGGTTCTTCAATCTTTCTTCTTTTATTTTCTTGTGGAATCTTGTCGGAAGGTCCCAACGACATCTTTTTGTTCTGTTTATTCCACAACTCAACGTAACAAGGGTAATCCTACTAAAGCTAGTGATACACTAAATTAGCGACATCAAGATCATTATTAAAATCTTTACGCCAATTGCTTCCCCAAGAACGCGCCAAAAAAGCTTGTTGGTATTTGTTAAGTGCTAAAAGAAAATGAAGGTTCCGCAAGCGCCACGAGAATACCATTGTAGCTTTTCCCTAGGAGAGTATTCTAGAGTATCGTATCCACAGGAAAGCTTTGGCTAAAGAATCTAATAACTCACAATCATGCATCTAATGACTTAGCAAACCACTAGACTAAAGTGAGGGGGTAATTGATAAAGGGTAAGTAAATAATAAAGCATAAAATAATAACATACCTAAGATTATAAAAGAATAACTAAACTAATCAAGAGGTCAAAGGGAGAGATCAAGCTTCCTATGTACTTCTCTATTACTTAGGTTCTATGATAGTAATTACACTAATGCACTTTGGAGCAGCAGATCCATCCCAACTCTCGAGAAAGACTGGGAAGAAGGTAGTCAGGAGAAGGCTGCCAAAAGCTCTACGAAACACCAACCCGAACGTGGTGGAATACAAAGGCCTAACAGAGCTGTCACCCCTGGGGCTACCACAACTATCCGTGGGATTGGGCGCAATCTCAGGTAACATATAGCCTAGACACCATGTCTATACTATCGATTACTACTCTAGCTACCATGGATAACTAGAGTCCTCAATACGAGCGGAGATCCCATGCAATAATATAACAACTATACTTAACCATATATGAAAGACATGGAAGTAAATAGAGAAGATAAATATATGAATCATAAGTCTTACAAAGAAAGGATACAAGACATACCAAACTCAGAGACATCTCGTAACTGGAGCATAGCTCCACTCTCCTTACTCTTGATTAGATCTAATCTAGATCTAATCTACTTCTAATTAGATGGCTAATCTACTTCTAATCACATGGCTAATCTATTTCTAATCTACTTCTAGTTCACTAATCCCTGAGAGAGAGGTGATCCTTACATTGGGATACCTCTACAACTGAGAGGTAATGAATAGAATGAATTAGAATGAATTAGGGTTTCACCCTGGGGTCAGGGGGTCTTCTTATATAGGCCTTGGCGATGAATGATAGCCCTTGGATCAAACCGACCTTGGCAACGGTGTAGATACAACCTCGCGTCGGTTACAAACCGACATTCAAATCTGAGGCTGAACGGTGGGACCCACCTGGCCGTCGGCCTAAATGGCTCTCGCGGCCGCCGGGGATGTGATCCTCTCGTGATCATCCTTCTCTGGTGTCTTCTGGTATATTCTAGAGTGTTTTAGTCCACATTTTGGGTTGAGTTACTTCATGGTTAAGTCTTGTCATCGTATGGGATGTAAACTCTTCGATTCTCACCGTTCTTATCTCGCTTTTATCTGTTAAGTCACCGAAAAGATATAAATCACCAAAGCTCGTGGAATTATGTTAGTAAAACCCTAGTCTATGTTGATATTCATTTTATGCCCTTATTTCATGTTTAGTTGACTATTAATATTATGCTATAACAGGTGTCAACACCTAGCACTAAATCTTTCAAGGAAGGTTGATTCGAATTGTAATTCGAGTTGAAGTTATTACCTCCTTGCGGGCGATTTTGATTATTCCACCCGTTATTACCCGGCCTGAACCCGTTGTTGATGTAGGATGCTTCCTCACGGGTCTCGGGAAGTTACTTCCCGAGTGTCCAACGTCTCCACAGACCTCACACGTCATGTGTGAGTCCATGGCTTGGAAGGTGCTGCTCATCGGTTTGCTTGTCTGCAGCCTGTCGTCCAACTTCTTCATGAGTAGGTCTTTTTGTGGGGGCTCTCTCCTCACACCACCCTTGATTCTCTATCATCTTGTCGATGAGAGCCCAGCGCTCCATCGACCGTGAGGGAGAGAAAGGCTCCTCCCGCCAGCGGCATCAATATGCCCCTTGGACATGGGCGTGAGCCCATTGTAGAAATTCGGAGCACAAGCCATTGCTCCATGCCGTGGTGTGGGCGTGCAAGGATGTATTCTTGCGGCCTCTCCCACACCTCGGGTATGGGTTCATTGGAGCTTTGTTTGGAAGTTCGAGATTCTTGCCCTCGGGGCATTCGTTTTGCCCATCGGGAAGAATCGAGCGAGGAATGTCGGGAGCACTTGCTCCACGTCTTACCGCTTCCTTGTCTTTATAGAACCATCAAGCTTTCGCCTTCCCCGCAAGGGAGAAAGGAAAACAGTGGAGCTTGATCGCGTGCGGCACGACGTCCTTGATCACGATAGTGTCGCAAAGCTCCGTGAAGTTCTGAAGATGCGCATTGGCATCCTCGCTGGTAGTCCGCAAAAACGGACTCGCCTCGTACTCATGGTGATGAGGCCAGTCGCGGATCTCAAAGTTCTTGTCACCGACATTGACCACCCCAACGGGACGTTGGACACGGCCGGGGCGAGTAGTCACTTGAGTGTCTTGGCCATGGGTGTTGGCAAAGATGGTACAGGATCGACTGGTTCGACAGTTGGCGGAGTAGCGGAGGAAGAGCTGGCGCGAGACCGGTTCTTCCTTAGGAGCGCTTCCGGATTGTTGATGAAGTTGTTCGGTAGATTAAGACCAGTCATACACTATCCCGTTATCATCCACAACAGAAGAAAACAACAGAGTTAGCCAAGCAAAGACTAGGGCTATCATTCATACATGTGGTTATAATCATGTTATGCTAGCTTTATTTTTTTCTTTTAAGTAAACCATGCCTTCCCCGCAAGAACGGCGCCGAAAATGCTTGTTGGTATTTCTTAGCGCAACCACCGAGAGTAGACTTTTGATCTACCTGTGATGATTACTCTAGAAATACTCGGATAAATTCATAGGTTTACAGAGTTCAATCCGCAAGCGCACGAATCTATCATTGTAGCATTTCACCCGTGAGTATTCGGTATCGTTATTTATATTTTCCCAAAGGAAGGCAGGTTTATGTAAAGACTAGCATAGCGATGATTATAGTCCACAATGTAAGTATGAATAACCATTAGTCTAGTACAGGGGGTAAACATAATAATCCAGATAGGAGAACACACTTCGAGCTACTATAAGGATAAAGGAAAATAAAGATAAAAGAATATCTACTGTGAACAGGCAATTCTAATATTACATGTGCAAGGAACATTAGTAGTCATATGAAGTTAATGGACAATCGTAACACTATGTTTAGATGATGAGGAGATGCCCGCACCGGTGTCCGCCGGCCGATAGACACTTTCAGAACTCCAACTCAACACCCGAACGTGGACGAGTGCAAAGGACAGACAGGGCTGTCACCACCTGCCGCCTACCTCACTACCGTGGGATGCCGACATCTTCGATGGTTTCTATAGACCTAGGCACCACGCCTATGCATATAGAAAACTACCAATATCCCCGGGACTCCGACCCTACGGATCGACAAGCAAGGATAAAGGCAAACCCGAAAATACACCGAACCATCACCCTAGCATAATACTACAACTCTCCAAGAACAACATATGAACAATTAACCTATAGTTAGTTCATGTCATTTCATAGCATATCAACTATAGTCTAGTTCATACCCTACAAATATAACATGAAGATAACTATACTCTAGGTCATATGCAATGTAATATGAATAAAAGGACTTGAATATGAAAGAATACTCCATAGTATATTACCAAGAAGATCCTTCCAAGGAGACAAGCCCTCCTTGAAGCTTAGCCTTGCTCACAATCTAACTACTAGGACTAAGAATGAACAAGTGAGGGAGGTAGTAGCTCTTGGTGTGATGTTCTACTTAGAGGTGAGGCTCTACCCTTTATTTATACTTGATTTGTGGTCGGTTTGCGCGGTAAAATGGAAGCACCTAGCAATCTTGCCCTATGCATGGCGGCATGCAATCGCTGTGAAAGGTCGGCTCGAGAGGCGGCACCGTGGTCCGCCGGGACCCACTTCCATCCGGCCGGACCGGGGGTGGCCCGCCTCGCGACCGCCTTTCGGCCCCGCCCTCTGGGCCAGCTGGATCCGTAGTTTAGGGGTGCTTTGGTCCATCTCGTTCCTCGCCCGGGCCTCTTGTATTGCACTTGTTTGATAAACGTGTTTTCCAAAGTGCGCTTTCCATGAAGTTTGGCACATTCTCACTTGATTCCCTATGTTTGTCCCGCAAAATATATTTCTCGGAATACAAGTGGAACTAGGTTAGAAGTAAAGGTATATGTGCCATTGGTGTGTAAGATTCCCGA
The DNA here is from genome assembly GCA_015847255.1 of Hyparrhenia diplandra. Lineage (NCBI taxonomy): Eukaryota > Viridiplantae > Streptophyta > Magnoliopsida > Poales > Poaceae > Hyparrhenia > Hyparrhenia diplandra. Next base: position 369,919 of record JADLZK010007522.1, on the reverse strand, counting down.
AAAAAAGACATAAGTTGGCGGTATAAAATGGTCGATAACGACCGCCAACATGTAGGAAATTGCTTGGTCGGGTGCCTTGTACCCGTCTTTGCAGAAGGGCGTCCTTGGTTGTCGTCGTGGAAAGGAGGTTGTCCTTCCCCGATCATCGATGTCCTCTTGGGGCGGCGAGAATCCCGGCGACTGTCGCCGAGGTGCCATTGACCTCCGAGACCCTTGCTTTTCGGGGAGGCGGATGCTCCGGGGGTGGCAACGTGGTGTTTCGGAAAAGTACGCTGATGGTGACCGAGGAACCGTCGGCCCGCACCCCACCGAGGGGTTGGCATCGTGGCTGCAAAGTGTCATCCGAGGCCCCTTCGGGATGGGCACGTGAGATGACATTACGGTGGGGTGGTTGTCACAAGATACACGGTGAGGCGCGAACAGCGCCTAACAAAGGCGTTCAGGGCGATCGACGGTGTCACGGAAGGATTTGACCACCGCGGCGCCCCTCGGGAGAGAATCCGGGTGTCGAGGCGTCCGGCTTTGTCGGCGTGGACATCCGCCCGTCCTTCTTTGTCGCGGCCGTTGCCCGGCGGCGGACGCGAGGGGTGTGTTTGGCGGAGGGGGTCTCGGGCGAATCGACCCAATCCTCCCTCCCGAGAGGGGGTCGGGTGAGTCGCCGATCTCCCGCCCCGTGAGGACCCTACCGGCGGGCTTCTTGGGATGTCCGCTTGTCGATGAGTGCCGAGGCGAGTCATTACCTTAGTTGATTGCGTCGAGGTGTCATTTATTTTGGCACCCGACAGGACCTCCACATGATTTGCCTCCTAGGGCACATGAGACCACGTGGAAAAGTCTAGCAAAGATTACGGCTCTTTTCGTAGGTACGCTCGGTTCAAACTATAATTACATGGTGGCGTCGCGCGAAATTCAAATAAACGGGAAAAGTACCAAACCAACTCCGAAAAATCTCAAACTTCGTGATTGCTTCCACATTTGCGTGTGAAAGGCTCGAAAAAAGTTTGAGACCACATGGGGCACAAGAACATTACAAATTAATTAGGAACCAGGTTAAACTATAACCTTACAAATAATTAACATAGTAAACACACTAATCATCATCATCGCCGTCGGGATCAATATTCGGTCCAAATTTGTGATCCATGCACACCGAATGTAGGATTGTAGAAATATCGGGTAGTTGATGTCACGGATTAAGTATCCGCTTGAGTCGATGAAGGTCAATGCCCTTATGATTGCACTCTCTCGTCCCTCTCAAGGCCGTAAAAATGCTCGACCATAGATGTAACCTCTTGAATCGACCAACGTCTAAGTCAAGAAACCTTATGTAGTATTGTCGCCCTTCCGTAGTTTGTTTGGCCGAGGTGTGCACGAAGTCCCAATCGTACCCGAGTTGGTTTGTAGGTTGGTCGAGAACGGCCGCCAAGCCACATACAAAGATAAGTAAGATCGTGGAGCAAAATCTGCAAGTGGGAGAATCAAAATGAATGAGGATGATGTGAATCTATCTAATATGCAGTGTCAAAATGATGAATTTAATTTATTACCACATCATCATGGTTGTAACTCCCAACATATTCGCTATATTGCCATGGGGGGATATTCTGAGAAGACAAAGCATGTATCTTGAAGTGCGAGAAATCAGGCACAATGTAGCAAACACGTCGAAGTGCATCTAAGCACAAGGAAACGACATTGTACTCGGCGTTTTGCACGGACATTCTCTCGGTTCCCCTCTCGTGGATTAGGTGGCTGTTGTGTCCTGGACACCTCGAAGGGATGTAAAAACTTATTTCACACGTATATAGTTGATGCCCATGTGATGCTCTAGATGTCGTGGTCTCCACAAAACTAGAGATAAAGAACCAACTAAGTCTTCGTTTCTAGCCATTGTACTTGGTATAAAGTCTCGTGACACATATAAATGCAATAAAATGACGTTAAGTTAAACTAATCGTCCATGTATTTGTTATAGTAAAATAAGAAATAAAAATGTTAGAAAAAATTTCATACGATAATCGGATAAGGGAATGGCCTTGTGTCCACACCGGGGCGAATGGCTCATCGCCAAATGGGAAACTGGTTGTTGTGGTGGCGGCAAAGGCGGAGGACCGTTCATACCACCAAATTGAAAGCGATAAAAAGGAAAAAAAGGACAAAGCTCATAAATATATAATATATATATATTGTTTATATGCATATATATAGGAATTCTAGACAAGAAAAAATATCCTTACCAATAAAATATCCCGGCGCCATGAACAAATCTCCTAGAAAGAGAGAGAGAGGGAAAGAACCGAGTGGATTTCGTGCAGAGTGACAGGAGCTCGTGGGTGCGTGCTTGGGTATGTGTGTGTATGCGGCCGGGCGCCTTGATTTATAGCAGTTGTTGAGTGAGGTAAATCACGCCGGTATTAAGATACCCGGCAAAGGAATACAATATCACTACTGGTTATTTGTATGTAGCCGGCGGTGAATACAATATCACTACCGGGTTATTTGTATGTAGCCGCAATAAATTCACGGTGTTGTCACTTCACTCGCTTTTGCATGCATGCATTGTTGCGATCTTCTTTGCATATGTATGAGTAGATGCTTCACGCAAAGCCGGATACCATATCACGTTCTATGCAAAGCATATTGTTATGAATGCTTTTAGTGACATTGAGGCCATATGGATGTGAATAAAATTTATTATCTGTTGTATTTTTGTTTGTTACATATATAACTTTATTTCATTCACATTGGATTTGGATATCTGTTGTATTTTTTCTCTCGACATTGCGGATATTTCATTGACGCAAACCGTCTTTTTATTATGTTCGATGAAGGATAAAAAATGGGAACTCAAAAATATCAAAGAGGCAAACAACATCCATAACAAACAAAAATACAACAAATAAGAAATTTGATTACATATATTTCCATAACAAAGACCTTACATAAAACTAAATATACGGTAACAAAGACCAATTCACGATAGGTCAATGCTACAATCAAAGTGTACAAACACATTAAAAATTTAACCACCTCGCAAGTCTCTTGTAGCATCTCTCTGGGGGTCGAAGAAGTGGCGAGACCGCTAAAGAACTGACTGAGGAGGTTGGAGGATGAGATTCACCGAGAGCTTCGTCTTCAGCCCAAACTTGACCATTGGACGAAGGATGAAGTCACAATAACCGTCCCAATGGGGATTGTTTTTCCGTGGATCCATATGATTCGGATACTATATGTCCATGTGCCCGAGTTTTGGTTCGATATTTTCACCCCAAAGCACAAGGACTCGACTCTTAATATGAGTCCGAGTAGGATCCTAACGGCGGATCCTAGCACTGTGAATCATGGCACCCACAGAAGCTGCAAGCTCCGGTGTCTCTCTATCATCAGTAAGACTCTTCTAGCACCTTTTCTGTAAACTATTTTCTTGGACTAGGCATATCTGTATGTGGAGGGCTTTCTCCCAAAGAAAGGCCATATGTATGTGGAACTAGAAAGTAATGCTAGCAAAGAAGATCGAGGACGAAGAACAAGGAAAATAAGCAGAAAAAAATTCCTAGATCCAAAACCCATGACACTAAAATTCAAAACTAAGCCCTTTGTATTTTGAGGAGAGAGTAGGAACTACAGATCTAACCAAGAATGCAAGAACAGATAGGAGAAACTAGGTGCAAAACACGGCGTCCCCCTTGCTTGTTTAAATAGGCGAGATGCCGTGGTTGAGGCGACCGCCGTTGTAATGGAGGACGTGGCGGCAGAAGAGCGCCATTGGTGCGAAGGTCAGCCGAGAGTTGAGAACTGTGCGGCCGTTGAATATTGCGAAATCACCGCTGGGTCTCGCCACCCGACAGGTGATATCGAATACCACCGCCGAAAGCTTTGCACCGGCAAAGATCTATCGATCACCGCCGTTGTAAAACTACACCCGCGGTGTTTTAACCGACATTGATTTAACCCGTCGATGCTACAACCGGGTGCCACGGGCTTTTTCTCATCGGTTCCGGAGACACTATGGGTTTCCTAACCGCGGTGAATACTACCGGGCAACGCGGTTCTCCACGCTGAAGCGCCATGCATGCATGCACAGGCCTGATCTATGAACACGCTTAGTGAACGTGATAGCTACGATATTGTGCATACTGCACTACTCTCATGGTCAAAAAAGAAAAAACGTGATGGCTATCCGTTGGGCGGTACAAGTTTGATTCTTTAAATAGCCCGACAAGTGTTGTGGGGCGTGCTATAGCAAGTTGAGTGTCATTTGTTCATGCCCAAACCCGGGTAGCGTAAGTCTCTCGTCTCCCCTCCCTCCCTCCCTCCCGCTCCCTCCCGTCGGCATCGAAGGTACGTGTGGTTGATCTTGTAGCAATGGTAAATAATGTAAAGCATGCATTCCTTGTTTTAAAATCACACCGGTGTATTTAGATAAGTATCTATCTATGCTATCAAATCAATATCATTAGATTTCGTGAGCAACATCTATAGCAATGGTAATCCTAATTAAACTCGAGCATCGTTCTTGAAAAATGGTCAAAAACGGCTTGTTGGGGATCGAACCGAATCGGGATTGGGTGCCTTGGGAAACGCGCGGGCGTAGGAGGAAGCGGCCATTGGACACGCTGGCGTGCAAACGCGTAGCCGATCGCCCTTGGTTGCCGCCTATGCGTGGGGATTGGAGATCAAAACGCGGCGTGCAAGCCGCAGCCGCCATCGGCCTTCGGTGTCGGGAGACGGGGTCGGTTGTCGCTTGACTGCTTTCATGGCGCCGCCTTGGGAAATGACAATCGACCGCATGCATTCCATGGCTTGTTACTATATAATCGTACCACGCACCCTCTCGATTTGGTACCATCTTCATCGCTAATTAACCTCTCTTTTCCATAACCTCGATCACCAGGCAGCTTCATCGACGTCGCGTGCGAGATGGCCGGCAACTACACCATGGAGGAGCTTCAGGTTCACCGTCGCGCGCCTCCATGACGCCCCGCAAGCTCACCAACCCGGCCGGCAGCGGTCGGCGCCAATGGTGGCTTGGCCGTTGATGGAGAAGGCCAACTTCTACGCCTACAAGGTCGATGCCATCGCCGACATCCTCGCTACGGGGATACCGGCGAGGCCGGGCGGCGCTGAACGCGCGCCGAAGGCGGCCGGCGGCGGAACGCGGCCGACGGCGAAGGGCGGGCGGCGGGGGCGAGGCCTAGGCGGCGCGTCGCGCTTTTTTTGTTCTTTTCATTTTGTAAATATATTATCTAGTAATATATAAGGAACCGATCATTTTAATTCGTCTGCGTGTGCAATCTTCTCGTTTCTATCGCTTGTTTTACCGCTTCCTTGGTCTTCAAATCGCTATCGGTTCTTATTCAAACCCGCGAGTGATCTCAGGTCCATCAAGACCACCGCCCGGGAACGATTCAACCCGGTGGTGATCTAAGTCTTCACTACCGGAATTGGTCGAGTCCGTGGAGTTTTTGAGTTTCCCGCGCTGAACGGTTCATCATCGCCGGGGCGAGGTTCAGCACTGCCGGTGGATTAAATTCCGGCAGTGATGCCGGGCGTAGTGATGAAACGAATTTGTAGTAGTGTTTCTAATAATAGTATTCGTGACAATGAATTACTCCTTTATTATAACTTCTAATGAACTATACTTCCCTCCATATAGTGGAGAGCAAATGCTTGAGTGACTTTGATGATAGTACAAGTTACACTCACGGGCCATCCAGTCGCGCCTTTGAAGGAGCATATGCAAATTAATACATCTCGATGCAGTGAAATTGCACTAGCATTGTCTATGACATTGAAACATTCTATAACAACTAGTATATTGCCCGTGCTAACGCTACGGTTTAAATTCAGGGATGCACATGAAAATAAATAAACTACGGTGGTATTTTGCCACATAAATAGAACAAGACAATTAAGAGAGACTACAATTCATTGCATCATTGAAAATAACTAAACGTGTACTGTACATACGACATTGAGAGAACATGTATCATACAACTATGTTGGCATGTCTCCTTTTCTTTCTCTTGACATAGCTGAGAAAATGAGCGGGGTAATTAGAAGGAATTGAGAAGTGCTACTCAGTTTGTAAACCACAATAAGAAGACACTGGATTATCACTTCTGCCATCATCTCTAGGCCATCTATATCCTTAGCATAGTTTAAACAAAATCATAACTCTAAAAAAAATCACAACAGAGAGTGGAACACCCTGTCACATAACAAAGAATAAGTATAGGTAAAAAACTCATCCAAGCTTGCCTCTGTTGCACATGTCACGGTTCTGGTTCAAATTGATGCAATGAAAATTCACCCAAGCTTGCCTGTGTTGCACATTTCAATCAACAAAGTGATCAGAATGATGTGAAACATGGAAGAAAGCAACTGTAGGTGATCTGCAACAGTACCAATGTATGTTTCTGAAGTTATAGATAAAAATTTACATTAAGCAAGACACACCAAAATGCATCAGCTTCATCCTTTAGTAGAACTATCATTGGTGAGCATAAATCACTCATTCCTGATGTACCTAACCTTGTCAATAAAAAAGATCAGAGCTGCCTCAGAGAAGCATAGATCAACCATGTCCAAAAATACGAACTGTGACTGACCCTGCAACCCTGACCCCCAATCTTTGTCTGCTAGAAAGTTGCAAGCATTGATGATTAAAGATATTCAGATATCAAATCAAAGATATTCAGACACCCTGCTACCAAAAACAAACAAAAAAAGTGACAGTACAATAGGTGTTGTTGACCACTTATCACATCTTTTCTACTTGCTTAGATGCCAAAAAATAAATGGAATAAAAAGTACAGTACAATAGCAGCCTTCATTTACATGTCACAAATGATGAAACTCAATGATGAACAACAAACTGTAACAAAATGCTATTTGCTATTAGAAAAAAAAAAAGAAATCAAACTAACCAGCACTATTTGTTCCGGTTCTTGCTCATCTCATTGAATTTCCAAAGAAGAGAGATTAGAAAATTTAACTGGCCGGGCTTGGCGAGACACGGATGAAGACCACACAGCAATGGTTCTCATGTTCGGATTATCAAATTCTTTGAACAAAACATGGATCAGTGGTGCAGCGAAAATAGTGCAGTGTATCTATGTAGACCTTGCCTATCCCATTAACCAAACAAGCACTACATTTTTTAAAAGACAGAACAAAAGAATAAACTTTCTAGTAATAATTTAACCACCCCAGGTAACCTTTTAAAGTAAATAGACCGGGTCAATAATTATCAAATGCGAATCCCTGAAGTCTATCCCTTACCAATATGCCAGGCAGCAAGCAAATGATATATCCACTTCATGACTATATCCTTCCCACTGGATCTGCAAAAACTGAGTTCATTAGATGAAGGCAAATGACATTCTTCAAGGTTCATCTTCTAGGACAGGAAGTTGATCCCGCTCGTTACCTGCATTCAAGGGGAAAATGGGCAGATACATCAGAACGTACCATCAGAGGTTGTCAACACTTGAAGATCGACTGATGGCAAGAATAAAATGAAAAACAAATGTAGTTTGCTCTGTTCTTACTCTACTTCCAAAATTCTGCAAAAATAAAAGATGTCGATTGCTGACCCTACGCCTGTGCTGCCGCACGATCTGCGCCTCCAGGCTTCCACCTCGATGAGCCATATTGATTTGCAGCTCCCCGCCATCGAATTCCTGGATGCCCGCGGCTATGGTTAGCTGCAGGCACTCTTCTCCACCTCCCTGTATGCCGGCGCAGTGTGCCGAGCCCGCAACCGTGCGCCACAGCGGAGTCAGGCGCCGTAGCCATCCGCGCGCGCAGAGAGACGGCGAACGCGGCCGCCGTGGTCGCCAGATAGCGGCTAGCGGGCAGGGAGGAGAATGAGAAGGGATAGTCAGGATCTACGTCACCTGCTTGCCGGGCCAGACGAAGAGCACCTGGACGCCGCGGGTGTGGCGAGAGGATGAGGTCTCCTGCTCTGATGAAGAGCACCTGATCGCCGATCTCAGCTTCAAGACAGCAGCGGAGGCAGTCGCGGAGGCCGAGGCCTGATTGCCGCAGCCGGAGCTACCATGGCAGCGGCGCGAGGAGGATATGGAAGGGGAATTTTTTGGAAGGATACGATTCTAGCGCGCGTGAATAACGGCGGCTGCCGACGGACCTGGGAGGGGCAAGGGGATTAACGCGCGGTGGGAGTGGGATTACCTTGACACAATCAATCATGACCCTTGATTATGAGTGAAGTAAAGAGAGAGAAAGGTGAGGTTAAATCTGGAGCGTCCGTTTTGAAAGATTTTAAATTTTTTGTTTCCATTTGTTTCCATTTGTAGCCCGACTAAGTTGGTGATTAAGAGGGTATACCTCAAGGCAATGCAATACCCTTAGACTAAGGATCGGTTTAGTTTCTCAGCTAATCTCGTCAGGCGAGACTAGTCTTACCTTGCTAGGGTGGGAGACCAAAATTGACTAGCTTGGGACAGCAAAGAACAACTACACAAAAAAGAAAAACAGATAAAATGAGGAAACTTTCAAAGAGATCCAAACATTTAACCAAAAAGTTGATTTCTTTGCCTGGCAAGACGAGGCAAGGTTTGGTTAGGATCCAAATGACGCCCTAAAATACAAAGGAAAAATAAGCCAAAGAGATAGTAATGCAGTTTTCTAGGCTTGATACAAGTATGCCCAATTGAAGATGCATGTCTTCATGCGAACCCATCACGATATGGCGCTCGGAGTTATTCAGTCCGGCCTTCGGGGGTTTGGACAGGCTTTGCTCGAAAGATGGATGCGTGTGCATTGGTGTTCTCGACGCCTGTTGAGTCGTCTAGGAACAGCAGCTCACGGATAAATTAAAATAATATAATAGCAAGTACTGTAATAATAAATAAATGAATAAATAAATAAATGTTGTCTCTCAGCGTCATGATATTCGTCGTGCAGCGAGGCATGGTCCGGCCCTGCAATTCTGTAGCCGTAGCCCGTAGGTGTGGAGCAACGGACGGAGGGCCGCCCCGTCGGTGGCTGTGGGTGGGCGGTGGCCCGTGGGCGACGCGACTCTCGTGTTTGGTTGCTAGTGTATGTGCCAAGGTTCGCAAAAAAATAGTGTATGTGCCAAGGACATGCTTAGCTTACCTTTTGCCGGGTACACAAGAGCTAAATTGACTACATTGAGATAGCAAGAAGAACATGCTAGAAATCCAAACACTTAATCACTGTTTTTTCCCTGACAAGGTGAGCTAAGGATAGGTGTAAATAAAACTAAGCTAACTGTCAATGTTAGGGGCAGGAGAAAGCTAAAGCCATGTTTTGAATCCAGTAGTATAAAAATTTAGCCATCTTGATCCTCCAAATAAGTGATCTAAAGTTTACCTAACCTTACTAAAAAGTCGTCCAAAAAAAAAAAAACATCATCTCTACTATAATGTCCCACTTCTTTCCTTTTTTGGACCGACGATTACCAACCAACGGATCCACGAACCAAGGGGCAGGATCGAAAGTTTGATGCAAGGTCTGACACCCCTCGCATTCCCCTGCACGGCCGTACTAATCACCGCGGAAACAACGCCATTCGACCACCGTTCGAAGCACGGGAAAAGCACGGAAGGAAAGATAAAAAAAACACATTAATAAAATAAAAAAATTGTTCGAACGGTCGCGTCGATCCTCCTTGCGGAGATCGCGGCACTCCTCCTGGCGGCGATCGCGACTTTCCTGAAGGGCCTGGCTCGCAGCGATCTTTCCCAGCGGCCTTCTACGACGGACTCTCCAGCGCGGGTGGAAGCGAACCAGGGATCCACGGCACCGACGAGTTTTGCGTCTACGCCGCCGCCGTCGTCACCGAGTCCGACATCAGCCACCTCCTGTACCTCTAGGCCGTCGTAAAGGAAACACTCCGGCTGCATGCACCCGACGGTTCCGATCATCCTGAACAAGGCGGAGGTATGTGTACGTGCGTGATCCGGCCCGACACCCATCTGCAGTGTCTCCAAAAATTGGGACTTTTTTAGATCGATGGATTTGAGCAGGATAGACGGGTGATAGTCATTACTGCAACAAATAAAAAAGAGGGCCTTCATCCGGCTCTCATCAGGTGCCAGATTATTTTCTCCACAAAAGCTCTGTTGCTGTTTTCTTCTTTTTCTATTTGCGTATTTCCTAAGAGGCATAGATCTCAACATTTAATCTGCTATCAAAACAAAAAGTTCAGTTTGTTCAAAGGTACCTCTAACTTATTTCTTTTTCTGGTGCACCATTGCAGCCGTTTTGATTCAATCATTTGTTTCGCCTTACCGGATCAGCAAGCTCCGTGTGTAAATAGCTGCACAATATGCCAAACGCTTCAATATAACAGAATTGGTACAGTTTTCATTAACCACTCGAGTAAGGCATCGATGTTCATTATGGAATATTATTAAGGCATTAACGGTTCATTGGTATTTTTCTAGCCTTCTCTTGCGACGGATTACTCATGTTTAAACTAAACTAAAGTGTTTAAACTAAACTAAACTGTATTTTCTAGAGAAGGAGGGAAGCTCGAGAGACGTTGAACTGAAGGAGATGGGAACCTAGAGAGACACTCCTGGTATTTTCCAGAAGTGGCTCCTGCTGGTTAGTTAGACTACCTTCAGATTAAATGAAGACTGCCTTGTATGCCATGAGTAAGTCGAAGAATACCCTTCATCTATCAAAGTTTTCCAAATTTAAGTTAACAAGGTTCATATGCTCTCTATAATACTATTATGTGGGTTTCAGCTGCTCTATGTACTACTATTATGCCGGGATAAAATCAATATGTAGTTATCTATTAGAGACTAAAGGTTTCTTTCTTAATCTTATTAACTGAGAATTTAGTTTGTGGAATTGCTATTTCTGAAGGTTAGTTTCAAAGAACTGGGAACATTCTTATCTACTACTATAGTCATTGTTCTTATCAAATAAACATTTTTTCTACCAGATGTTATCTCTTTTTACTACTAATATTGCATCAGTGTTTTTCTACAATCTGCCATTGTTATCTGGTATATGTAGTTTATGAGATAGGAGCTTACACACACTTGTGATTTAAGAATTTAATGACTGAATGCTTTTTTTTTTTCCAAAACTGAAATCTATTACTTAGTGGTGCATGTTGTTGTATGCAGTGGTGGCTGCAACATTAAGACTGGGCCAACATCGAGCTGATGAAATTTGACATGGGAAAACAAGGAGTCTGATGATGGTAAGAGGGTAAGGCAAGTGTCAACATATACTTTGATTACAAGCTCTGAAAGTGGTTTGTTGTGGGAGACGAAGATATTAGCTCATAGCTGAAAAATATTGATGTATTTCATTCCTCAGGAGTTTGTTATGTAGCCCAATGTACAACAACTTGGTAGTTCCATTCTAAATCAGGGTATTGTCATATTGTTCTACACTATTCTAAATTGTATATGTAGATGTGGTTGCCAGTTGAACCTGTAACTGAGTAATGGAATTACCACTTCAAAAAAAAAAGTCAGCAAGTTTAAATGTAAGCCACAATCCTCTTTTATAAGTTTTCATTTCTTCAAATTTCATCACTTGGTTGTTTTCACATGCATCTTTAAAATTTCACCGTAGCATTAGCACGGGCAATATACTAGTCATTAAAAAAGTTATTAGTTCATTGGATTTTCAAGTGTGCTAAAGTGCTAAACAAGCCTAAAGTTTAGTAGCCAAATAAACTTTAAACCATGAGATTCTAACAGGACCAAAGTAAAATAAACGCACTTAATGCTAACAATGTGATGCGTCCAACTAACTTCTCGTGAGAAGCTAGGTTCCAATACTAGTACTCCTTTTATTCTGAAATACACGATGTGGAAAAAAAAAAAAAATCAAAATTTTGTCATAAGTTATAACATATTCTACATTGCTCCACACTCTATCCATCTATGCATGCCTTTTAAAACACCATCATACCTAACATATAACTCGTATAATTGGTTGCCAAAATCACGTGCATGCATGTCTTTCAAACTATCACTAGAAAATCAAGCAAGTTGAAAACCAAACTTACTGATCAGTAGAGAGCAAGTTAGATTTTTTCTAAACTTGTTAGGACTTATTTAGATGCACCAATATCCACCTCAATTCATGTGAATTGAGATAAAAAAAAAAGTACTAAATTTTGCCCTGATCCACTATAACACATGCAAAAGTGAGATAGATACGAGCGTATTCAAACAACCCTTTATGTGTTTTATTTGGTCCTAGAAAATCCTTTTAGATACCATGGAGTATCCAAACAAGCACCATAATATAAAGTACACTCACTCTATCCAATAAAAATATTGCCACAAGATTAGTTCTATATAAAAAAATTACCAAACGTTTGTATCTCTAATGATACTAAATATGTGCATAAATAGTAATATTTTTTATATAATTTTTAAAGTTGATAATTTCTAACTAGTGAGTGAGAATGACACTTTTTACCTGAGGAAAAGAACAATTGACAACTTGAACACCACACACACAAGATCCGGCTCTCGTGATGGAGAGAGTGTGAAAAAAACTTTGGAAGTTGTGTTTATAAATTTTAAATTATCTAAACAAGGCCCGACGGCAGGAAAACGGCTCGACCTTGTCTAAAAACACGGGACCAAAGAAAAAAAAAGAAACCCGTATGACTTACACGAGGGCCCCATAATAGGAAGGTCCCACTGTCATTGAGAACGCGTACACGGGCCTACCCAAGTCTGTTGATGCTTTCGTGACGGAATCAATACACAATCTCGCCTTCCAAACTTGCAATCCCCAAATCCAATTCCACGATTCCACAAGGCGCACTTGCCGCCGCCGGAGTATCGCCGTCGACCGATCTCGCGTCCTTTGACACCTGCCCAGCCCGACCTTCTTCCCTCCTAACCGCCGCCGCTGCGTTGCCCGACCACCGGGGACCAAATCGACAGTCAGCCATGGCGAGCGCGGATCTGTTGCGGAGGGAGGAGGAGTTCTACTCCTCCCCGTTCGATTCCCCGCCAAAGGTAACGCGCCACATCTCTTGGATTGGATGGATGGCGATGCGGATCGATTTCGCTCCCCAAATTGGACTGATGTGCATGTGTTGCGCTCACAACTGATCGAGAGGAAGATTGAGGCCCTTGAGCCTTGAGGACATGGCCACCAGGGTGAGGATGCTCATCCTGATTGCTGTTTGCTTTCTGTACCTCTTGCCACCCTTTTTTTTTCTTCTGTGATGCATTGTTAACAATTCAATAATTTCCTGTGCGTCTCCTGTGATGACAAATAAAAAAAAAAAAATTGCAAAAAATCACGTATTCTATGTTTGCAGGCTTTAATGTAATAATAATGGAATAAAAGTCTGATGTAAATGAAACAATTTTTGTTGTGTACGTATATACTAGGGGTTCACCGGTTGATGGTTTACACATCACAATGTTATATATACAGGTCAGTAACCGGAGATCACGGAAGTGGATGAATGACCGTTTGCTGATTGAACTTGTCCCACGTCTTCATGTTGAAGAGATCAAATGCCTTTTTGCTCCTCCACCGTGGGGTAAACTCCAGATGATGCCTTAGATTTTTTTATGCAATTTTACTAATCTGGAATGAACTTCGCTGCTGTAGTTAAATGGTTTGTTGTAAATGTTTATATTGCTTCATCATGTATACATGTGCTATTGTTTACATGACTGTAAAGATCATCTATTCATCTTCTCTTAAGCATGCCCATTTCAAAACAAGGACTACCAGTTGCCACGCTTTACAATACTGAAAAATTGGAGTGAGGATATGCTCGTTGTACTCTATTTGTTGCAAAAGTACTGGTGTTCTGGTGTACCAGAAAAGCTCTAAATTATGTTGGCATATGGCAGAAACATAGAGACTGTCTTCTGTTAAGCATGCCCATTTAAACTTCCGCACGGACTACGATACTAAAAAAAAATGTTTAGTCAAAGCATATGCTTGTTTCTCTTCTATTATGAATCACATGTTTTGATTCAAATTCCTGTGTGGAATCACTGCCATTAATCATGGGCATCACATGCTTGATATTTTCATGTTGGTGTATACTTTGGAAAAGCTCATCTTTGAATTATACTGATTATGCAGGTGAGGAAGTACCCTTGTCAGCATTCTGCAGGACAAGTGTTGGTGAATGGGATGCATTCAGGAGCATTGACATGGATGCTGAGGTATTAATGCCTTTGTTGCTAGTCACATTCTGTTCATCATTGCCCCTAATTAGTGAACTGAACAACTGAGACAGAGGATCTGTATATCACACCATGCATTAGTTTGAGGATCAGTTGTACTTAGCAAGTTTTTTCTTATTTGTAGGCAAGATTGATGCAACATATGAAAAGATCATCCCAAAAAACAGGAATCATATGGACGAAGGGGAATTGATTGCGCTGAATGCCTGGCATCGGATAGATCGCCAAACTAGAGAAGCAATAAAGAGAAATTTCCTTCCTGATCTGCTTGAAATATATGAAGTACTGCCTTCTTTCCTCAAGTTTGGACTTCTGTTTATTGAAATGATTATAATGGATCATAGCTAATTAGTTTGTCTTGTAAAGAAGACATCAGGTTTCTTGATTATGTATTTGTATATGTCTGTATTAGCTGTCTTAGCACATGTATTCATCAATACCACATCTAGTTTGTTACTTGTAGTTTCCAGACTAAAAATTTTAATTCAATAACTGTTATCTTTCCAGTATAAGAAAAATGTATCAGTTTAACACTATGCTTGTAAAAGTAGAGAGGTCTTTCTTGCAATCATATCTATGGTGCATAGGCTTTGTACAAGCTCTGTAGCTACTTTGTTTCCACCTTGTGCTAAAAATTTCTTTACGAAGTTTCGAAAGTTGGTATCAATACTAGATAACTGAAATCCTTTTGCTCACAAGAAACTGGAGCAGTGTTTTCTTTTTTCCATTGTGGTTTTTAACTTCATTCACGCCACTTGTACCAACTTTTCGTCCAGCCGATTGATTCAGCATGTCAGTTGCTCACATCACCTTGCTTCTGCCTTTTCATGTTTGCAGGAACGAAGTTAGGGCGTTCATTGAAGATACTAGTGACAAGGATGTGCTTATGCTGGATGTTCAGGACCCATTTCAGAGGCTGCTTCTGCATGGTGTTTGTGAGGTATGTTCCCAAGAAAATCCAACAGCTTCCTCTTTTAGAACAAAGTTTGTCTCTTAAACAGAAAACAGCTGCAGTGTTGATCATGTCTTGTCCATATGCAGTTCTACAACGTGAGCTCGGCAACCACGAGCGGTGTAGAGAAGATGGGAGGCCTTGGAAGACAACCACCATCAAGAAGAGGCAGGGCACGGGTGTTCCCTCCAGAATCACATTAGTTAACTTTCTGAGGATGAAGAAGAATGGGTCCCAGTGACGTATCGTTGCATGAGATCCTGAGGTTGATGTTTGGGCGCTCAGATCTTGCCTGAGTGTGTACTGAATTATCTTGATGTGGCTCAAGAAGCCAACAAATTTGTTGCTTTAGATTCCGTTTAGGTGTTTGCAAATGTAAATTATCCGTATTTCCTTTTGAAACACATTGCAAGGCAAGTGATGTGGTCACTGGCAATCATGCTCTTAGTCTTATATCACATCAACCTGCTGGCTATATCTGTACGGTTTGAAACCATTATAGAGTAGGAACTTTCAGTTGTACCGAGCCTTTTTGGTGCCATTATTTGGGCTTCTTGTAGGCATCAACGTTGTCTTGGTATTTGATCGAGCCCCCCCTCTCTATTTTCTTGGATTTCAAAGTTTAAACTCGTCAGGGAATGTTGTGTGATCTAAGTTCAAAATTGAACTCAAGTTAAGGCATGGAGTGTGATCTAACTTTGGACCATCTGGATTTTGTGAAATTAGTTTTGAGCTAGTGATGGAATGTTTATTGTGGCCAAAATTTTCAATTTTGTGAAGGGATTTGGTGTGGAACTATTTTTTGAAAATAAGCCTGAACTTTATGTTTTGACGAAAGCTAATATTGTTTAATAAGTTTTAAAAAGTTTGATAAGAGTTTGACCAAACATGAAAGATTTGTGTAACAGAATGGGCCAATGTGAACCAAGGAAGAAGAAAGATAGATATGGAAGCAGAGTAGTGCACCAATGAAGAAGAATGCTAGTGCTTGTTTAGTTTTATTTTGACACTGAAGGAAGATAAACACATCAATGTCTCATTTTAGGAATAATAATAATATTATTATTACAGCACTGCGTCTCTGCTACAAGTATTAGATTAATAATAGCAGATCAAGGAACTGCTGATAGATAATATTGCTTGGGTACATTTGGCAACAATTGCACACACATTGTTTGTTGCAGTTAGGTCTAAGGCTCCTCTGGATCTGGCACCGCCGGTGTGCTCTCCTGCTGATAATTTACACCATCAGTCGTCTTCGTCAGAATCGGTGTCGTCGTCTTCATCATCCTCAAAGTCTTGATCTTTGGCAAGAAGAGAGATAAATATGGAAGTAGAGTAGTGCACCAAGGAAGAAGAGAGAGTATGACCCAGTGCTTGGTTAGTTTTACTTTAACATTGAAGGAAGATAAACACATCAATGTTCCTTTTTAGGAATAATAATATATTATTATTATTACAACTCTGCGTCTCTGCTACAAGGAACTGCTGATAGACAATATTGTCTGGGTACATTTGGCAACAATTTGCACACACGGCTCCACTGTTGTTTGTTGCAGTCAGGTCTAGGGCTCCTCTGGATCTGGCACCGCCGGTGTGCTCTCCTGCTGATAATTTACACCATCAGTCGTCTTCGTCAGAATCGGTGTCGTCGTCTTCATCAGAATCGGTGTCGTCGGAATCGGTGTCGTCAGAGTCGTCTTCATCATCCTGCTGCGGTGGCAGGTCTCGACGACAGAGCGGACAGAGAGTTTTGACCCGGAGCCAGGTGAAGATACAGTCCGGATGGAAGGCGTGGGAGCACGGCATGACCCTCAGCGTCTCCTTGGCGCTGGCGTCGAAATCCTCGAGGCACACGGCGCAGTCCTCCGGCATCCCGGCGTCGCCAGCCCTTGCCTCCCGCAGACAACGCCGGATGTAATCGTCCCTGTCGGCGGCGGCTCGAGCACGCTTGCGGTCTTGGACGTGCCAAACCCGAGTCCGTTCCGCCCATTCTCGAGACATCTGCCAGAGGTAGTCCATGTCGCTATAGTCTTGGCGTGGCAGCTCTTCGTCGTACTCATAGAATATGATCTCGCCACCGACGAGCATCGGACTAACCACCCGACGGTAACCAACAGCTGGAGCATCGGACTCATAGAATATGATCTGGCCATCGACGAGCATCGGACTAACCACCCGACCCCGACGGTAACCAACAGCTGGAGCATCGGAAGTAGCGACTGTGTCATCCATATCCCGGCTCCTGCGGCGGCCACCGACGGCCGGAGAGGACATGGCGGCGGCGGGCGGAGAGTATTTAGTACAATGGGAGAACACGGGATGGATCGAACGAGATGCAAACCTTACCAGGGAAGGGAGGGGGTCTGGTGCTCTGCCTCTGCTTATATCGTCGGGTCGATCGTCAGACCTCCACTATTCGAGTCGACTTCGGAAGATTTGGGATCTGGCGGGGTATTTTATTTTGGTGGCCGTCAATTTAGCGCGTAAAATATGCACGGGCCCACTTCCATAGGGAAACCGACCCGACCTCCTTCCGTGCCACCACGGTTCGTCTTCTTCATCAAGACTGACTGAGCAGGCTGCTCGGTGCTCGCCTACTACAAGCCCAAGGATCGATTGTTTCAACATCGCTCGATTACTCGACATGAAGCTAGTTTTTGTTTTAATGTCAGTAGATTTATTTATCAATTCTGCTCAGCTCTCTTTATTTGTGGTGCCATTATTTGGGCGTCTTGTTCATCGACGTTGTTCTTGGATTTCAAAGTTTGAACTCAAGTGAGGGAATGGGGTGTGATCTAAGTTCATGTCCGGACAAGTTAGTCGCAATTTTTTTTTTTTTTTGAGAAAATACCCTCCCTAGTCTTTATTCAAAAACAGTTCTATTACATGCTCCTTCTGGCGGAGAGAGGAGCGGAGCTTTCGGGGTTTTACTTATTATTCCATCTGCCTGATTACCTTAGTTGAGTTGCGTGAGTTGGTGGTGGCTTGCGTCGATGACCCAATCCGATCGAGTTTAGTAGTGTCATGTGGTCGCTCCGGCCGGCGACGCTGGCGGGCTCCGTGGCTGCGGCCCCGGGCACCAAATTCGGCGGCCTGGAGGACGGGTTCGGCCTCCTCTGGGCCGATCCGGTGTCCTCGGTGGCAGTAGTTGGTGGTGCCAGAGTTTCTGCAGGCTTCGGGCGGAGACGGGGTAGTGGCGGTGGTGGTTGTGGTTGTGGTGGTGTCTGTGGTGGCGGGTCGACGGGCGGCGGCCGGTATGCAGGGAGGTGGCTATGGCCGGCGCGTGTTTGCGCTGGCGGTGCCGCGGCCGGGTGCCGATAGCTCGCCTTCGAGGCTTCGGATGATGGTGGGGCCGGAGCGTCCTCTGCTGGGCGACGGGTTGTGGTATGTTGGCTAGTGCTCCTCTTCCCCTTCGTGACAAACGTTATTGGTCCGCGCCACCTTGGTGGTGGGGCTGGGGGCTGGTTGGTACTTCACTGGTGGTGCCGACGTGGTGTCTCCGGCTATTCCGGGCTCTTCCGGTTAGTGTTGTTGCGGTTGAGGTTGGGAGTAGGCTGTTGGGCTTGGTTGAGAGCGTGTGGCGTGCATGGTGTTGAGCCAAAGCAAAGCTTCTACTGACGCCGTTATCTCGTGGCGATGGTGGCGGCGCCTTTTGGGCGTTGCTTTCCCCTGCTGGGGCACCATTGGGAGTCATCATGTTCCTGCAAAGACGGGGTCTTTCGGTGAAAACCTTGTCCTTTTTGGTGCGATGACGGCGCCATTGGCGGCGTGCCCTCCTTGGAGGCGCCGCGAATCGGAGACTTGTCTCGTCTTGTGTCAATGGTGGGGCTTGGTTGGTGGTGTTGCCTGCTTGCTAGCCGCTCGGGGGCTGCGCACGGTCCGTGTTGGCGGGGAGTTGCATAGGGACCATGGTGTTCGGCGGTGGTTGTGAAGGTTGGCTTGCGGGTGAGGGGTGGTGTGGTGGTGGTTGGGGACCTATGGCGTTGGGGGACGGTCTCGTCTCACGCCGTCCCTCCCCTCGACTTTGGCGGTGGGCGCGCGCGACGCCGAGGGAGGCCGGACTTTGGCATGGTGCCCGGTTGGCGGGGGGTGACGTAACCGCTACTTGCGTGGCTAGCGGCGATCCTATCCGGTGAGGCTTCGGGCTGGGCTATGGCAGCGACGAGTTGGGTCGTCGTTTTTCCTCCGGTGTGTGGAGCTAGTGGAGTTGGCAGTGGCGGCTATTGCGTGTTGATGTCCTAATCCGACCGAGCAGTATTGATCGTTGCTCGATTGATGCCCCAATCCAATCGAGCGGAGCTTTCGGTTTTACTTATTATTCCATCTGCCTGATTCACTTAGTTGAGTTGTGTGAGTTGGTGGTGGCTCATATCGATGACCCAATCCGACCGAAGTTTAGTGGTTTCTTGTGGTTGCTCGCGCCGATGACCCAATCCGACCCGAGGTGTTGAGGCTTGTGTCGGTGTCTCAATCCGACCAAGCAAGGAGTTGAGTGGGCACTAATTGTTGTGCGAGTTGAGTTGACTTGGTACCTAGGTGTGCAGGTCGAATAGGGTACCCTCCACAATTGTATGGTTTTTCCGCCCGGTTTCTAGTCAAAAACCCGGGCTGACACTTGCCTTTTTCTTTTTTTTCGTCTAATAGAAATCATGGCAAAGCTTTTGTCATCCTTTTCGAAAAAAGAGAGGAGCCACACATGCCATACCAAAAGAAAGATTGACTGAACTCCTAGCTAAATAAGCTTGTTGATTAGCTTGTCTGCCCTCATGGTGGGCGGCGATTGGATGGGCTGGAAATTTTTGATGGGCTAGCGGAGTCGTATTGGGTGGTACCGTCCAGACGGGCCCTGGTGCCGGACGTTCGGGCGCTTTTTGGGCCGATAATAAACATCCACGTTCATATTTAATCCTAAAAATTAATTAGTAGAAAAATATAAACAAAATTAGCCTATAAAGAATCTTGCTAGAACGGCTTTGCTTTTTGAATCATTCATCACTTGTGATGTCTCTAGGAATGTTCCACAAACTCCACCGTTAAGTAGCTCCACAAAAAAACCTAGAGTTTGTGTAGAATCTCTTTAGGTGCTCTCACGACTCTACCTTTATTCTCTAATAGAGTGTAAAGCGTTGAAACTGTTTAGCTAAAAACATAGAGTGTGTGACGTGTTAAAAATGTTTGCTAAAAACATAAAGTGAAGCTATATAAATGTGTAGCGGAGTAGTCCCAAACACCCCCTAAATTACAACTAGCGGGGAAAGGTCGAAATCACTAGCGGGGGTATCCAATTAAACTACATCAAACATTAACGTTGGATCCAGCTGCAAAACTCTCATAGTGCATAACCAAATTTTGGGTTGCCAACAAGGGGGATTTTTGTTTAAGCCGAGCCCAGAAATTCATCCCTGTGGGGATTGAACCAACTGAGATTGACTCTTTCAGTTCCTTTCGCAACGCTCATCTTGGTGAACTTGAATCTGAAAACCTTTGTCCATGTATGGATTGGTTGGGTATGTTTTTTTTTTCTTGCCGGTCACACTACACCATAGCCCTTAATCAGCGACTTTTAGGTCTGATGCACTGCACCCAACACATGAGAGACACATCATGGATGCCCAACCTGATATACTAGATAGGTCTTAAGTCTCTTTGAAGTTTGAACCCTTGCCATGAAACCAAACAACTGCCACCATTATCATGTTCTTGACATAGGGCCGACTCTGTAATTTTAAGGACCCTTTGGGCGAGCAACGAAGGGTCTTCAACTATTTTTTTAATATAACATTAATATATATATATATATATATATATATATATATATATATATATATATATATATATATATATATATATATATATATATATATATATATATATATATATATATATATATATATATATATATATTAGTGTGAATTTTCTAACCTCGTGGGCACTAGCCCACCCGGGGGTGGTTTTCTACCACCGTCCCTAGATGTGCGACATGTGGCGCATTAGACGGTCTCGATCTGCAACGTCTACTTATAGAAAGCCTAGACACCAAATTCCCGTGTCCGGGTATAAATGGTACTTCTTGTGGTCCATTGCTGCTTTGTGGAGCTGCCTACGGTACCAAGCCACCGGTTATCCCCGGTCATCCCACCCCTGTTATTTCTGCCGCGTTGCTAGTTGTGCCTCCATTTCCTCTCTCGCATGCAAACCGCCGACCGTCATGTTGGGATGTTGGGCAGGGAAAAGGGCCGCGTCTCGAAATCAAAAGGGAGGAGCCGGATGGCGACGCTGTTGGTTCGTGGGCGCAGGAACAGCGGCTAGCGACGCCGAGGGTGGTGTACTGTACGGGTTTAGTTTTTGGTTTTCGCTGGATCTCCCCTCGTAGGCATGGCGGTGGTCTGCCCCGCCGGCTGGGGCTCCTCCCAGCGACGAGCAGCGGCGGCGGCAGCGCCGGAGGCCCGGCGACCCCCCGACGATGGTCGGGGGCTTGTCCCCGCGGAGGCCCGATGCGGCCCGAGCCATGGGCGTCGGTGACCGGTGTCCGCGCGGTCCGATGCCGGAGCCGCTCCGCTCGCAGGGCCGGTCGGCATGAGCGACGACGAAGGCGCGTGGGATGGGATGTGGGTGAGTGCGAACGCCTCTGCTTCTGCATGCCGCTACCTCCGCTTTGGGCATGCTGCTGCCCTCTCCGTTCTTCCTCTCCTTCACACAAGTGCTGTGTTGTGTGTTTTTCTATTTTTAGCATGAAGGAGAGAGGAATGAAGGAAGTGGACACGGTTAAGAGGCAGCGCCTTCCTAGCTCGTCCTCGACGCCGTCTCGGCCTCGTCTCGTCAGCGGTGACTTCCTCAGCTCATCGCTGTCCGACGTCCTCTCTCTCTCTTTCAGGGGTGGGCGTTCCTATTATTGGCCAGCCCCGAGAAGCATACAGCAAGATGAGCCATGTCGGCGATGACGTGACGACGGCCGCATTGCTAGTTGTGACGCGTCGCCGCCGGGCCGGTGAGCACGGACTCGGCCGACCACGGTTGCCGCCGTGCCTCCAGTAGTCGCCAGACCGGAGCCTCGCTGACCCGCCTCTGGGCGACGCTGGCACCAGGCCTCCTCGCCGAGCCCCCACCGCATGGATGGTCGGGCTGTGCGCCCATTGCCGAATCCCCTACGACCTGGCCTACCACGTCAAGATGCTCGGGGATCAAAGCCGCAGCTGCCTCATACCCCTCGGATGTTGCTGCTCGGGATACAGTACCTCGGTGGAAGTAGCAACGGTTCTGGCGAAGCTCGCGCCGGCGGCGGCATGGTAGGTGGAGCAGAGAGGACCATCGGCAACAGGTGTATCTGGCAGCGGCGGAGCACTCCACTCATAGTTCCTTTTAATTTGCTTGATATTACCCCATTTTAATTTCGTGAGATTACTTACTGCTTTTTTCTCTCCTTTATTCTACGTGTATCTTTTGTTGGTGCTGTGTATTTTTAGTCGGCCAAAGCCATCAGAGGCCAGAGCTGATAGCATGTGCGGCAGTCTCGTGATAAACCATGTGAAGCAGGCACACCGCACACCGGATGCTCCCCATGTGACGGGAAGTTTAGTTGTTTATTTTATCATTGATAATTGGAATGTGAGTATTTACCAAGAGAAAAAAGGATGAATATATTCAGATCTTATTTTTCTACTCCTACTGAACTTGAGGTTAGCTTTGTTTGTAACATGATACTATTTGACCATGCAAGTAGCAAGAAGGATCATGTCAGTGCAAGTGATACAGGCTTTGCCTGGGAAGGACGATGAACATTTGCCATTTTGTATTTGTTTCTAGTGTTTTCTAGTCATGAAGTTCCATAGATCTGAAGTTTTCTCTCCAGAATTGGAGGTGGCACTGGCAGCAGCATATTCATGAATCGATGGATCGAGGATGTATTGTACTGAATCTTTGATTTCTTTTTAGTCTCCTTTTCTGAATCTTTTGATGTTCCCAAAGCTCTCGTGCCTAATCCTCCATGCTGGCCGCGGATCCATGGGAGGGGGGGAAGCACACGCATGGTGAGATCAAGTTTCCTGGTGGCCAAGGCCAACGGAGGAGTATGTGCTATCCGGGGCCAAGCCGCCGGCCAATGTCAGTGTAAATTCACGTAGGTAGGATGTTTGGTCAGGTCACAAAAGCCGAATGGAGAAAACGGTCCTCACGCCAGAGCTGTTGTGCTGCTTGCCTACGCCATCTCTCTTTATGCAGAGCGTGGGCGGGCATTGCTGTGGCCACTTTTGTCCTTACATGCATGGAATGGAATCCGATGAAGTCCGGGGCACAAAAAAAATGTTGCAATAGGACAACCAATAATGGGCGGATGGTTATACGGTATGGCCATTCTAATCAAGCCAAACAACAACAAAAATATCCTACTCCCTTGCTCTTGCTGCCTCACTACAACCGAAATTATCGTGTGGGTTTAGAGTATGTTTGGCAGGGTTCTTTTGGAGAAGCCCGTCCAAACCTTTTTTTCAAAGGAAATGTTTTTTTAAAAAAATCATAGGAGCCAGAGCGGAGCTGTTGGGGGCTTCTACAAAACGGCTCTATCCTTTGTCAAGCCCTTCCTAACACTACCTTAGCTGATTCTTTGATGTGTCTTGTTTTCCTAGGGGTTCGGGGCCAGCTCAGACTCAGACGGAGAGGATCATCCTTCGTCTTGTCTCTGAGGATGAGGAGAGTCCACCAAAGTACGTACAGGTGCTGCCTCCTTGAACAGTGCCGTTTCAAAGCTGTCGTCCCCCATGGCCATGGGATGTGGATCAATGGATGTGATCGTCATCGTCCACCGATGAAAGGAAGGACATTGTGCCTGTCTGTGAAGCTAGTCACGGATGGAGTCCAGGCCGCGGCCGCAATGTCCTTCTGTATTTAAGCAAGGCATCGGCACTCCGCTCTCACGCTCACACTCAGCAGCAGCTTGTGGCAACGGCCGGCTAGTTGGCTGGCACTGGCAGGCAGCCATCATGGCCATATATAATTCCTCTTCGTCCTTTTCCATCCAAAACCGTCAACAGGCAGGGAGTAGCTCAGCACGAGCACAAAACAAAAATCTCCATCTAACAGGACATGAGCTCACTCATCTCCTCAGCTCCTGGTAGTAGTGGTAGACTATTCTGTACGGTTCTGTACCGTCCAACAAACTGAAACAACAAGACAGACAAATTTGCATGATCAGAGGCCTCATTGATTCATCTTCCTCAACGAGCGACAACGACATGACACGATTTCGAGGATGCATACTCCGTCTGTTGTCTGGTATTCTAACTGGTTGCTACTGATTACCGGCAGCAGCAAGGAAACACTGGACATGCGGCGGGCCAAAAATTAAAAAAAAAAAGATAGAGAAATGGCTAGATTAACAAAGGAATTTGGGACTGATATTGTTTAAACGACGGTTGAACGCCGGCGGATGCAGAGGAGCCTTCTTCTTCTTCACTTGCTGCACCGCACCGCCCCGCCTCTGCTCTGTTCTTGGTTCTTGTAGTACACGCGCTGGCCGGCATGGATCCATCGATCGGCGATTCCTTGGTTATCTTGGACGCCTGCTGCTGCTGCTGATGTGTGCTGAAACTACTCGATCTTGGCCATGCCCATCATGCGCTTGCTGACGGCGTGCACGGCGCCGTCGGTGCGCGGATCGACCAAGCCGGAGCCGGACATGTAGTTCCGGACCTCCATCCGGATCATCTCCCTGCATCATCAGCAGGAACTCCGAGCTTAACGGCGCTGCTGCTGACGGCGTGCACGGCGACGTGAGGCTCGTCGCAGGCGCCGGCTGCAGCTGGAACGGCAAGCTCGGCTGTGCCACTTGTGGCGGCGGGGTCGGCGGCGGCATCTGAGGAGGAGCTGGCTGCTGCGGATGTATCTGTAGCTGTACAGGAGGCTGAGGCAGTACCAGAACCGCTGGGGATGGCTCGGGCTGCTGGCCATGCGCACCCGTCTCGTCTTTAGGCGCCGTCATGCGGAGCAGGACCAGCTTGCCACCGGAGAAGACCTCGTTGGCTGGGAGCATGGAGCACTCCGCGGCGCATCCGCCGAGGAGGAAATCGAACTCGGCGCCGGCGCTAAGCCTAGCCATCCCTCTCGCAGTCGCAGCTTCCCTCCCGGCTCCTCCGCCGCCGCCGGCGTGGATACACGAAAATATATTCATATATGAATTAACATATAAGTGATGATGATGTGTCTAAATAGGAATCAACTCCAAATGAAAACAAGTACTACATCTCAATTTTAGTCCTTATTTTTGTCACAGGTATGAAAAGAGGGGAGACCAAGGGGGTGCATCCCGTGCGTATGCAAGCAGCAAGTGCCCCATGGATCCGGCTCGACGAACGTTTTGGCTTTAAATCATTTTTCAATGGAGCATCTTTAATCGGGTAAAGCCTGCACAAGCGGCAGCTTTCTCTACTCTCACATCTCCACTCTCACATTTATCCCTCTCTCTCCTCGCGACATTTGGGTGACCGGGGATAACCGGTGCCTCGGTACCGTCGGCAGCTACCCAGTGACGGATGCAAGTGGTCCAGTGTGTACATATCTTGTCTGCTAGCTGCGCAACAAAACGACCGAAATTTGCTGCTTTTTTTTCCGGTCCAAATGTGTGCTTGCCTTGAATTGGATGGGTGGCGAAATTCCTACTGGGGTGGTAGAATACACGGTGGTTAGCTGGATATTTTTGATATATATATATATATATATATATATTTTACCACGGGTAATAAAAGTTAGCTTGCAAATATATTTAGTTGTACAAGATGACGACAGAACAATAAAAAAATCAAAAGAACAATAACTATTATGATTACCTCAAATAACAAATAATGCATTAGTACCCTGTAAAAACCGTATTTAGACATTTCTTTTATGCAAAATCTTCAACAACAATATAGAGATCGATGTCATCCAAATCATTCTTCTCAACATTGCATATAGTCAAGCTGTTCAATTTGTCTTAAATAGTTGACCTCAAATGCTTCCTTGAGCGTCTGTCAAATGCTAATGCTTCTAAAGGCAACATCTAACATATCTAACTAACTTCATTGAGTTAGAACTTTATAACCTTACCTCGGTATACAAGTAAAGTGCATGAAAAAAAAATTAAACATACAAGAAAAAAGATAGGCTTCAATATGGATGATGTCCCTAGCGCTAGCATTTGGCGATCCAAGTTAAAAATTGGAAAATGGAGATTGAAAAAATACTAATCGATCATGGGTGTTGGCGTGCTGGTGTTGCTTACTGTGATCGCATCTGTAGTTCGTCGTCCTCATAGTTGCAGATCGCGCCCGCCGCTGCACCGTGGCGGTGTACCGGTGAGTGTGCCGGCGAAGTCGGCGACTAGCGTTAGGTGAGTCGACATCTCACGAGAATAGTATGTTCGGCGTCGATGAGTGAGAATAGGGAGCACCAGCACCGGCAGAGAAAATAAAACGTCATTGACTCCTCGCCCAATCCGAAGGCTACATCTATTATTTACCTATTTGCTCTTGGCCCCCTAGCTCCACGGGCCCTCGGCCGTCGCACCGGCTACCCCCCCTAGAGTCGGCCCCCTGTCTCGACGCTTCTAAAGAAACCCTCTTCTTCTCTTGTCCATTCAGAAAATAAAGGTCATTGCAGAGAGTGGATTGCCCCGACAGTGGCTACTATGGTGAGTAGTCTCCCTTTGGGTTCCCCGCTTACAAGCATGTGAAAGGAGGTTGCGCCGTTGTCGTCCAAAACCCAATTTGATCAAGACTTCAGCATAAATGCCCAGGACACATAATTAAACACCTTCGAAATGTTAGTTTGAGGAAAGCATGAGATGTTCCTTTTGTCTATGTAAACCCATGAAAAAAATAGCGCGCTATAGCGCCGAAATAGCGCGCTAATAGCGGCCAGAAGCACATGTCGCAATGCCAAATAGCTCGCTAATAGCGCGCTAATAACTTTTGGCTAACCTCCGCTAATTTCTATAGCCCGCGATTTTTTTCATGGATGTAAACCCATGTTTTTAAATAGCGGGCTATGAAAAATAGCGGCCGACATTTCTCGAAGCTATTGGGCGCTATAGCGCCCGCTATAGCCGCTTATAGCGGCGACTTACGCGTAGTAGCACCGGGCTGCCGCTGCCGCTATAGCATGAATAGCGGCGCTATAGCGCGAATAGCGGCACAATAGCGTGAATAGCGGCGCGAATAATAGCGCCAATAGCGCGCAGCGCTAATAGCGGCACGCGAATAGCGCCAATAGCGCGCCCATAGCGCAATAGCGCTAATAGCGCCAATAGCGGGAAAAAGTACAATAAGCGTCGCGACAGTTGTTTCTAGCCGCTATAGTGGCGCTATAGCGCCGCTATAGCGCTATTTAAAATTCGCAGCTCTGCCGAGTGTTAGATATCTTTTCAAAGCGGGCTGATTTAGTGATTTGGATACCGAGGGATTGGTTAATTCGAGATAACACATATGTCCTCACTTTTCTTGTGTGTTCATTTCAGTCATTCCACCCTTCAAAAGCTATGATGTCCTACATTGATGTGTATGTAGTTTGATCTATTTGTGTTCCATTTGGACACCTCATTTGTATTATGAGTTATTAGTGGTTCATGACAAGAATTTGGTGTCCAATAAGGATTTGTTTGGTGAGGATGGGAGTACTTAGGTTGATGTGTCAGAAATAGTCATGTCTCTTTTTTGTAGACACGTGAGATCTTTTCATAGCTTTCGGATAGACTCATCAAAGTGGACAAATAGTAAAAGATATCATTAGCTTGAGTTACTTTCTAAGAAATCATTTCAAGAATTGGAGCTACTTAATCTATGACATAGTACCAAAACCTATAAAGAAAGGATCTCCACATTATTAAAGTTACATTAGGTAAGATAATGCTATGAAAGCTCTACACTAAACTTCATGGTAAATTGGGATATGTCTAGAAAGGTTTGGAAGGATACAAAGAGAAGATATTTACTATGGAGATATAATGTTATGAGACATTTTCTTTTGGGGATTCTAGAACTTGGTTTATATGATAAATAAAGATTGGTGCAGAACCTAAGAGCATTCCGTAGCATGGACACACTTGTCATGTTATCCGGACTCACATGGGCCTTCAATAGGTTTGATATATATATCATAACCGAAAAGTCTCTCGGTGGAGTTGGACATTTCCAAAGACAGACAAAAATGTTACAAATGTGCAAAGGGCACAATAACCTACACACATGAAAAGAGTAATAAGCACAAGAAACTGTATCCTACACACATGCAAAGATTAATAAGAACAATTCATAAAAGACAGTAAGAGAAGAGCTAGAAAGGGGAGAGACTAAAAAGTATCAATACCTTGGCTAGGACCTTAGTATTAAGTAGGATCTTGTTATAAGAAAGGCTTAGATCTCTCATCATATTCAAGCTAGGAACATCCCTAACGTATATTGAAGCCAATATTTTCTGTCTCACAATAGTAGACTTCTGTTTTGAAGTGATTCCATAGGTAATAGACAAAGTTTTGGTGAAAAAACAATTACAATTCAATTCCCAATGTTTACGAAACAATCCAAAACTAGTAAGGTGTTGGATTTGATATACAAGTCCACACAACAAGAATACACATTGAGAGCGAGGACAATCGGTAACCACCCAAGACAGTTTGTTATCATCAAATGTGTAGGAAAAGAATTCTAGTGTATTGAGTGAACTGTAGTTGAAGCAAGAAAGATCCAAAATCATTGTGAAGAAATTGATCCTCAATTGCTGAACATCCTTGCTCTTAAGGCTATCAATGGGGAAGACACTGGTGACCCTATGACCTAAATTGAGCCCATCTACTTCCTCAACTAACTTTTTATGAAGCAAATACAACCAATTCTCTAGATATGTGCTATTAGTCCATTTGGAGGAATAACACGTAGAAAACAACAACCGCCCCAACAGATTGGGTGAGACAAGAAGTGATTTCATCCGAGACATCCACACCAGTAGACCATTCCTCCTCATCCCTAGAGATGGTATCAAGCAATTGACAATACTTCGACTTCTGAATGACACGAAGATCTTGTCGGGTGCACAATGATAGTGCAAACCTTAGAAAAAGAGGCAGATCTAGATGAATCTATGGGATCGTAGTTGGCTCCTTTGGTGTGAAGAGAGGCCGCGAGGGCGAGGCCGCGGCCTGGCCCCGTGGTCGCCTTGGACCTAACACGCTCTCCTTGGCCGCCCTTGGCCACACTCCGCCCAGAACTCTATCGCCTCATGCCCTCCTTGGCCTCTCTAGAGGGAGCAAAGGTGCTCGTTGTGGACTTGAACCCCTCTTCGCCTCCCTTGCCCATACGTACCTCGGAGCCGCGGACCGCTCGTAGCACGACATGACGTGACAAGGTGATGTTGCCCATAGCGTGGGCAATGTCACGCCGACAGGTGGCGCCCGACCCTCCCACGGCATGGGTGATGTGTTTATTTGACAACATACAACAAAGGTATTAATTTTCTAGTGTGACAAGCTAACTTATGTGATTATTATGGTCTTGAACTTTATATAACTTCTTGAGCACCTTAAAGTTATCAAATGAGAATACTTAAAACTGCAATGTTGAATTGTCGAGAGCTACAATTTTCATATAAAAATATCTTCATGCAACATCGTATCGAAGAGTTTCGGTATTTTGAAAATTCAGTTTTGTCATGCCACTCCGTGTGGCGTGACAATTAACTATTGAAAATGTCTCGTTTGATTCCTTTGAGCTAAAGTTTCGCTTGGTAAAAGTTGAAAACTAAAACTTTAGACCACTTTAGCTCACTTGTGTAGTCAAACGTTTTTGTAAAGTTGACTAATCTTTACAACATTTCAGTTTTTCTTGTTTTTTTTTTTCTCAGAATACTCGCCTTCTCCCGTTTAAAAGCCTCAAGAACCAAAGTGGTATAAAATTTAGTGGCTAAACTTTAGATTATGACCGCTCTTCTATCGGCAATGGGTCACCTGCCCGTCGCCAACACAAGAGGAGACAAGGGAGGAAGAAGACCGGGCCATGGGCCGCGAGAACCAAGAAGCCGAATCCACGATACCGGGGAATCGAGTGGGCCGAAGTAATACGCTTGTATGTGTGCGAGGGGGTATAAAGTCCGTCTCTTTGTGACAGTGGGCATCAAATTTGAAAACCAAAACTCTCTCAAACTGAATACGAAGCTTTCCTCTGCCGATTTCCCCCTGCTATCTTCTTCTTCTCCATGACTCCGTCCTCCTCTCCATTCCCCATTGCTAACAAGCAATTTTTGGAA
Organism: Hyparrhenia diplandra; assembly: GCA_015847255.1. NCBI lineage: Eukaryota > Viridiplantae > Streptophyta > Magnoliopsida > Poales > Poaceae > Hyparrhenia > Hyparrhenia diplandra. The sequence continues at coordinate 339,505 of JADLZK010007522.1, read as the reverse complement.
CGATTTTGTTCAACATTGCCGATGTGAATCTACGCCGGAGCTCTGCATATCACCCAGAGTCCGATGGACAAACCGAGCTCGTGAACCAGTGTCTGGAAACTTATCTCCGATGCTATGTGCATGCTTGCCCGCGGCAGTGGAGTTCTTGGTTATCATCTGCTGAATTCTGGTACAATTCCTGTGATCACTCGCAATGGGCATTCCCCTTCGAGGCTCTCTACGGTTACAAGCCACGTTTCTCGGAGGTGTCCCGGTGATACCGCTAATCCCGATGTGCAAGATTGGTCCACCGATCGTTCAGGGGATGGATAGTCTGTTGCAGCAACACCTCTATCTTGCTAAGAATCGCATGAAGCGGCAAGCGGTCGACATCGCTCTGAACTGGAATTCTCTGCGAAGATGACATGGTCTTTCTCAAGTTGCGGCCGTATGTGCAGAGTTCCCTAGCACCTCGGTCACACCAGAAATTGTCCTTCCGCTACTTCGACCGTTTCGTGTGTTGCAGGCAGATCGGGTTAATTGCTTACAAGTTGGAGCTCCCTCCCCACTCCGGTGTTCATCCGAGTTCCACGTCTCGCAATTGAAGAAAGTGGTCGGTCCGCGGCATCGGGCGACTCCTATCTTGCCTTCTCGACTTTGCTATTCATCTTGCTCCGAGAAGATTCTGCAGTTCCGTTACATTGCCTCGCGGGTGTCAATGTTGTCCAGCAAGTTCTTGTCAAATGGAACAATTTGCCGTCTACATTGGCAACTTGGGAAGATTATGAAGCTCTTCGCCAGAAATTCCCTTGTGCATCTGCTTGGGGTCAAGCAATGCCCCAAGGGGGAATGTCGGCAATGGGTCACCTGCCCGTCGCCAACACAAGAGAAGACAAAGGGAGGAACCGGGCCATGGGCAGCGGAACCAAGAAGAGAATCCACGATACCGAGGGAATCGAAAGTGGGCCGAGTAATATGCTTGTATGCGTGCGAGGGGAACCCCCTGTATAAAGTCCGTCTCTTTGTGACAGCAGGCATCAAATTTGAAAACCAAAACTCTCTCAAACTGAATACGAAGCTTTCCTCTGCCTATTTCCCCCTTCTATCTTCTTCTTCTCCACGACTCCGTCCTCCTCTCCGTTCCCTATTGCTAACATCTTCTCGATTACCAAGGGCATTGTTAGGGATGCATACCAGCTCAACCACGACCGTCAAGCCATTCCCACATCATCATAGGAGTCGTGTCCACACGACCACTGTGCTGCCCACCTTAACGTTCTGCAGTGTCAACCTAATTTTCCACCATGGTCATATAGGTATGGGTGACCCACCAGGTCTCTCGCATGGCATCGCTATCCACGTGCTTCCACGCGTCTCTCACTTCAATTTTCAAATAATTTACTTTGGTGCTTACGCTGCATTGCATAAATACAGTTTTGCCACTCCATCAGCTTCCTCATAAAACAGGAACCCGCCAGGATCGGACTTGCACCACAACCATGCCAGCCGGAGTCGGAGGCAACGGCGACGCCGCGCCCATGCACGTGGTGATGCTCCGTGGCTCGCCTTCGGCCACATCGTCCCGTTCGTGCAGCTGGCAGGGAGGCTGCTGGCCTCCTCTTCCTCCTCCGTCCGCGTCACGTTCCTCACGGCCGCCGGGAACGTCCCGCGCGTTGAGGCCATGCTGTCCTCGGCCTCGTCCGCCGGCGAGGTGGCCGTCGTGCCGCTGCGCCTGCCCCGCGTGCCGGGGCTTCCCGAGGACGCGGCCAGCACGGCGGACGTCTCGCTCGACGGCGCCGAGCTGCTCAAGGTCGCGCTGGACGGCGCCCGGCCTCAGGTGGCCGCGCTGCTGGCCGAGCTCCGCCCGGAAGCCGTGCTGCTCGACTTCGCCACCCCGTGGGCCAACGAGGACGCGGCGGCGCTGGGCGTCAAGTCGTTCCACTTCTGCGTCTTCTCCGCCGTAGCGAACGCATACCTCGCCGTCCCCGCGCGCTGCCCCGAAGGGGGCCGTGTGGTGGCGCAGCCGTCGGTGCGCGACCTCATGTCCGCCCCCTCTGGCTTTCCCGGCTCCTCCCCGCTCACCACTGCCGGCGTCCCGGCGTACCAGGCCGCCGATTTCACCTACGTGTACACCAGCTTCGGCGGCCAGCCCAGCGCCTACGACCGCGAGGCGGCCGTCAAGCGGGCCTCAGACGGCATCGTTTACAAGACCTGCTCCGAGATGGAGGGCGCCTACATCAACTACCTCGCCACCCAGCTCCGGAAGCCCTTGCTCCTGGCGGGGCCACTGGTGCCGGACCCACCGCAGGGGAGCTGGACGAGCGCTGGGCCACCTGGCTCTCCGCGTTCCCGGACGGCGCCGTCGTCTTCGCGTCGTTCGGCAGCGAGACGTTCCTAAGTCCCGCCGCGGCGACGGAGCTCCTCCTGGGCCTCGAGGCCACCGGCCGCCCATTCCTCGCCGTGCTCAACTCCCCGGACGGCGCGGCGGTCGTCCCGCCACCGGGGTTCGCGGAGGGGTGTCGGGCAGAGGACTGGTGCACACCGGGTGGGTGCAGCAGCAGCAGATCCTGCGCCACCGGGCGTGGGGTGCTACGTCACCCACGCCGGGTTCAGCTCCGTCGTGGAGGGGCTCATCGCTGGCTGCCGCCTCGTGCTGCTGCCCATGAAGACCGACCAGTTCCTCAACGCGGCGCTGTTCGCACGTGAGCTCCGCGTGGGCGTCGAGGTGGCACGCCGCGACGAGGACGGCTGGTTCGGGCGCCAGGACGTGTCCGACGCGGTCGCCGCGGCGGTGGCGGACGGAGGGGAAGGGGACGCTAGGAAGTGGGCCGATTTCTTGTCGGACGAGGCCGTGCAGGGGAAGGTTCACCGACGAGTTCGTGCGGCAGCTCAGGGAGCTCGTCAGCGCCGCCTCCAGTTGATTAAACAATCGGACCTTGTGTTGTACGTACACTACTTTGTCTATATTTTCTCGTGGAACGCGTTGTCAACTGTGATCACTGTTGTGCACTGCGACGTTTTCCTTTCCTTTCCAAGTTTCATATTTATCTTTTCTTGATATTTAGTCAATAATAACAAAACATTCACGTTTGTAAATTAATCATACAAATTAGTAGAAAAATATAAACAAAATAAGCCTATAAAACATCTTGCTAGAACAACTTGTTTTTTTTTAATCATTCCTCGCTTGTGGTTTGTGACGTGTCTAGGAATGCTTCACAAACTAGGTGCAGATGTCCTGCAGAGGTTGAATCAAATCCGAGAATGGCATCAGACACACGCTTGCCGAGGGGGCCCTGTCCTGTGCTACAATATGCGCATGATACTACAATATGCGCATGATACTATCATTCTCATCTCAGGGGATCCTGAGGACACTTCGAAACTGTTTTTTTTTTTTTTTTGATAATTCGACGGGAGGGAGAGGATCCCCCACCTGATTATATTATCATTTTGGCTCTGAAAGCCTGATGTCTTTTTTTTTTTACAAAAAACTGTGGGGAGATCCCCACAGTATCATCAAATTTTTATAAAATTTTAAAAGGAGTTTACAGATACTTACATTGGGACTTAACTGAAAGCATCTAACCAAGAGCAAAAACCTGATCTAAGATCAGGCTTGAATCTAAGCATCTGAAGATTACATTGATTTTTTTGAAATTACAAAACCATCTAGTTTGACAGGGGTCCCGACGATCAAAAATCTTGTCATTGCGGATTTTCCAAAGTTCCCAAGCAGCGATCATGGAGGCTTCAGTGAAGAAAGCCAACCCGTGTGACTGTCTTGCCTGAATAAAACGATCATGGAGATTAAGTGACTGGTCCCAGCTGAGATTAATCCTTGCCCAACACTGCCTCGCAAACTGGCATGTGAAAAAAGATGTTCAATGGTTTCTTCTGCTCCTGTATCACACATGACACACAGGTCGTCATCATGGACATGAATATTTCTTCTTGTGAGCATTGACTTCGTGTTTAGCCGATCAACTAGGATCAGCCAAGCAAAAAAAATTATTCTTGGCATGCACCCAGATCTCCAAACTTCTTTGAAAATAGGGTGGGCATCAATCCTGTCAAAGATGTGAGAATAGAACTTCTTTGAAGTATATCTGCTGCCCCATATTGGTACCCATCGGTCTTGTGCACTCTCATCATATGGTATAATGTGCAGGTGCTCTTGCATCTCTTCAAGTTCTGTATAGGCTTGCTGTGATAGTGGCAGGATGAACAGCGAGTCAAGGTCTTCTGCTTGCATAACATCGAGGACAGAGATACCATCTGAAATTGCATAAGAAGCCAGCCTGGGAAAGTTGTGTTGAAGGACACAACCAGACCATTCATCCTCCCGAGAAGCACACAGTGGATCCATCTCCAATTGAACATCGAGCTATTAAAGCGGTAGAGTGCATTTAATCTGAGTATATCACGCCACCAGAATGACCCCACTTCACTAGATGCATGTGGAACTTTTTGTGGAGTAGTATCTGAACCCATCAATTGCACCCAAGGCACATCTTCTTTGTTATAGAACTTGTGTAACTGCTTCATCGTATGGCGCATCGTTTTTGTAGTCTTAGGTTTATAACCCCAAGACCTCCCTTGTCCTTCAATAATTGAACCACCTCCCAGGCAACCAGATTTCCTCCCTCTTTTTTTCTGAATTACCTCGCCACAAACACTGCTTCCTGCCTCGGTCAACATTCTCAATAAAAACTTGTGGCACTTTGATGGAACAAAAGAACATATGTGGTGATGGGAGTTATGGCGGAGTTGAGCATTTCCAATTTCCCGAGTGTGACAACCATGTTGAGCGGGCTGATAGTCGCCTTTCAATCCTGTCCATCAAAGGCGTGAGTTCTTCCATCCGGGGGTTTGGTTGTGCCCATAGGCAGTCCCAAATGCGTGAATGGCAGGGGGAGCCAACCGAGCATTCAAATGCATTGGCGAGGGACTGTACCCTTTCTGAAGATATATTGATAGGAATCATTTGGGATTTATTGTAATTGACTTTTAGGCCTGTCGATTCAGTGAAGCTGCTCAAGAGGGACTTTAGTAATACTAGCTGCTATTCATCTGCTTGCATAATCATTAGCGTGTCATCGGCGTATTGGACTATCGGGAAGTCTTGAGTTGGCTGTGGGATAGGGGCAATGAGCTGATTGAGTGAGGCTGCCTTGTTAACTAGTATCTGGAGGAGCTCGGCTGCTAGCACAAATAAGAGTGGCGACAATGGATCACCCTGACGCACACCTCTCTTGCATTTGAAGAATTTGCCGGGAACACCATTTAGAAGGACTGCTGAAGCACCGGAACTCAGCAAAATTTGTTAACCCAATTGAGCCATTTGGTGGGAAATCCCGAGTGTTGCATCACAAGAAGGATGACTGAATGCTCTACAGTATCAAACGCCTTCTCGAAATCAAGTTTTAGTATGATGATCTCCCTTCTAGATTGGTGACATTGGTGTATGTATTCAAAGCTCCATGCTAGACAATCCTGTATGGTGCGTGACCTGATGAAACCGTATTGATTTCGATGAATGAGCTGTATGATTACTGACTGTAGGCGATCTGCCAATACTTTGGTGATCAATTTAAGTCCAATATTCAGTAAAGATATTGGCCTATAATCGCTCACTGTTTTCAGGGGCTGCTGCTCTTGGGAACCAAGGTGATGTAGGACATATTGATGCACTCAAGATTGACAGATTCCATATAAAAATCATGACACAACCTGTAGAAATCAGATTTGATGACATGCCAACTCTTTTTCATGAAAAGGCCATTGAAACCGTCGCCCCGGTGCTTTGTCATTTGGCATTTTTCTTGACAATTTGATCTATTTCTGACTCGCTAAAAGGCAATATTAGATGCTCTAGGCCTTCAACCGGTTCAATGAGACTTTTTAGATCAAATAGCATAGTGGGGTTTGAGCTGACACCCATCTTTGTTTTTGAAGAAGTTCCACAACAGTCCTGCTTTACCCGCATGATCCTGAACCCAAGCACCACTGTCATTCAGGATCTGTGCAATGGAATTCCTTCTGAAAGAAAGTGTGGCCATACTGTGGAAGAATTTTGTACATTCATCTCCAAGCTTAATTCTATTGATTTGTATACCTTTTCCTCAAATAAAGGTTTCAAATGCAAATATTTTTGCAACTGAACTTTGATCAATCTTCTCATGTTTGCCTGCTCGGGTTATACAATCCTCTCCTATCTTCAAGTTTATCAAGAAAACCAATCACTGTTTCGCAGTTACCAATGAGCAACTTCAAGTTTGAAAGATCCCGGCTCCATTTTCTGAGATCAACTCTGAGTTTTTTTTTTGAATTTAGCGGATACTGTTTTTGCGAGTTGCTGCCAGTAGGAGTAGACTGCCAACTTTTCTTGTACCGTGGCTAGGAAGTCTTCTTGCTCAACCCAGAAATTTTCAAAACGGAAAACATTTGACCTCGGAATGCTGGTGCCAATGGAAATTTTGCATGGGATGTGGTCAGAGGTGATCTTTGCTAGGGGTAGGACTTCAGTGTTTGGAAAGTCAAGAGTCCAGTTCGGTGATGTGAAAAACCAATCCAATTGCTCAAGCAAAGGATCCGACTGCATATTACTCCATGTGAAGGCCCTGCCCTTTAGCGGTAGCTCTATGAGACCAGTGGCGATGGCCTCATTGAAGATCAGAGTGTCGGCAAGGTTGCCTCGGTCTATTGCGGTTGTTTAAGGAACGATAAAAATTAAAATCCCCCATAAAAATCCAGTTGCAAGAGTCATGAATCTCATGTGCTTTAAACCAGTTAATGAAGGCTGTGCGAGCTGGGGTGTCACATGGCCCATAGACATTGGTTAGGAACCAAACGCTGCCATTGTGATTTGAGGTGAACTGAATAGTGATGCCAAAGCTTTGTTTATCTATCACTTGCCCAACAAAGATTGAGCTGTTCCAAGCAATCAGCAGCCGCCCCCCCCGAAGCACCAACTGAGGGAATAAACTCATACTGATCAAAGCCCTGGGCGCAAATTTTCTCACATATAAAATATCAAAATGCTCCGCGTTTAGTTTCCTGTAAACACACCACCACTGAGCAAAGGCGCTCTCCTCAATTTTTTTTCCAGGCGCATCGCATTTGTCCGGTAACATTGATACCCGGATGTTCCAACATAAGAGATTCCAATCCGCGATTATTCATTGATAACAGATAAAATGAGTTTGAGAGCCACTGTGTCTAGCATCAGTGGTATAGGCAAAGACGAAGCACAAGATAAAAAAAGTTTGACACGGAGTCTCACATAAGAGCTAACACACAAATGATCTCGATAGCCTGACTTAATGAGCAGAATAAAAAAGATAAGAGAGGGGGCGATAAACTGAGCCCTCGATATATGATGAAAGCCTGATGTCAAAGAGCTTTACATGGTTCTCATATAGTTTACATTGAATTAGCTAAAATGGAACACCACTTATCAGCTATCCCTCCGTCCTTTTTCGGCAGCCTCGCCTTCCATAGACTTGCCTCCGTCTTGCAGTTCATCAGCGCCCCTTGGAGAGTGACGCAGTCATTTCTGAAGATTGTGTTATTTCTTCTTTTCCAAATATGCCAACAGCAAAGCAGCAGGAAGGTTTGGAAGTGTTTCCCAGGAAAATGTGTTGGGGCATTAATTTCCAGCAATTTATCAATGGACCATGATGGGCTGATTGCAATGTTGATTGCTCCCCAAAACTCGCCTGCAGCTGGGCAGCCAAAGATGACGTGAGCTGCAGTTTCATCCTCCCCATGACAGACTTCACACTGCATATTTGCCACAATCTTTTTCTTAATCAAGTTTGCTCTACACTGAATCCTCCCTTGTGATAACAGCCACCCAAAAAATTGTACTCTCGGAGGTGCTTTGCCCTTCCAAATGAACTTGGTCCACGGATTGATGCTTGAATCTCTCATTTTTAGATCTCTGTATAGCATAGATGTGTCAAGCTCCCCATTTGCTTTGAGTAAGGTGCTTAGTCTACGATCCTTTGCATCAGACAAAATCCTGGAGTCTATGATCATTGTAGCCTCGTGTAACTGCAAGTTTTCTATATCAGTGCTTCTATGTACTGATATAAGCAGGTGTTGGACTCTTTCTCGGCGACTACTCTGGGTTGATCATCAACTATGGAAAAAGCACGGTCACCCCATGCATGTGGTAGATGAAGATGATCTGCAGAAATATTGAGCATTTTGGAGTACCAGGCAGGGGCTTTTCCCCTAACCTTACGTGGGCCTACGTCTGTCCAACACCAAGCTGAAGGTGTCTGCATTTGCTCCATTGATTGCCAAAGTCGACAAGTATCTTGCAGGGTGGAAGGCCCGTTCTTCTCAGCACGGCAGGCAAGGTCGTCCTCATCAACTCTGTTCTCGATGGCCACTTTACCTATGCTATGGGAGCGCTCATGCTTCCCCGGGAGTTAGGAAGAAATTGGATGCGAGAAGGAGAGCGTTTCTGTGTGGGTTGTTGCAGATAAAGTAAAGGGAATGAAGCACAATGCCTCATTGCCTGGTTGTAACTTGGACAAATGTCTTGGGTATGCGCCGGCCCTCGCCATGATCTATGGCTTAATATATCAGGTGGGGATTTCCAACGCCCCCGGTTTGCATTAAAAGAATATGTTTGGCTAAAAACATGTAACAGAGCTAGAAAACGTGAAGCTGAAGCAAAGCAGTCCCAAACACCCCTAAATTACAACTAGCAGGGAAAATGGTCGAAATCACTAGTTTCTAAATTTTGAATTCAGATTTGAAGCTCCGGTATCCGATTAAACTACATCACACATTAATGTTGGATCCAGCTACAAAACTCTCACAGTGCATAACTAAAATTTTTAGGTTGCCCACAAAGGGGATTTTTTTTTTTTTTGAAGCCAAGCCCCGAAAATTCATCCTCGTGGGGGATTGAACTCAGGTTGCTGGGGCGCCAACCAATTGAGTTTGACTGTTTTTAGTCCCTTTCGTGCAAAGCTCATCTTGGTGATCCTGAATCTGAAAACCTTTGTGTCTGCATTGGTTGGGTCTATTTTTTTCGTCTTCTTCTTGCCACAATCATCTGATCCACTGCACCTAGCACATCAGAGACACATCATGGATGCCCAGCCTGCTATACTGGATAGTTCTTAGTCTCTTTAAACCCTTTGCAATGAAACGAAACAACTACCACCATTATCCTGTTCCTGACGCTTCTAAAGAAACCATCTTCTTCTCTTGTGTAAGGAAAATGGACCTCGACCCATTTTAGTTTGGATTTTGGTGTTTGATGATCAACATGACAAAATGGGACTAACAAGTTTGCAAGTGTTTATTTTGTAGTCTTACAGGATGCAAAACAGGGCTTGGACAAAGGCAACGAGGTGATCCGATGATCAACACGTCAAGCAAGATTCTAGAAGCTCAAGAAGATCAAGCATAGTCCAAGGCATGAAGGTAGGACCAAGCCCGGAAGAAGAATCGGGAGAAGAAAAGTGGCGCAAAATGGTCTCAAAGTTGTGCTCTGAGGGGCACCGTTGTGCCATGGCGGTGGCACCACTATGCCAAGGCAAAGGGCCACTATGGGATGGGCAGCACGTTTGATTTGAGAGGTTGGTCACTGCCCTTTCCGGTGACCAAAAAGTGGTTACTGCCATGCCATGTCGGTGACCGGGGCGATGGCCAGGGCAGCAGGAGGAGAGTTTGGTATTTTGGCCATAACTCCTAGCTCCGAACTCTGTTTTCGATGAACTAGGACTGCAGTTTATGCCCTACCACCTTGAAGTGGCGGATTGTAGTTTTGAGCAAGTTTGGGTCACCGCCTGTCCGGTGACCATGGCTGCCCCGGCACCGCCCTAATAATAATCGAGCCTGTTTTTCATGTTTTGGTCACCGCGACCGGCATGGCGGTGCCCACTCGCAACGGGCAGTTCAAAAACTAGCCCGTTAGGAGGGTCACCGCCTCGGCATGGCGGTGACCACTTTGGTATCCCGGTGCCCACGCGAAAACAAGCATCTCGGGCATAACGGCTATATTCTCATTTGTGGCTATATATACCCCATCCAACCAGCCAAATGAGAGGTGTGGGAGCTGAGGGAAGATAGGGGAGTGTTGGTACACTTCATTTGTGCTCTCCACATTCATAGAGCTTAAAGATCATTCGGTGATTAGCGTAGGTGCTTTGCGGCGTGCTTAGGTTAGTTAGACCACCGCTAAATGCGCTTGCTCTAGGCTTAGGCTTAGTGTTTACTGAGATTTGTCAATCTCCAAGAGTTGTACATCGGAGGGGCTCGAAGTCTTGCTAGACCACACCAACCACGATTGTGGTGTGGCCGCCACCGTGTACTAAGGGAACAAGGCCCGCGGCAATTGCCGGGAAGCTTGATAGTGAAGATGGCGGGGGGGCATCCGGGGAGAGGCTTGCCTGGGAAGGCACGTCGAGAGACCCACTTGCGTGTGGGGAAGGCCGAGGCTATCCACGGAGTTACCCAACCAGGAGCTTGGCCCTTGCGAGGGATTCCTTGTGAAGGGCTCCAACGAGGATTAGGGGAAGCTTGCGTGCTTCTCGATACCTCGGTAAAAAATACCTGAGTCGTCAGCGGGAGTTTGCATCTCTATCTCACTTTACCTTCCGCATTATTACTTGCATTACCTTGGTTGTGTGATTTACATTCCTAGCTTAGTCAATAGGCTAGTTGATAGGATTGGAACCTAGGGTGCAAAAACTTTTGTGCGATAGAGATAATAACACACCTAGCAAAACCATAGTTGCACACATAGATAGATTATCTTCTTGCAATAGGTTTTGACTAGGCGGATTAGATGCCATAGTTAGAAGTAGAATTTTCAAGTTGCCTAATTCACCCCCCTTAGGCATCATGATTCCCTTCAAGTGGTATAGATCCGGTGGCTTAATTGAGAATCTTTTGGCTTCACCGCCATTAAGCCGACGCCCTAAGTGAGTTTGGGATGGATATTTCTAGGCCTCCACACTTTGGCGGCACAAACTTCCCATATTACATTGCTAGAATGGCTACACACCTTGAAGCGGGTTGATCTAGGTGTTTGGAGAGTCACCCGAGATGGGATGAAACCCATAAAGAATCCCGATAAACCAACTAAGGGTGAGGAAAAAAAGAGCTTCATTTTAATGCTAGAGCAAAGAATTACTTGTATGAATCTTTTGATGAAGTTGTTTTTAACCAAGTGTATACCTTGAAAACCTCACATGAAATTGGTTAAAACTACATGAGCTAGATACATGATGGCACTAGTAATGTTCATGAGCAAAAGCATTGTTTAACTAAGAAAAATTATGATTCCTTTAAAATGAAAGATGACGAGCTTGTTCGTGATATGTATTCTCATTTGAATCTAATTATCAATGAGCTCAATACTATAGGAATCACAAAGCTAGGTGATGCGTACATCGTGAGGAAGATCATCACCGTACTTCCACAAAAAAGTATGGAAGCACCATCACCATTCTTCACAACTTAGAGGACTTGAGTACCATGACCCCGACATCCTCATTAACAAGCTAGTGGCATTTGAGATGTCACGCAAGAAGGGTCAAGAAGAAGCCACTTCATCAAGCAAAGGAAAAGCTCTCACATGCCGTGAGCACTCAAAGATGAAGGGCAAGAAAGTTGAGTCAAGCTCAAGCTCAAGCGCCTCAAGTGAAGAATCAAGTGAAGAGGATGATGATGATGAAGGCGATGATGAAGAGTCAAGTGATGATGCATCTTTCTCCTCCTCAGAGCTTGATGAAGAATCAATTCAAATAATCAAGAAGGTGGAGAAGATGATCCAAAGGCTCAATGTCAAGGGTGTGCCCATCCAAATTCAAGATTGCATCTTCACCAACCAAAGAAGAGAGCAAAGGAAGAAAGGATGCTATGGATGTGGCGAGTTGGGACATTTCGTGGAATCTTGTCCAAACATGTCCCCATCCAAGACAATAAAGAAGAAGGCATGCAAGAACAAAGCCCTCACCTCCATAAGATCGTGGGATGATTCTTCAAGTGAAGATGAAGCCCGGCACAAGAGGGCGTGGTGTCAAGCACTCTTCATCAAGATCTTCACGTGTGTGCCTCGAGGGCACGAGGTAATGAAAGCTCATCTTCTATTGAGAGTGATAGTGATGATGATGATGATATGCCTTCTATGAATGAACTTGTGCAAGATAATATTAAATATGCTAAAATTTGCACAAGTCAATAATCAAAAATATCTAAGTTGCAAGATATGGTAGATAGTTTAGAAGAAGCCTATAAAACTTTGCAAGAAAACTTTGAAGGTTTTGCAAATCTTAATGTTGAGCTATCTACCAAAATTGAGCAACTAGAAGCCATCAAGGAATACCCCTCCGAGGCACCTAAAACGAAATGTTCAATTTTTCGATATGCCTAAAAAGGATGCCTCTACTTCTTGCATTGATTTATTGGACTCACCCATGTGCAACCAAGTTTGTTGTGAGAAGTTGCCATGGAGAATGAGACAATTAAGCAAAAAGTTGCTCATCTCACGAAGGACTTGATTCAAGTAAAAGGCAAGGCAAAGCAAACCCAACTCCATCAAGATAACATCGTCAAGGGAGTGAAGAAGCTTGATGAAGGACACAAATGCGTGGTTTGCCGTGTGTGCCACAAGGAATGTCACAAGTCCTTTGAGTGCAAGGTGAAGCATGGGGGAGGAGCAAACAATAAAAATAGAAACAACAAGCAAACAAGCAAGCTCTCCAACACCTACACCAACTTGGTGAACAAGAAAGCCTCCACACCATATCTTTTTGAAGAAGAAGAACAATGACAAGGTGGTGGCAATCAAGGTGAGTTAGCCAAGAATGGGGCCAAACGCATTTGGGTGACAAAGGATATCATTTCAACCATGAAGAGCACCAAGAAGTCTTGGGTCCCTAAAGGCAAGTAAGGAGTCCATTGGACTTTTCGGGGAATTTGGAGACTTGGCAAAGTTTGGATGTATTTCATGGGGTGCATCATGATGGACAAGGTAATTGCCAAGTGAGTTAGTGGAAATTATGGACCCAAATTCCCCTTCCCATGATTAGGTAACTAGATTTAAATTCTTGCAATTTCAATTAGCATCTAGTTTCTTTCATACCTAGGCTTGCATTTGCATGTATATTTCTTGTTTTGCATTCACTAGGTAAATCATATGGTAGGCTTACTCGGTATCACTCTTACCCTTGGAGCAAACCTAAATGGTTTAAAATGTTTAGGAGCACGACACATAGCTTGTCTTACAATTGTTTATCTATTATGTGCCAAAGTCCAAATTGTAGATAATACTCCCCCATGTCATTTCAAGTGACATGTTGATTTAATTCAAAGTGCATATCTCCTATAAGTATTTCATGCTTGTATGCACAATTTTAGGGGAGCGCTCTCTACAAGATGGATCCTTTGAGACTAATACTATTTCAAGCTTATCATGTGTGTAGTAGTCTCACTGCAAGGAAAATGGAGTCCCCAGAGATAAGCATCATGCTTTCACTAATCACCATTCAAGTGGTGACAATCCAATTGATGTCTTCATGTGGTATTCCTATCACAATCATTTAAATTGGATATTTATAGGCTTTCTCCATGCATTATATAGATTAAACTCCTTTGTGCATTAATTTGCCAATTATGCACATACTTTGCCTTCCACTATATGTATGCATATATTTAAGGGGAGTTTAGTTTAGTCTATGTAATGTGAGAGTCAAGTTTTGTGACCAATTGCACTCCACATACAAAGGTTCACAAATCTTGACCCTCCCTTGTGCTACTAATGCCTTCCTTTTCGGTGTTTGATTCCAAAGGGGGAGAATTTGTAGGACCAAAAGCAAGTACATATTCATTGATTAAAGGATGTGTCCTAATTGGGAATGGTCCACGAAAGGGAGAATTGTGATTTAGGGTGGGTATAAGTTCATAATACCACAAGGGGACATAAGCAATGGCAAGATGACTTCATAATATTGTCTTTCAAATTGATATCTCTAGTATCATATGAACTTGTCCTTGCATTGCATCCAAGAAAGTAGATAGTTTTAAATTTTGCAAAATATTATTATTTACTTGCTTTGGTTATGTTGTCATCAATCACCAAAAAGGGGAGATTGTAAGGAAAATGGACCTCGACTCATTTTAGTTTGAATTTTGGTGTTTGATGATCAACATGATCAAATGGGACTAACAAGTTTGCAAGTGTTTATTTTGTAGTCTTACAGGATGCAAAACATGCCTTGGACAAAGGCAACGAGGTGATCCGATGATCAACACCTCAAGCAAGATTTTAGAATCTCAAGAGAAGACCCCAAGATCAAGCATAGTCAAGGCATGAAGGTAGGACCAAGCCCGGAAGAAGAATCGAGGAGAAAAAGCGTGACACAAATGGTCTCAAAGTTGTGCTCTCACGGGGGGTACCGCTATGCCAAGGCGGTGGCCACTTTGGAATGGGCATCACGTTTGATTTGAGAGGGCGGTCACGCCTTGTTCGGTGACCAAAAGTGGTCACCGCCATGCCATGCCATGCCATGGCGGTGGCCGGGGCGGTGGTCGGGGCGGGGGAGGAGGAGCGTTCGTATTTTGGCCATAACTCCAACCGCGATTGTGGTGTGGCCGCCACCATGTACTAAGGGAACAAGGCCCGCGACAATTGCCGGGAAGCTTGATAGTGAAGATGGCGGGGGAGCATCCGGGAGAGGCTTGCGGAAGGCACGTCGGAGACCCACTTTGCGCTGTGGGGAAGGCCGAGGCTATCCACGGAGTTACCCAACCGGGAGCTTGGCCCTTGCGAGGGATTCCTTGTGAGGGGCTCCAACGAGATTAGGGAAGCTTGCGTGCTTCTCGATACCTCGGTAAAAATACCGAGTCGCCAACGGGAGTTTGCATCTCTATCTCACTTTACCTTTTCGCATTATTACTTGCATTACCTTGGTTGTGTGGTTTACATTCCAAGCTTAGTCAACGAGGCTAGTTGATAGGTTTGGAACCTAGGGTGCAAAACTTTTGTGCGGTAGAGACAACAACACACCTAACAAAACCATAGTTGCACACATAGATAGATTATCTTCTTGCAATAGGTTTTGACTATGTGAAGTTAGATGACATAGTTAGAAGTAGAATTTTTTTAAGTTGCCTAATTAACCCCCTCCCCCCTCTTAGGCGTCCGCGATTCCCTTCATCTTGTCCAATGGAAAAAAATAAAGGTCAATGGAGAGAGTGGATTGTTACGGCCGGTGGCCATCTTTGGTGAATAGTCACCTCTTACGGTTCCTCGTTTACAAGCACATGAAAGGAGGTTGCACAGTGTCATCCAAAACCGAATTTGATCAAGACTTTCAAAGATAAATGCCCGGGACACGAGAATCAAACACCTTGGAAATGTCATTTTGAGGAAATCATGAGATTTTCCTTTTGTCTATGTAAACATTTCACAATTTTGCCAGAGTTTGCTGCATATCTTCACCAGTTTGGGATAAGATACCGAGGGATTAGTTAATTCTAGGAGATAACATATATATCCTCACTTGATATATTTTTCATTTTGGAGAATCCGGACGACAAGACACAAAATGTAAATTGATAAGTTACTAAATAAAAAAAAGAAGAAAAAAACAATTATCCTATATATTTCAAACTACGTGGATTTCAAAAACTCTTGTATTCCGTTATTTCAAAGTAATGGAAATGGGAGATTCTCCTCGATCAAAAAAAAAAAAGCTACATGGATTGCTCGTGCTAATTTCATTTTCACGAGCATTCACTCATCTCCAATCCAAATGACAGTTCAACGGGTTGAACGAACACTCCAACACACATCCACACGATGTGCATTGCTTCTTCTCATGTAAAACTTGGTGTCATCATGTGCATTGCCCTTCTCCTAAATCTTTCGTTGTTATGTCTCCCTTGCCTCTTTGCGTAACATGGATTGGGAGCTACCGAGCCATTTGAGACCCCTGTTTAGCAAATATGTTCTTCATCGCCAGGAATGAATGTTAGATATGTATACATTTTGGGGTATAGTTGCAAATATATTGATAGTCTTATGGCTATAAATATGAAATCCGTGCCTCCCTAGTGGGTGTATTTCTCGCCCTCTATTCTCTAGACACTTTTTAAGAATCGTTATCGATAGTTTTGAAATATAGACAACAACTTCAATAATTAAACCACAATTATCCTTAATTTTATGATGTTAGAACCAAACTGTATTAAACTACTTTCCATCGAATATCTAAAGGCTAAAAGCGCAAAAAGCCGCGACGAGGTTCAAATCACACCGATAGGCCACATTCCAAAAATCTCCTTCTCTCTTGCTTCCAATCCTATAATCGCATTCCCTCTCTCTCCCCATCCAAATCCAAAACCTTGATTATAGATTTTATTTATTGGACGTTGTTGGACACATCTCTAACATTAATCAATCTCAATATTTTGTTAGCGAATGGACACGGTTGGACCTGATGAACGGTTCAACACCATGATTGATGAACCATTTCATTATGTTAATGTGGTTGGCTCTGTGAAGAATTGTTTGACAAAGCATTCTCGTTAGTGAATTTTTATGGTGGCCCAACGAAAAAGCATCTTATTCAATCTATCCTCAAGAATGCAACAAGCCTAAAAGCAAATCTGCGTATCTCAAGGAGTGACTCTCGCTTCCAAAAAGATGTGTGAGAGAAGCTGTCTGGAGAGATCTGTAACTATGATCGGATTTCGAGAAGCATGTGCGTTGAGTTTCGGCCGATTGGCGTTCTCGAACCGAGGGGAAGCGGTTGGGTAACAAAGTTTGGTTTGCATTTGAGATCTGTAACAAAGCTAAAGCGGTTCAATTTCGATTTAGCACTGTACGTGCTCTTATAGCCTCAACCGCTTTAGCTACTTATTCGTACTCTATGCAACCGTTGGATGGCGAAAAGATCTTTTGCATTTTTTGACGGAATGGGTATGAGAGCTGACACCTTTACGTGAAACGTGTCCGACACCATGCTTGAGAGATTCACGTTTAAGGGACACACTAGTGGAGTAGTATATCAGAATAAATCACATGAACTTTAACTACAGCATCAACATAGAAAATGTTAACTATAGCATGATTATCTCAATTTGCAATTTCACATGAACTTTTGTGCATAATATGTTCAATCATTCCACTTACTCATCCACCCATATCCATCTCTCCCATCCTCTACATCAGGTTTCTTTTCCACTTCACTCCTTTATGATGTAGTAGAACACGCTCTAAGCTCTTTGACAAGATGTGCTTGCTCAATCATCATAATGGAAATGGAATGTTAATCAAAGAGCAGTTCATATGATGGAAGTGCAAAAGTGGAATCTGAGTCACCAAATCAAACCATACAATGCCACCTTTCTTTTGGATTACAAGTATTCAATGGCTAGTTGCTTAGGTTAAATTTCAAACTAACTACTTAGATTTCATTTACTTAAAAATGATGTTCGAATTGAGGACATAGGGCGTTTACCAAATATGGAAGAATCGTTAAACAATTCTCCTTTCCCCAAATCCCGCATACAGCTCATGCACAGGTATGCAAGCTTTTTTCGGACATATTAAAATCTGTCAAAACAGAGTAATAGTTGACATGCTTACCTTTCCCCATAAAAGGGAAAAAAAATCTTCCAAGAAAAAGTGTTACATTAGCATTAGATAAACTGTAACGTTAGAACCACATCATTTTCTTAGTTGAAATCTTGTGTACATCCGCCACCAGTAACAAAAAACAATTGCAAAATTAGAGTCCCATTTAAACATATGGTAAACTAAGCACACATAAAAAGCTTCAGATAGATGATGACAGAACAACAACAAAATCAAAACAACGGTAACTATTATGATTACCTCAAATAAAAAAATGCATTAGTACCTCAGTAAAACTGTCTTTAGACATTTCTTTATGCAAAATCTTCAACAACAATATAGAGATCAATGTCATCCAAATCATTATTCTCAACATTGCATATAGTCAACCTGTTCAATCTGTCTTAAATAGTTGACCTCAAATGCTTTCTTTTTTTCGAGAACACGACTTCACGCGTATTTCATTAAGAAGAAGAGCCGATAGAACGGCAAGGTAACCGATACAAAGGATTCGCAAGTAATCCAAGGATTACCAACGGTCCAAAACACAAACGAAAGCAAGAACGCGAGGGCGGGAGGCCCTCCACCTAACAATCCCGCAAGCCAAGTCTCGATATAGAAAGCTCAACACCAAGCAACCCAAAGAGGCGATCACGAGGCGTAGAAGAACTGGGATTCTGGGTGCTACTCCGAGTCATCGGGCGGGACCCACGGGCGAGGAGCACCGCATGAAGATACACCTCCGAGTCACTAAAGGCTAGGACCGCGGGCGAGGGGCACCAACATGATGATACCCTCCGAGTCACCGAGGACCGTGACCGCGGGCGAGGAGCACCGATAAAGACTACCACTACGACCAACCAACGGGCCAACCGAAGCGAGGAGCGACAAGAAGCGCAATCGACACAGCCGCGACGAACGACAAGCATGGCAAACCGGCCCCCAAACCGACGGAGACCCGAAAGAGATGCTCGGTGTCGCCTTTAGGGAAGGACACAACGCCAAGGATGCCGCCGACACCGTCCCCAAAAAGGGATGGGTTTTCACCCGCATCTCCTCGAAGGTGAAGAGACGCCTCACGCCATTCACCCCCACCACCACGGTGGAGCAAGAGCAACAACGCGGCACTCGACCAACAACGTCACCGTGGCGGCGTCGGTGAGTGCCCGAAGGAAGCCGCCGTCTGCTGCCACCATGGCGCAACAAACCTCACCACGGGGACCCGGCCCTAGAACGCAGCGGACACCCCGGACGGCCGAACCACATCTTCGGCGGGCAGGGGAAGGTGAGTGGCGTGGGAGCGCCACCCGCCGCCCGGCGGAGGACCGGGCGGGTTTTCACCCGGGTGTAGTCGGGCCCCACCGCGGCGCAGTTGGGGGCGATCAATCCGGCGCACCGGTCCGTCCCTACCGGGCGACGCGAAGGGCGAGCGAGGCGGGCAAGCGGCGGGTGCCGCCACGCCCGGGCGCCAGCAGCAAAGTTACACGAGCGGGCCGGGGGCCCTACGACGCAAAGCGACCGGCAGCGCCCGGGGGCCTGACCCGGGGGGCGCTGCACACGCCGAGGAGGGCAGATCCAGCGGCGGGAGGCGGATCGGCCGACCGGGAGCTCCCGACGCGAGGCGGTGAGGCGATCAGCCATTCCAGGCGCCAGACGCCGACCCCAAGCTTCGGCCCAGCGCGTCGCACGGGAAGGGAAGAGGTGAAGGGGGAGGCCGGAGAGCGGAGGGGGAGGGGGGGAAGCCGTTTAGGACGCGACGACCGCCTTTTTGAGCGTGCCCGGGCAGCCCGCCGCCCGCGAAGCGAGGTGGCGGCGGGCGACGGAGGGGACCGAGAAGGAGGGGGCTCGGCGCCGGCGGCGGCGTCGCCCGAAGTCGCCCTCGACGAGACGTCTGCGGGGGCCTGAGTTTTTTACCTCAAATGCTTTCTTGGCGCCTGTCAAATGCTAATGCTTCTAAAGGCAACATCTAACATATCTAAGTAACTACATTGAGTTAGAACTTTATAACCCTACCTCCGTATACAAGTAAAAGCGCATACACAAAAAAATTAAACATACAAGAAAAAAGATAGGCTTCAATACGATGATGTCCCTAGCTAGCGCGCGCTAGCTTTCAGCGATCCAAGCTAAAAATTAGAAATTGGATATTGGAAAAATACTAATCGGTCATGGGTGTTGGCGTGTTGGTGTTTCTAACTGTGATCGCATCTGCAGTTCGTCGTCCTCACAGTTGCAGATCGCGCCATCGCTGCACTGTGGCAGTGTACGGTGAGTGCACCGTGGCAGTGTACGGTGAGTGTGCCGGCGAGTCGGCGACTAGCGTTAGGTGAGTCGGCATCTCACGAGAATAGTGTGTTCGCGTCGATGAGTGAGAATAGGGAGCACCAGCACCGGCATAGAAAACAAAACGTCGTTGGCTCCTTGCCCAATCCGAAGGCTACAAAACGTCGTTCTATGAATATTTTGCTCCCCTTTCCCAGTGACACTATGTAACTAAAATTATTTCTAATGCTGAATTATTAATAGTTGTATACGACTGCCAGGAGAACCAGCATTTCGCAACAAGGCGCGGGCTCCGTCAACATAAACGATCCAAACCGCAGCGGCCGGCCACGCCGCCTCGCGCCCGTGCTTTGCCGGCTAGCGCAACCTCCAATCCTTCAGGCCCACCGCCGGCCGCCTCAGTTGCTTCTCTCTCCCAGTCGAAAAAAGTCTCACATTCCTTCCGGTGCTAGAAATGAGCGACACTGATGGAGCGGACCACACACCTTGTGAGGATCATGCTTGCAGGTCTCTATACTGCATTAGATCCATGGTTGCATGGTATGACCAATGTTGGTGCTGTCGTTGCAAGATCGAGCGGTGACGCACTCTAGGTGTAAGATCGCTCACGTCGTGTGACGAGCGGGCGGCGGTAAAGACTCAACGAGGAAAGCAGCGAGCTGAAGACAGTATGCGCTGGACGCCGGGGTTTGGACGAGGTGCGTCCGATGTGAAGACGTCGGACCGCCCGACGCGTCTTCAAGGTGCAGAGCGTGCGCCGGACGTTGGCTGCTCAGCGTTCGACGGGCCGGCCATGCGATTTGCAGGCCTTTCTGGACTGCGTCCGGCGGGACTACGTCTGGCGCTCCCGTAGCGGGCGTCCGGCGCGCACGCATGGACACCTGTCCGAACCGATCTCTTTTGTGATCATGTTTTGAAAGGTTTTGGTGTTTGGAAACGCATCTGAGGTGGTTTCTAAGGGGATAAGACCACCCCTTCTATATAATGAGATGTTCATGGCCGATTTGATCACATCTACATTCAATCGTCAAAACACACACTCTATCTCTACTTTTATTCTTCCAAACCCTAAACTTGTTGTTCGACGACGTTCTCGACGAATTTTGCCGGCGTTCTAGGTGGCCTTGCAGACCCTGGAAGAACCTTCTCGTGCGCTCCTCCCGACGGATCCTTCCGGAGGCGTTCCGAGGCCATCGCAGCCGAGATCAAGCTCTACATCGCCTCTACCACTCTCTAGATCGGTTTTGGTGGTCAAGCTGTGGTTCTTGCTGCTAGTACAGGTTGATCGCAACCTCGTGGGCGTCCAAGGCTCTCCCGGTGTGTTGGGGCAAACCGTAGTTTGTGTCAACACCCGTTCTTCAGTTATGCTTTGTTTTCAAGGCAACTGAATTGTGTGTCCATTTTTGTTTAATCTCTGAATCTTAATGCCGATTACTTCCATGCCTAGGTGCAGTATTCTGCAGATCTGACGCTTGGAGATGGAGATCTGATCTCCTAATGCAGCGCTGCAAGGACTGTACTAGACCCTTCCACCTGCAGGTACAAAAAACAAGTTCATGTTGTTGTGTTTTTTTTATATAACAAGTTCATGTTGGTTAACTTCGCATTGCACCAGAGAAATCCTACAGGAGTATTTTTCAGAAAAAAAAAATCTGAAGCAGAACAACAACTGGGCTGCGCCATACGTGGAGACCATCCATGGGCCAGGCCCAATTTTAATTCTTGAAAACGCACGGGCCAGCCAAGCCTAATGGGCCGATGCGCCTTCCTGCCAAGACGTGGTGCCTAACAAATTTGGTTAGAGGACTTCTTTAGAGTTGGGATTGAAAAAAAAAAAATTGAATCAAACATGACAAAAAAAAAATAGTACTTTTAGTAAAAATGTCCCTAGCAGATTCTCTTTGAGAGTCTTTTAAGTGCCTAGAACTTCGCCTCAAAAAAAAAAGTGCCTAGAACTAAAAAACCATAGGACTACTTTGGCAAACGGGGTCCCATCTTGACCACCCTAACCTGTGCCGCTGTCCTTATAAACCTGGGAATAGATTGCCTTGTTGAATTTCCGGTCACAAGTGCCTACGTATTTATGTTCGTGTCTCTGATCCTTTAGCCCATCTGCACAGCAGATTTGTGGTAGTGAGAACTCGGTTGAAGCCTCGGTCGGAATCTCAGATCGGCTTTGCCTAGCTTGTGAATACCTGGTTGCTTGAGGTTCTGGTGGATGTTTTACCCACCGCGGCTTGATCCTCGAGGTAATCCTCGAATTACAAGCAAATCTTATGTAATTCCTATCTTCCACTTAATAAAGTGCGTGTTAATGCTTAGACATGCTTTTCGAAAAAACCAAAAAAAGAGACGTGCTTTATATTCATGCCATTTTTCGTTATTTCTCATTTATCATTGGTTTGCCCGCGATCCTTCAATTGCATTGTTTTTTCCCGGTGGATGCTTTACCACCGCGGCTTGATCCCACGATTGGCGACCTTTGCGTGGATGTTTACGTTGGTAATCCTCGAATTACTCGCAAATCTTATGTAATTCCTATCTTCCACTTAATGAAGTATGTGTTAATGCTTAGACATGCTTTCGAAAAAAAACCAAAAAAAAAGAGACGTGCTTCATATCCATGGCATTTTCGTTATTTCCCATTGGTTTTGCACGATCCTTCAATTGCATTGTTTTTTTTTTTTTTTTTTTTTTTGTGAATGGAGTAAGGTTAGTATAGATTTGAAATTACAATTTACCCCCTACCCATCATTCTAGAACTAAAAAACAATTATTACATTCAAGGAATTTAAAAAAAAAACTTCGACCCACGGGGAACTAAGACTAGCCCTGGCATTTTTTTCTTAAGAAGAAGACCTTCTCACGCAGGTCGAGAAAACCCATCGAACCCCCTGCCCCCCCCCTCGACACAAGGGCACCGTTATCGGTGAGAACCAGGCGGGACCCCGTGCTTTGGCCATGGGACAGGCGAGGAGGTTTTTTAACCCGCGGTCGAAAATTCTGAAAATTAAACTCCCCACGAGAGTCGAACCCGGGACTTGTGGAGTGCCTCGGAGTGGCTCTAACCATTGGGCTAGAGGCTTTTTGGCTCATTCAAGGAATTTATTCCGGTGAGTGGAGTATGGATGGTTGTTTCAGTCCCCGTGCATAGAAAATCAATTTCTAGATCAAAGTTCGTCCGCCAATTTTCTGATCTCTCGAGGATGACATGGTCCACCAAGCCATTTGATACTTATCGTATTTCCATATATTAATTGCCATATCCCCTCCTAGCCTCCCATCTCAATCCCCTTTCAATCTCCGATCTCGCACGTAACCCAAACACCTATTGTTGCGTAGGGACTCAAATTCATTAGGTTCACATGGTCATTTAGCAGTTATACTATAATCCGAAATTTATATGAATTGATTCTTTCACAAACTGAGGGGTTACATTCGTTTTAGAACAGAGGGCATCTCAGAAAACATATGAATTTTGCTTTTCGAGGCCAATTTGGCAGACATGTCAAATTACGCTTTTGCCCCACCCCTCAAGTCCACAAGTAGATAGATTATTATTTGGAAGTTAGCGGTGAAACAATACCAACCACAAAACATATTAAGGGGTGTGTTTAGATGCCTTTGGAATGCAAAATGCCAAATACCAAATATTTTGCTGCAGCAAATTGGAAATGTCGCTCCTCCTGCTCGCGCGCGGCCGACCGTTAGTGCTGAGGATGAGGAAGTGTGGCAGGGTCGACACGGGCATCTCCCATCCGGATCTAGGGTGACACAACACCTCCATCCTCCCGCTTGAGTCGGGGCCATCCATGGTGGCAGAGTTGCTCACCGCACCGTTGCGGAGGCTGGCCCGGCGGACTTGATGCACAACACCATTTGTCATGCCGCGCACGTCCGTGTGCCCGATCTGCTCGTTCGTCGCCCCCTGGATGACTTCCTTAGCCTCGTCATGGTACAGGCTGAGGCGAGTGTCGCGCCGTCGATGCCACCGTCAGCGTCGGCGAGCCGTGGCCACCACGACATCCTACGCCTATGTTGGAAGAAGAAGTTGAATCAAATTTTCACGTTTCTTGCGTAGCCCGTGAGAGCCAATGCTTCCTCCATAATCTTTCCTTCATAACCAAAGGGATGATGACATCATCCATTCGAGAAGAATGGATTCCTTTTTTCATACGGTTCCCCTGTGAACCAAAGGGGCCCTAAGTGAGTGTTTGATCCAAAGAGCTAAACCCTAAGTGTGGGTTTAGTGGGATTAAAAATTGAGAGCAAGCCACCTTGAGCACTTGTCCATATTGTCGATTCTCGTGATTTACATTTCTTACTGTTGGACTCTTTCGATCCTAGATGGCTAGGCGCCGCCAAGAGCAGCCAAAAGATTGTGGTGTGCCACGAAAAGTTTGTAATAGGCTCGATTCCATTGCAAGGGATCATCTGCTACGACGAGGAAAAAAAGGAGGTGGAAAAGACTCGGCTAGTGAGACCTTCGTGGTCCACTAGAGGTGACCCCTTTGGTTGCTCTCGTAGCCTCCTCAATGGAGAGTAGGTTCTCGACGAACTTCGGTAAAAGAAAATATTGTGTCTCATAACCTATCTTTAATATTTGATATTCCCAGTGATCTTCTACAGGATATCTGCGTTGCATTGTATATATGAAATATATTTGCACATGTGAGTTGAAAATAGAGATTAAAAGGTGGTGGTCGTGCAAACCGTGAATACGACGTGTCTGCTATTTTTGTGCAGCTAAACCATATTGGACGTGTTTGATATAGTGTCCGGTATTGGAGCTATGTGCTTAATTTGTTATTGTTTGCAGTACTTTGAGGGGATATTTACTCTGATTTGGAGTTTTCAATGGAAAACTCTCACACTAATCGTTTCCTCTTTTTAAATGTGTTAATTTTAGAAACGCCTATTCCCTCCTTGGGCGACATCCTTGTCCTTAAAATTGTTTTTCCTCTTCTTAAAGGTGTTAATTTTCAGAAACGCCTATTCATCACCGTGGGGAACATCCTTGTCCTTACAAGTGTTTACTGTTAATTTGCATGAAGCTTTGTTGAGCGGGAAACAATGTGTAATTTCCAATGGATAATACTCCCTCCGTCCCCAAAATAATTGTTGTTCTCATGACCCGAGAAATAACTTTAACTAAATACATGTATTAAAATATATTAATATTTATGTTATATAATTAGTATCATCGAGAAAGATCTTTTTAATCTCGTTTTTTATCAAATTTATTTGGAGATACAAATCTTGTGTGTGTTTTTTCTACAAACGAGTCAAACTTGTGGTGTGAACAACCAAAACGACATTTAATTTGGGACGGAGGGAGTAGGGTTGCATGTTGTATAGTGCAACAACTCACACTAGTACAAAATTTATTTTAAGTGACACCCCACCCCCCCCCCAAACATTCCGTGGCGGGCTCACTTTTTGCCCGCCACGGTTAATACCAGCCAACCACCCTCTAGACGCCTATCACGGTTAATGATTTTTCGTGGGTGGGCATCTTAAAATGCCTACCACGGAAAATAACTTTTAACCGTGACGTGCATATTAGAGTGCTCACCATGAAAAAATGATTTTCCATGGCGGGCAACCTTAAAAGCCCATCACCGTAAATCAAGACCCAAAACACCAACCCATCCTCGGGCCTGATATGAAGTCACATATATATAATAGTGTTAGGGTTAACACTTCTCCACCACCCCTCTCTCCAGCCCGTCACTTCTCCACCACCCCTCTCTCTAGCCCATCACTTCTCCGCCACCCCTCTCTCCAGCCCATCACTCTCCCTCTCTCCATCCCTAGCTAGGCAGCGATGGCAGTGATATGGCCTAGTTTTTGTTTGGATCATCAATTTAACTTTTTATAAGCTGGGTGATCAATAAATGTTTAAAATAGACAATAAGCTAAACTATAAGCTCAATTGTTTGAATCAACTAATAGTTTTTCAGCGTTTTGTGGTCAAATGACGCTTGTTTAGAGAGATGGCTTGATTTGCTCACACAGAAATCAGTTCAAGAGATTGATTTCCTCAACCTTGGTCATAGAGCTTCGACTGTATTTCCAATTTAGAAACTGCAGGGTCAAAATCTTGAGATTTTGAGGCTTGGCTTCTTTACTGTCAACTTGGATTTGCTCTGTTTTAACTACACTTCATTACGAGTCCTGGATTTTTTTTCTTTGTACACTAGAGAGTAAAAGGCTTTCATGGTTAGTTTCTAACTACACTTCATTGCAAGAACAGAAGATCGCCTGATCTTCAAATCAACTCTAAGTCTTTGAAATCTGTGCATTCGGGTTGGAAATACGGCAATAGAATTGTGATTATTTCTGCCCCTGCCCGATATCTCTAGTCCGTGATATTACACCAAATCGAAGTGTGCACTTGTCAAACAAAAGGTTCTAGCTACTATCTCGTTCACTGATGTGCCAAATTTGGAGTCTCGAAACATCTTAATCTTCACTACCACGAAGTTACAGTTAATGCTAAGGATATAACAAAGGTATTGTATGATACTTCCCTGGCTTTGTATGATACTTAGTTGCTTTTGCCCTCCCTTGGTTATCCTTTTATTAAGTTTCTTGTTGCGCTTCTGACAGCCTTAATTTTATGTTTGCTGACAATAACATGATATTAATTTTATTTGGTTAACATGTTTAGCATACTTAAAGCTTAGCTCATATCCATTCAGCTAACATTGTATCCCTTATATGTGTTATTATGTTACTTCTTTGCTCTGCCCTTTTTGTTCTCATACTTAGCTGTTTCGCCCTCCCTTGATTGTCCTTTTATTAAGTTTCTCATTGCACTTTACAGGCTTAATTTTATGTTTGTTGACAGTGACAGTAACATGATATTAATTTTATTTGGGTAACATGCTTAGCATACTTTAAAGCTTATTTCATATCCATTCAACGTATTTTGTATCCCTTGATATGGATTGTTATTTCCCTTATTTGGCTTTGCCCTTGTTGTCCTCTTATTAATTAAACTTGTGCATGTGTGTAGGAGGTTGGCTTCCTACCCTCTGTCACAGAATTGATGTTGCTCTTGGAGATGTCCAATATATCACAAATATTGAGTCTTCTTAAATTGCTAGAATCTTTCCCGATGCTACGAAGCTTATCTCTTATGATATACATTTTAAACATAGATCATCTATTGCCATTTTACGATAAAGAAGTGACCACTCCTTTTGTTTTTGTTCAGCGAATGGACAAGATTGACCAGGACTTTACCATCATTTGATGAGATAAGCATGGTTGGTTGTGTCAAGAGTTCTCTCACTTCGTCCACACTGCTTGATTTCTGTGGTGGGCCCTCAGAAAGGTTTCTCATCAAATCTCTCTTAAAGTGTGCACCCAATCTTATAGAGCTATGTACCATCAACTATGAATCATGTTTGAAGAGAGTAGTCCGTGAAGCTGTTAAGGAAATGAAGACCTATGATCAGTTGTCTCGAGGTTGCAAGTTGTTTTTCAACTGATTCACCCTGACTGTTGGTAAAAGAGATCAAGACTGACTGTAAATCAAGGAGTGAACTTAGTGTTGAAGTGTTAAACAGAAGTTGTAAATTGAACTAAGTGTATCTTGTTGAGCACTACTAAGTTTGTCGTGAACTTAGTGTTAACCAAAGTAAAAAACTTGTAAGTTTTGCCATTTTTGATTGCTGCTGGATTCAGAAAGTGTTAACTGAAGTAATTTTGGTAAAGTGCAGCTTGTTCACCACACTGCAGTTTAGTTATTTTGTTTTTTTTTTTTTTTGTCTTTTTGCATGAATCATTGATTGTTGTTCCTCTTGACATGGTGTTGGAGCTAAGTCTTGAGTGACGAAACTGGCATGTGCAACCGAGTGAGGAAACTGGTCGGTGAATATGCGTTGTGAATGTTTTCTGTCCTGCTCGTGCGTTGTGAATGTTTTCTGTCCTGCTCGAACTCCCTGATTTAGGAGTGAACAGACATTTGACGCCACCTAACGGAGGGGTAGGCAACAAAAACAACGAGGGAAATTTTCCGAAAATATGGCAATTTATCTAGCATCTGTCGTGGATATATGAGTACTAGGTGCACAGCTCTACTCCTATCTATGACGTGACAATACTCCGTACTCATGGAAGCAAGTGCACGGGTACGGGCTCCAGCTGCTCTACAGGTGATGTGACAATATGCATGCCCTGCAAAGCTAGTGCATGTGCAAAGACTCATGGAAGCAAGTGCACGGGTACAGGCTCCAGCTGCTGGCCAGTAGGCATGCAGGGGGCGGTGAGGGAATTTCCAGAGCTGACAAAAATATGGCAGAGCAGGAACTATAAGTCAAAAATGGACTTTGGCCTGTTTGAAACAAAGGAATAGAAAACACAGGAACGACAGTAAACACAGGAATAGGATTCGATAGAAGTGAGAAAACAGATGAATGCAAAACGTAGGAAAGAGATATGAGATAGCGTTTGGAATGCAGGAATACAAAACCTTGGAACCATATAAACTATTAAGACTAATGATAGTTTATTAGTAAATTTGATATAGTTTATTAGCATCTCATAGACCCTGCAACCTGGATATTAACGCACGGTCCATGGACCAAATCCATTCATATAAAGTGGACCCATCAGTAAAGGCACCCATGTAGCTCCATTCGTTCTTATCCCTTTTACTGGTCATCTTCTTCTCTCTCACATTCTCTCTCCTATGTGAAACAATCTCATCTTCATCAAGTTTCCTGCATGCACCTACTAACCTCTGTCTGCATGCACCTTCTAACCTCCTTCGCATGCACCTGGTAACCTCCTTCGCATGCACCTGCCTCGGGCTTCCGCAAAAAAATTTGAGTCGGAGTCGATGTTCTCATTCCTGTGTTTTGTGGAGGATAGCAGCCCATTCCACCGGAACGGAAGGAACCGTTCCTTTGATCCAAACGTGCCATGACGTCATTAAAACAAAGGAAACACTTTCCTGTACGATTCCTACGAAAAACCTCTGTTTCAAATGGGGCCTTATTTGTGGACGGAGGGTGTACTTGTATCAGCAACGGAACCTTGGGGCATAATGATTCAATCATTTCACTACCCGTCCGTCCATCTTTGATAAATCATCTTCATCATCATTCCCTGCAATCTCATTATTATACTTCAGTTTTTAAAGAAACTGAAGGAAAGCAAAAACAAAACCCGAAGGGCAGAAGGGATAAAATTTCCCTCTCGAGCAGCTTTTTCCCTCGGTTGATTCAGCCTTTCATCATCACGTTTGGAAATATAGAATAGAATTAGTCATGAACCTTAGATCCTGAGATATACTAGGGTCAACTAGTATATCATATTCCTCTGTGTTTTGTTGCACATATTGTTCATGATAACCCATCTCGGCTGTTCTGCATACACATAGCCTGACCAATTGCCTTGATATTCAGCAACTGTCATTTGGGCTTGATCAGCATCATACCCATTCTGGCACCAGAAGAGACAATAATAAGTATTACAATTGACAACCAAGCCGGACAACATCTAGAGAAAACTAAAAACAGGTTATAGAAAGTGTCTGAATATGGAGTTTTTTTTTCAGGGACGTTTGAATATGTTGATATAACAAATACGTCATTGTCCTCTTAACATTCAAATTGCATGGTCCAAATTACAAGTATCCACCAGAACCTAAGTCAATGAAGATTTTTACAGGCTTACCGGTAGTTGCCTGGCTTGAGCAGATTCAGATGGTGGCACTGGGCCATACATGATGCAGTGAAATAGGAGTGCTTCGTCCATATCCACAGAAAGGGCTCTGGCTCATTTCCTCAGTTCCATCTCCGACAAAAATGCCATCATGTCTGCTCTAGCAATATGGACCGACTGTTTCTCCTTCCCGCTGAAATTATTGTTCTGCGAGAGTGGGGCTGGTGGTGGTGACATATGTTCTTGATGTTTCAGAGCAGAACCATTAGCTTGGGAAGGTTTTACTGCATCGTCAGTCACCGCTTGCCAAATTATTCTCCCCTGCATTCTAGCAAACAATAATAAATTAATTAACAAGCTATCTTATGCATCATGCACCAAAATTAACAAGATAGAATACTAGATTTTTTTAGATAATGGATAATCATATCCGGCCTCTACAAGATAGAATACTAGATATACAATTGAAACAAGACTCATGGGCCCTGACACTACTTTTGTATTAACTAAAATATAAATACACAATCCTTCCAAAAATATCACTTCAGCATACTTTTCTCATGTCTTTGCCAAAAAGTTTCCTGTTCTATGTTTCTAACTCAACAGGCTACAAAATTTACTATCAAGAATATACGTTTTGTATCTCTCTCCTTTCTTTTTCTTTAAGACCTTCCCTGAAGATACAAGCTGAAGGCATGTCATAATTTTAGCAATCCTGTTAAGTACAGAACCATCCATGCTGATAGTTACCATCTCTCCTGCAGAGAAGGTTATTATGAAAAGTCACGATACACTCCAATATGGTATACATCATATCATCTAATACCTTGTCCCTCGTCCTGGTTGGATTACAAGATCATTATCATGCTTGCTACAATAACTTGTAAGAAAGACAATAACTTGACAATATTAGCTACTCAATGAGAATAGCCTATGCTGGCACCTCTACTCTATTCTTCAGTAAACTGATTAAGGCTATACTAGTGAATATTATGCACAAGATAGTCACTATTATGGGCAATTACAGCATTCAAAATGAAAACTACATATATAAATTATTAAAACCGTACTCTTTTAAAATCATATAGAGAAAAGCATGAGAACTGTGACATAAGACTAAAACTATAAATGTTCCAAAAAAAGGCTAAAACTGTATAATTGTGGCAAGTACGTTGACTTTAAATCCCACCCATCCATCCTCTGCATCAAGTTTCTTTTCAACTTCACTCCGTTATGATGTAGAACATAGTCCAAGCCCTTTGACAAGATATGTATGCTCCAATCACCATAATAGCATAAAGTGGAAATGAAATGTCAATCAAAGAGCAGTTCATATGATGGAAGTGCAAAGGTGGCATCTAATACCAGATCACACCATACAATGTCACCTTTCTTTTGGATTACAAGTATTCAATGGCTAGTTGCTTAGGTTAAATTTTAAACTAACTACTTAAATTTTATTTAAGAAAATGATGTTCTGAGTTGAGGACATAGGGCGTTTACCAAATATGGAAGACTATGTTAAACAATTCTCATTTTTCCAGTCATGATTCAGAAAGCTCATGCACAGGTATGCCCGCTATTTCAGAAATATTAAAATCCGTCGAAACAGAGTAATAGTAGACATGTCATGGGATCTTTCGCCATAAAAAGGGAAATCATCTCCTCCAAGAAAAACTATAATATTAGCATTAGATAACCTCTAATGTTAGAATCACATCATTTTATCAATTGAAATTTTGTTGTGCAATTAGAGTTCCATTTAAACATATGATAAACTAAAGCACAAATAAAAGCTTCAGACAAATGAAGCATGTGATCTGTTACCTCAAATCTGTTCTGCAGGAGGTGCTACAGCATGAAATGAACCAAGCTCTGCAGATTCATAGTCTGTGTTTTGATCTTCACGACACTCCTTAGCACAATAAACGATACCTGGGTATCTGGCTGTATCTGGGCCTAACGTTGTCTCCTCTCTGAATGAGAAACCCAGAGAGATTTACTCTCAAAATCACTTGTTGGAAGTATTTGTAGTTTGCATCTAACTCGTCCTTGCACTTACTACTTTCACATGATTGAACATGTAAACATATCCTTAAAAGCTGCAAGCGTTTATGAATCCTGTCCAAGACCACAATCTCTGGTCCTGTATATTTTAAAGAGCTCCCTTTTTTGCGAATAAAAGAGTTCCCTTGGTTGAACACTTTAGGCATTAAATGTAATAACTTTGCCACTTGCAACACTTAGCAAAATAGAAATTCTGTAAAAATGGATAGTACTTTACAGCAGGGGCAGGTCCCAGACCAAAATTGAGTGAGGCCCTACCAAAATTGAGCGAGGCCTTACAAGCACTTTGCTTGATCAGCTATATTAAAAAGGGTCTAATTTCCCCTGTATTGCCGAATTTGAGTGGGGGCCTGCGCCCTCACTCCCTCTATGCTTGCTGGGTCCACCCCTGCTTTACAGAGAAATGAGGATAGCAATTTTTGCTATTTCAGAAGCTTATAGGAATTGAAGGATTGCCACCATAGGATGGAGGTAAATCCATGTGCCAAAGGATGTTCGGTTCGGTTGGTTACCCCAGCCGGCCTGTACACTCTAGAGGCACCCGCAATCTGAGTTCGAATCCCAAAGTGCGCGAATTTCAGGCTGGGGTATTATTATTAAAAAAAAAAAAAAATATAAGGGTGGGGTTTCCTTTCGTGACTTCGGTCAAAAAATGGTAAATCCATGTAGTATAACAGACCAACTAGGAGATTAAAGGGATGAGGTGAAAGAAAAAAGGAATCAGCAGTGATTGCACACTTTAGTTGCAGACATTGATGCAATCATGTTATAATAATAATAATAATAACAATAACAACAGTCGGCTCCATTTATAAGTGACTTATTATTTTTTTTTTTTTAAGCTACTGTACAAGTGAGTGGATAATATTGGACAAGACCAAACTAGGCCCCTTCTTGTAGCTTTTACTCAATTCTCCCAGTCCCAATTGGGCCCTAAGAAATCCGCTGAAACAAATTGGGGAAAAAAAAAAAGCAAAGGTACTCCCTCCGTTTTTAAATTGTAGTTCACTTTGGCTTTTCTAAATTTATTTCTTTTACTATGTATCTAGATATAGTGTATAACTAGGTGCATAGCAAAATTAATATATCTAGAAAAGTCAAAATAAACTACAATTTGGAACGGAAGAGGTAATTTGGAGTACTTCGACCGCACCATTCTCCTTGTACCAGCACATCTTCTCTCTTTTTTCTGTACCCCTACTGTCTTTTCGCGGCAAATCAGAACTTATACGACGATATAGCTATGTAAACTAGAATTACAGAAGCAGCTCACGGAAGCCTCTTACTCGTGACCGACTTGGTGCAACGGTACCTGCTCAAAAGTAAGGCGATGGCAGGCAGCTGCAGAGGGAATCGGACCGGCACAGGTAGGGAAAAAGGGGAGACGAGAGGAGGCTACTGGACGAGCGCAGGTCGGTTTCTCTATGCAAGTGGGCCCGTGCATATTCATATTTTACGCGCTAAATTGACCGCCACCGAAATGAAAGAGGAGGCTTTCGTTTCCGGAGATCCAAATCTCCCAGATCCAAATCTCTCGTTACCCTTCCGAAGCCGACTCGAATAGTGGAGCCTGGTCCGACGATATAATTAAGCAGAGGGAAGGCGCCCTCCCTGCTGTCCCTGGTAATTCCATCCATCCCGTCTTCATCCATCCATCCCTTGTCCCGGCTCCTATGTCCGCCGCCGCTATGTCCGTCAGTGGCCACCGCAGGAGGAGCCGGGACGACTGTATGGATGACACAGCAGTCGCTACGACTTCCGATGCTCCAGTTGTCGACTTCACTCGGATGGCTAGGGCGGTGCTCGTCGATGGCGAGGTCACGATCATAGAGTACGACTACCAGCCGCCGCCACGCCCCGACTGGGACGACAGGGACTACGTCCGGCGGAGGCTTCGACAGAATGAGGAGTGAGTGGCTTCGACAGGAGTATCTCATGTTTCACGGCCGCGACGCCAAGCGTGCTCGAGGCCCCGACGACGATGCCATCCGGCGTTGTCTGCGGGAGGCCAGGGCCGGCGACGCCGGGATGCCGGAGGACTGCGCCGTGTGCCTGCAGGATTTCGACAAAGCCAGCGCCAAGGAGACGCTCAGGGTCATGCCTTCGTGCTCCCACGCCTTCCATCCCGACTGTATCTTCACCTGGCTCCGGGTCAAACCGCTCTGCCCGCTCTGTCGTCGAGACCTGCCACCGCAGGCGCAGCAGGATGATGAACAAGACGACGACACCGATTCTGACGAGGACGACGACACTGATTCTGACCAAGACGACACCGATTCTGACCAAGATGACACTGATGATCAGCAGGAGAGCACACCGGCGGTGCCAGATCCAGAGGAGCCTTACACCTGACTGCAACAAACAATTGTGGAGCCGTGTGTTGCCAAATGTACCCAAGCAATATTGTCTATCAGCACTTCCTTGATCTGCTATTACTGTTCTACTACTTGTGTTGTAATAATAATATTATTCGGTTATTCCTAACATGAAACATTCATGTGTTTATCTTCCTTCAGTGTCCAAATCTATAACTCCTATATACAGTGGCGAAGCCACCTTATGCTTGCCCGGTGCACAGGCACCAGGGTGCAAAAAGATTTTATTAGTAAACTAACTAATATTCAATACATAAGACAAGTATAATTATATTTTCCTTTAGCAGTGCACCACCATTAGTTTAACGCTAGCTTCGCCCCTGCCTATATAGGAGCTCCCCACTAGCAATCCTTAGGGAATTATCAGGCCTCTGATTGGTCCATGCCAGTGGTAACGGAAGCATATCTGGACTGGCTGTCATCGCCCGGTTGCATGCCCTGCCGCCTCGCCCGGCCGCCCGAGCTGCCGCCTCTTCCCCTACCAGATCAATTCGTTTATTAATAGCCACAGTTCATCTCCACCACGTATACTTTTCTATTCCACCTATCCATCCATGCGCACCCGTTTAATGCTTATCGAGTGGACAACAGTTTGATCTGAAATTTTAATGCACATCTTCACTTCTCGATGCCTCTCTATCTCCCGGCTGTTAATCTCCAGCACAATCTCTTCGCTCCACTTTCTAACGCCTATCTTATATATTTTAGAGGATTGATCGTCCTTCGTCTGGTAGCGCTGGAGAGAACACAATCGAATCGCCGATCGGCATGGCCGAAGGTCAGCTTGAAGAACATGACCCTGAGACCAATGATATTTGTTGGATGGATTCTAGGAATGCAGGACTACGTACATTGGTACAAGCCTCTATGGGGTCTGGGCACCGGGCAGGCCAAAGCGGAGGCGGCAAGGCTAATCATGGATGCTTATGGTCTTTGTGTGGACGGACACCGGATAATGCCTATACTCGGTCGGTAAGTTAATTACAAATTTCTTAGCTACAAATTCTACTTGCTCCATGCAAAGTTCCTTCTATATAATATA
The DNA here is from genome assembly GCA_015847255.1 of Hyparrhenia diplandra. Classification (NCBI taxonomy): domain Eukaryota; kingdom Viridiplantae; phylum Streptophyta; class Magnoliopsida; order Poales; family Poaceae; genus Hyparrhenia; species Hyparrhenia diplandra. Next base: position 304,467 of record JADLZK010007522.1, on the reverse strand, counting down.
ATACGTCTATTCCCGCAGCAACGCGGCGGGCGAGCGTCGGCAGCCGCCGAGCCGGACGAGGCGCTGCGGGAGAGCTGTTGGGGCACAGGTGCCCCCCGAGCTCCTGCGGATGGTGCTGGCCAGGGTCGAGGATGACGAGCCGCGTTGGCCAGGCCGCAGATCCGTCGCCGCGTCCGCCGGCGTCTGCCGTTACTGGAGGGCAGTAGTCAAAGAGATCGTGCAAGTGCCCGAGGCATCTAGGAAATTCACCTTCCCCATCTCTCTTAAGCAGGTAGATTTGTTGGTTATTGGTTCACCTTTCCCCAAAGAACTCAGAATCTATTCTGTGTTCCTTGGACCTTGGTGTTCTTGAAAAGTTTTTCTTTTCACCTTGAGTAGTCATTGCCAGTGATGGTATTTGCCATACTGCATTCATTATTTTATTTGCTAGGATCAAAACCTCCAATTGCAGGATGCGTCTCTGTCGTCGTCACTAGAAGATATCAAGCAGAATTCAGTTGTTGGTGTACTACCTACCTAGCTACTTTTTTTTGTTTAATTTTCAAGCACAATAAAGTTTAGCGACAAGGTTAGGTAGGTCGAGATACAATTCTCTACAGTAATAAGAGGGTTAATGCTTGATTGAGGTTTCTTTTAAGGATCCCTTTCTTTCACTCTGAAATTATTGGTCGATTTATTTGTGTTTTTATTAACTTGCCATTCTAAATCTGTAACCTGCAGCCTGGCCCAAGGGATGCCCCAATCAAATGTTTCATTAGGAGGAACCGGGCTGCTCAATCATATTCTCTGTGCATTGCAGTCACTGATGGTTTGCTTTTTCACCCCTATATGTGAACAAATACAGTGTGGATGTCATCATTGTTGATAGGGTGTTGTTTTTCTTTCTTTTCCTTTTCCTCTGCAGCGTTAGCTGATGATGGGAAATTTCTACTTGCTGCACGCAAAAGTCGTAAGCCAGGAGGCACTGAATACCTTATTTCACTTGACGCAAAAAAACGTCAAAAGGAACCTGCATTTTTTTTTTTTTTTTTTTTGACAACAAAGGAACCTGCATTGGCAAGCTGAGGAGAGCATGCAAGAAACAGTGTCTGAAATTCATCACTTGCTCTGTTTTTTCAATGTCGTGCATCAGATCAAAGGTATTGCTATGACGGAGACCTCAGTTCAACATATTCTTCTCTGTTAATCAGATCAAATTCCAAAGACATAATTTGTACAACTCTCATCCTAACCTAAAATTGATCGTGAGCCCTCTAAGTATACATTGTGTGCAGTTTGTTTTATTAAAATTTATCTATTAAGATATCATGAAAATTTCCATTATGATCATTGTATTTTTCTTAATTCCCGCAGCAACGCCAGCGGTGAGGTTCCCTAGTAAAACTAAACAAGCACTGCCTCTCTTCTTCATTGGTGCACTACTCTGCTTCCATATTTATCTTTCTTCTTCCTTGGTGCACCTTCTGATACACAAATCCTAAATGTTTGGTCAAGCTCGGATCAAACTTTTTAAAACTTACAGTATTAAACATTACTAGCTTTCAGCAAAACATACAGTCAAGGCTTATTTTCAAAAACAGTTCCACAACAAATCTCTAAACAAAATTTTAGCCACCATAAACATCCCATCACTAGCTTAAAACGCATTTCACAAAATCCATAAGGTCCAGAGTTAGATCACACTCCATGCGTTAACTCGAGTTAAAACTTTGAACTTAGATCACAACCCATTCCCTAAATTGAGTTCAAACTTTAAAATAAAAGGAACTCAACAGGGGGCTCGATCAAATACCAGGACAACGTTGATGCAATATAAGACTATAAGAGCATGATTGCCAGTAACACCATCACTTAATATGTTTCAAAAGGAAATACAGATAATTTACATTTGCCAACAGCCTAAACGGAATCTAAAGCAACAAATTTGTTGGCTTCTTGAGCCACATCAAGATAATTCAGTACACACTCAAGCAAGATCTGAGTGCCCAAACATCAACCTCCGGTCCTCACACAACGATACGTTACTGGGACCCGTTCTTCTTCATCCTGAGAAAGTTAACTAATGTGATTCTGGAGGGAACACCCGTGCCCTGCCTCTTCTTGATGGTGGTTGTCTTCCAAGGCCTCCCATCTTCTCTTACAATGCTCGTGGTTGTCGAGCTCACGTTGTAGAACTGCATATGGACAAGACATGATCAACACTGCAGCTGTTTTCTGTTTAAGAGACAGACTTTGTTCTAAAAGAGGAAGCTGTTGGATTTTCTTGGGAACATACCTCACAAACACCATGCAGAAGCAGCCTCTGAAATGGGTCCTGGACATTCAGCATAAGCACATCCTTGTCACTAGTATCTTCAATGAAGGCCCTAACTCGTTCCTGCAAACATGAAAAGGCAAAAGCAAGGTGCTATGAGCAACTGACAAGCTGAATCAAATTGGCTGGATGAAAACTTGATACAAGTGGTGTAAAAGAAGTTAAGAAAACCACAATGGAAAAGAAAACTTTGCTCCAGTTTCTAGTGAGCAAAAGGATGAAAACTTCATACCAACTTTTGAAACTCGTAAAGAAATTTTAGCACAAGGTGGAAACAAAGTAGTTACAGGGCTTCTACACAGCCTATGCACCTAGATATGATTGTAAGAAAGACCTCTCTACTTTTACAAGCATAGTGTTAAACTGGTACATTTTTCTTATACTGAAAAGATAACAGTTATTAAACAGCTATTAAATAAACTTCACTGGATATTTTTAGTCTGGAAACTACAAGTAACAAACTAGAGGTGGTATTGATGAATTATCTACATGTGCTAAGATAGCTAATACAGACATATACAAATACATAATCAAGAAATCTGATGTCTTCTTTACAAGAAAAACTAATTAGCTATGATCCATTATAATCATTTCAATAAATAGAACTCCAAACTTGAGGAAAGAAGGCAGTACTTCATATATTTCAAGCAGATCAGGAAGGAAATTTCTCTTTATTGCTTCTCTAGTTTGGCGATCTATCCGATGCCAGGCATTCAGCGCCAATCAATTCCCCTTCGTCCACATGATTCCTGTTTTTTTGGGATGATCTTTTCATATGTTGCATCAATCTTGCCTACAAACAAGAAAAAAAACTTGCTAAGTACAACTGATCCTTAAACTAATGCATGGTGTGATATACAGATCTTCTGTCTCAGTTGTTCAGTTCACTAAATTATATTATGGGCAATGTGAACAGAATGTGACAAGCAACAAAGGCATTAATACCTCAGCATCCATGTCAATGCTTCTGAATGCATCCCATTCACCAACACTTGTCCTGCAGAATGCTGACAAGGGTACTTCCTCACCTGCATAATTATAATATAAAGATGAGCTTTTCCAAAGTATACACCAACATGAAAATATCATGCATGTGATGCCCATGATTAATGGAAGAGTGACTCCACACGGGAATTTGAATGATGAAAACATGTGATTCATAATCAAAGAGCAACAAGCATATGCTTCGACTAAACATTTTTTTAGTATTGTAGTCCGTGCAGAAATTTAAAATGGGTCTGCCATATGCCAACATAATTTAGAGGTTTTCTGGTACACCAGTACACGAAGCAATGTAACACTTCTGAGAAAGTACAACGAGCATATCCTGACTCCAATTTTTTTCAGTATTATAGTCCTTGTTTTGAAATGGCCATGCTTAAGAGAAGATGAATAGATGATCTTTACATTCCTTTAAACACACTGCTGAGATTTTCTAGCACATGTATACATGATGAAGCAATATAAACATTTACAACAAGCCATGTAACTACAAGAGGAAAGTTCATTGACAGGTTAGTAAAATTGCATAAAAAAAAACTAAGGCAGCTTGTGGAGTTTACCCCATGGTGGAGGAGCAAAAGGCCTTTGATTTCTTCGACATGAAGACGCGACAAGTTCAATCAGCAAACGGTCATTCATCCACTTCCGTGATCTCCGGTTACTGACCTGTATGTATATATAACATTGTAATGTGTAAACCATCAACCGGTGAACCACTAGTATATACACAACAAAAATGTTTCATTTACATCAGACTTTTATTCCATTATTAATACATTAAAGCTGGCAAGCATAGAATACGTGATTTTGCACAATTTGTTTTTTATTTGTCATCACAGGCAGGAAATTTTTGACTTATTAAGCATGCATCAGCCTACCCCAACTAGCTTGGGACTAAAGGCTATGTTGTTGTTGTATTAAGCATGCATCACAGAAGAAAAAAAAAAAGGCAAGAGGTTACAGAAAGCAAACAGCAATCAGGATGAGCATCCTCACCCTGGTGGCCATATCCTCGAGGGCCTCAATCTTCCTCTCGATCAGCTGTGAGCGCAACTTGGCGCCCTCGCCTGCGTCCACATGCCACAATTTCAGCAACAAAAAAATGCTACATCTGTCCAAATTTTTGTTTGCGCGAACACATGCACATCTGTCCAATTTGGGGAGCGAAATCGATCCGCATCGCCATCCATCCAAGAGATGAGGCGCGAAAAGGCGTTACCTTTGGCGGGGAATCGAACAGGGAGGAGTAGAACTCCTCCTCCCTCCGCAGCAGATCCGCGCTCGCCATGGCTGGAAACCTTCCCGCACGTCACACAATCCCCGGTTCCTGTAAGCGCTGCTGCGCCTGTCGATTTGGTCCCCGGTGGTCGAGCAACGCAACGGCGGTTGGAAGGGGAAGAAGGTCGGACTGGGCAGGCGTCGGAGGACGCGAGATCGGTCGACGGCGGGCGAGTGCGCCTTGAATCGTGGAATCGGAGGCGGATTGGATTGGGGATTGGAACTTTGGAAGGCGAGCGAGATTGTGCGCTATTGATTCCGTCACGAAAGCAACAGACTTGGGTAGGCCCGTGTACGCGTTCTCAATGACAGTGGGACCTCCATATTTGGGGCCCGCATGTAAGCCGTACGGGTTTCTTTTTCCGTCTTTTTAGACATGGTCAAGCCGTTTTCCTGGTAGCCTCTAGTCGGTCTCTGGAATAGATTGGCGGCCACGGAAACGAGAGAAGAAGGATATCCGGATCTGTGTTCAAGTTGTCAATTGCTCTTTTCCTCAGGTAAAAGTGTCATTCTCACTCACTAGTTAGAAATTCGAGTTGTCAATTGTTCTTTTCCTCAGGTAAAAGTGTCATTCTCACTCACTGGTTAGAAATTATCAACTTTAAAAATTATATAAAAAATATTACTATTCATGCACATATTTAGTATCATTAGAGATACAAACGTTTGGTAATGCTTTTTATATAGAACTAAGCTTGTGGCAATATTTTTATTGGATAGAGTGAGTGTACTTTATATTATGGTGCTTGTTTGGATACTCCAAGGTATCTAAGGATTTTCTAGGACCAAATAAAACACACAGAGGGTTGTTTGAATACGCTCGTATCTATCTCATTTTTGCATGTGTTATAGTGGATCAGGGGTGAAATTAGTTACTTTTTTATCTCAATTCACGTGAATTGACACTACTACACAATTGATTTTTGCACGGCGTTTCCAAAACGATTTTCCGTGGCGGTTATTTGGGAAACCGTCATGGTTAATACCCTGATTAACCGTGGCGGTTATTTTTTATTAACCGTGATGGTTATAAAAATTGCCATGGTAAATCGATTAACCGTGGCGCTTTTTTAAAAAAACCGCCATGGTAAATAAAGTCCATACACATAGCAATTTCGAGCCTAGAAACCTCATCTCGCCCGATATTCATGCTTGTTGGTATAAAATGAGAGGTTAGGGTTTCACTCTCAACCCCCAACTCTCTCACTCTCCACCTCTCTCTCTCTCTCTCTCTCAACCAAGGTAGGCCCTCCCTCTCTTCCTCCCCACTCTTCCTCGAAAGGCTCCCGGGCGCGGTGGGCGCCCCCCAACAAAGTGACCTCCCTCTCTTCCTCCCCCCACGCCGGCCCCTCCCTCTCTTCCTCCCCACCGGCGCCCCGAACAAGCGGCGGCGCGGCGCATGGTGGTAGCTCGGCCCGGATCCGGCCTCTCCCCAACGGGCGGGCGGCGCGGGCGCCCGGCCTCCCCTAATCGGCATCGACGGGCGTCCCCTAACGGGCGGCGGCGGGCGGCCGAGGCGGATCCGCCTCCAACCGCCGGATCCAGCGCCGGTGGATACTGGGGCGGCGTGGCCCGGCGCCGACGACGGCATGGTGGCTACCCGGCGCGGCGGCGACATGGTGGCATCGGCCCGGACGGCCCGTTTGGGCCTGGATATGGGGTTTTTCAGATTTTGTTTTTTATTTTGATTTTCGATTGGCATTAGGGGTGCCAAAAATGCCACGGAAAGATCTGATTTTCGGTGACCCTTGCTTCGTGGCGGATGAAAACCGCCCGCGGAAAATGTTTTTTTGCCCGCCACGGAAGTTCCTTTATCCAGTAGTGTGAGGTGGATATTGGTGCATCTAAATAAGTCCTAAGAAGTTTAGAAAGAATCTAACTTGCTCTCTACTGATCAAGAAGTTTGGTTTTCAACTTGCTTGATTTTCTAGTGATAGTTTGAAAGACATGCATGCACGTGGTTTTGGCAACCAATTTTACGAGTTATATGTTAGGTATGATGGTGTTTTTAAAAGGCATGCATAGATGGGGCACTATACTAGGTAGTAGTTACACATGGATAAAGTGTGGAGCAATGTAGAATATGTTATAATTTATGACAAAATTTTGATTTTTTTTTCCACATCGTGTATTTCAGAATAAAAGGAGTACTAATAGGAACCTAGCTTCTCACGCGAAGTTAGTTGGACGCATCACATTGTTAGCATTAAGTGTGTTTATTTTACTTTGGTCCTGTTAGAATCTCATGGTTTAAAGTTTATTTGGCTACTAAACTTTTAGGCTTGTTTAGCACACTTGAAAATCCAATGAACTAATAACTTTTCAATGATGTTTTTTGGATGACTTTTTAGTAAGGTTAGGTAAACTTTAGATCACTTATTTGGAGGATCAAGATGGCTAAATTTTATACTATTGGATTCAAAATAATGGCTTTTAGCTTTCTCCTGCCCCTAACATTGACAGTTAGCTTAGTTTTACTTACACCTATCCTTAGCTCACCTTGTCAGGGGAAAAAACAGTTAAGTCTTATGTTGATGCCTTATGTCTTGATCTAAAGTTAAGTCTAAAGTAAACCATCCTTTTTCTCGAGGACGAGTAAAATCCTAAGTGTGGAGGAACTTGTTGACGATAGATAAATTTAATTTTTACTATATAGTTCTTTCTCATTTATGGGATATAGTTGTTCAAAGCAACTTATTACTAATGATTTTTATGAGTTTTGTTTTGCAAAAAAAAACTTTTCAGGATAATAAAGAAATTAGAAAATTATAGAGAAATAGAGAAGCGAATCGTAACTGCAACATTGAAATTTCATTCTGGGGATTAGAAGGCACAAGAATCAACACTTCAAAGGACAAGACCTAGAGGAAACATTGGTCCAATAAGCCCAAACGTGAAGATCTTCTAGAAACTTCTCCAAACCGACCTCATGATCGCATTTTGGTCGCCTAATGAAGTCGGTTTTTGATCCAACGGCCACGATTCATCCTCAAGGGCTATAAATATAAAAGGCGGAGCTACCCTTGAAACTAGAAGAATTTAGTATAGTATAGAATTCAGTAGAAATCAGATCCTCATATGAGAGCTACAGAGCATAATTCCAATTAGCTATAAGGATCTTGATTAGCAATCAAGATTAGACTAGTTCTAGAATTAGTCTAGAATTAGAGATAGAGAGATCAAGGGAGGAGTAGATCAGGAGGGATCCGGCCATGTCGGTTCTTCTCTGTTGTATTCTAAGGAATTAAGTTTCTTCACGAGTTGCTTCATTATTCTTAAGCTTGTCTTTTCGATGATACCTCTAGATTTGTCCTGTTTCGACTACTGAGCATTGCAAGTTATTGACCTATTCATTTGTGAAATTGAGAGCAAAAATTGGCTTGGGTGGTGAAGGACCGTGTCTCACTTAAAAGAACTTGGAGTTCAATATCAGTCTTTGTTGACACGAAGATCAATTCGCACTCTTTGGAGATTCTTCGCCGTATGAAACAAAGGCAACAAAATTCTTATTGAATCCGCTCCCAAAGCTGTTATGGTTTGTGGGTGATATTATACCCAATCAAAAGTGTGTTGTTCGCGGCGAAGATATGTGCAATAGTCTCTATGAACAATGTGCCCTCATTGGCGGTAATCGAACATTTGACACTACGGTACCACAAGATAAATGTGAACAGAATGGAGATAACCAAGGCATGGCTTCATTTTCATATATATCTCATGCTACCACCCAATCTTCAATTTGTTTGGCGTAGAATATCTGCCAATCTAATCAGAAGGAAACATAGGAAGAAAGGATAAGGCATTAGTTAAATGTCAGCTATGTAACAATAAGCATTTAAAGAATATGTTATACATCGGAAAACCTAAATCTTTTTTTTCAAATAAAAGCATGTTATAGGATTGCATCACAAATAGTATCATTATTACTCGAGTACAACAACAACTTAGCCTTTTTGTCCCAAGCTAGTTGGGGTAGTCTTATCATTATTACTCAGTTCGAATATCAAATTTAGCCAATTGCAATGCATAAGAAGAATCTTCAAATAGATCACACAATATTGCAAAGAATCGAAAAGGGAGTTAGCCAATTTAGTGTGTGCTTATTATTCTCACTCACCAATTAGAAATTAAACATTATAAACTTTAAAAATTATATAAAATATTACTATTTATGCACATATTTAGTATCATTAGAGATACAAAAAGTTTGCTAATACATTTTATAAAACTAATCTTGTGGCAATATTTTTATTGGATAGAGGGAGTGTACTTTTATATAGTTGTGCTTGTTTAGATACTCCATGGTATCTAAAGTGTTTTCTAGGACCAAATAAAACCCATAAGGGGTTGTGTGAATACGCTCGTATTTATCTCATTTTCCATGTGTTATCAGGGTTAAATTTAGTTACTTTTTATCTCAATACACGTGAATTGATGTGGATATTGAGCATCTAAATAAGTCCTTTAGAAAAATGCTAACTTGCTATGTACTGATCAGTAAGCTTGGTTGTCAACTTGCTTGATTTTTCTAGTGATAGTTTGAAAGACATGCATGCACGTGATTTTGGCAACTAATTATATGAGTTATATGCTATGCTAAGTATGATGGCGTTTAAAAGGCATGTATAGATGGGGGCTTACGCATGGATAGAGTGGAGCAATCTGGAATGTATTATAACTTATGACAAAATTTTGTGGTGACTTAATTGAACTTCAAGATTGCCGCTCGGCCCCTTGAAGGTGCTCATAAGGGTGTATGCGTATGTTCATAGGGGTGATTGTATAGCGTGCGTGTTGAGTGTATGCGTTGTACTGTGTAATCTCAAAAAAAAAATTGATTTTTTCCACATCGTGTATTTCGGAATAAAAAGGAGTACGCTTTTATTTTGGGGAGGAACCTCTGGGCCTTTTTTTTTTTTGCTATAAAAAGTACTATCTCATGAGAAGTTAGATGGATGCATCACATTGTTAGCATTATTAAGGGTGTTTTATTTTACTTTAGTCATGTTAGAATCTCATGGTTTTAAAAGTTTATTTGGCTATAAACTTTTAGGCTTACTTAGACCACGCTTTGGTTTCTATGAGACTAGGGACTAGAGACTAAATTTTAGTCTTATTTAGATCCTAAATTACCAAACAAGTGGACTAGGGACTGGACTAATTTTTAGTCTCATTCAGTCCATAGTCCAATGGACTCTTGGAAAGGACTAGAGACTAAATTTTAGTCTATATTTAGTCAGTCCTAGTCCCTCCATCCAAAAAGGGGCCCTTAGCGGTTTAAGCTTACTTCTAGAAAACAAATGAATTGATAACATTTTAATGATGTTTTTTTGGATGACTTTTTAGTAAGGTTAGGTAGACTTTAGAGAGAGATCACTTTTTGGAGGATCAAGATGGCTAAATTTTATATTGTTGGATTCATTACGAGATGTATTTTTTTTTAATAAATTAATTTAAAGTTATAAATATGAATAATATTTAATAGAAATTTAGTCAAACATACACTACTTTTGTAGACCCACGAGAATCCATAATTGCATGTTTTTGTAGAACGGGGGAGTATATAGGATACACTATGACACTATTCCTTTAAACTAGAATAATGTTGATCACATCATATCTGAGCTTACAATAATGGTGAGAATTAATTAGCTGATTGAGAGGATCTCACATATGAATTTAGTAATTTACATGCAGCTGCCTATTTGAGTTTTCAAGGAGAAAAAAAAAAAAATGGGGAGGAAACACACTTCGATCTCTAGTCTTAAATGTAAATGTGCCCGTGCCCCGCGCGTTGTAAGAGGATCAACATATTGGTCAACTTTTGATATGCTAGCTATCTTGATATACATAGGATACAATATGATACTTGTAATCCTTTAAACTATAGACCGATTATTCTTCCCTGGTTGAGGATCTCGCCTCTGAATAATCCTATTTTGAGTTTCAAAGGAGAAAAAAAAGGTCATTTAGCACGCACGCACTATCCTTTTTCTGCATATCTGAACCCCACGGCCCACCCACAGCCACCGACGGGCCGGCCCTCCGCCCGGCCGGCCGGCCTGCGCTCAGTCCGCCCGTTGCTCCACACCTACGGGCTACGTACGGCTACAGAATTGCGGGGCCGGGGCCGGGCCATGCCTCGCCGCGTGACGAGACGAGCCATGAATATCATGACGCTGAGAGACAACATTTATTTATTTATTACAATATTTATTATTATTATTTTATTTTATTTATTCATTTTTTTTTTGAGATTACACAAAGATAACGCAGGCGCTCAACACGCACGCTTTACACACTCTCCCCCTATGAACACACGACGCAAACCCTACCCCTATGAAATGGCCTTCGGAAGGGCTGACCGAAAGCAAATCTTGAAGTTCGAAGTCACCACCAAGCGCCATCGCTATCGACAGGGGGGCGCCGCCTACCACTTAATGCACAAATAGGAAAATCCCGAAATAAATCCGGGATAAAGTGTCGCACCTGCGGGATTTGACCCCGGATGGGGCTCCCCAACCAATGGCCTTTGCCATTCTTGGCTGTGAGTCCCTAGACGACTCCAAAAGGCGCCGAGAACACCCATGCACACGCATCCATCTAGAAGCCGTCTCGAGCAAAGCCTGTCCAAACCCCCAAAGGCCGGAACCCCGAGCCCCAACTGATCGTGATCGTTTCGCATGAATTGCACTTTTTTTTTTTTTTAGCTCAGCATGAATTGCACATGAAACTGAAGAAGGGGGGCAGGGCGCACATGTATCTAGCCTAGAAAACTGCATTACTATCTCCTTGGCTTATTTCCTTTGTATTTTAGGGCATTATTTGGATCCTAACCAAACCTTGCCTGAGTTGCCTCGTCTTGCCCGGCAAATAAGTCAATTTTGGTTAAATGTTTGGATCTCTTTGAAAGCTTCCTCGTTTTATCTGTTTTTTTTCCTTTTTGTGTAGTTGTTCTTTGCTATCCCAAGCTAGTCAAATTTAGGTCTCCCACTTCTTTGCTATCTGTGGACGTGAAACCGGGGCTTTACACCAACACACGGGAGGGCCTTGGGCCCACGGCTTCGCGATCGACCTTGTAGCAAATGGCACCGCAAATATGACCAAAACCGATCTAGGGATCGGTAGGGCGCGGCGTAGAGCTTCGATGACGGCCGAGAGAACCTCGAACGCACCTCCGGAAGACCCGTCGAGGGAGGGCGACGCGAGGGGTGCTCTAGGACGGCGTGGCGCCTAGAACGCCGACGAAGAACGCGGAGTTAAGGCCGCCAAGCCAGGATAGAGGGGTTGAAGGAAGAAGATGACCTACAAACGAGACGGGGAGGTAGATTGATTGTCGATTGGATGTAGATGGGATCAAATCGGCCATGAACCTCTTTATTATATAGGGAGGTGGTCTTATCCTTTTTTAGGAAACCGTCCTTGGGCGTTCCAAGCATCAAAACCGACCTAAACACGATTGGAAACAAATCGGTTCGGATCTCGTCGGACACGGGCTCGCGTCGGGGTGACCGGACACACGATCGCCTTGACCGGGCGCTTTCGGTCAACGGGTCGATCGACTTTCGATAGATGCTGCGGCCGGTTCGCGGCGCTACCCCGACCGGATCCGACCCGGGCGCATTTGGACGGACTCATGGGTGCGTCCGGCCGATGCCCAAATCGGCGATTCCATTTGGCCCGACCGGGACTCATGAGGAGTTGATCGGGCCGCTCCGGCCGGGCGCGTCGATCGGTTTAAACGAAAAGGTCTACAAACCGATCGTGTGGCGCTGATCGGCCGGGACGACGCGGATCGGGTGGACCGACCGGCGCTGTGAGTCGGTCATGTTCGAAAAGCCCTTCTCGATCCTCCTCGAGAACTTGACTAAGTCCGGAATTTTACCGTGACTTAGACCATGTCATTTTTGGGTGTCAACACTATCCCAAGCTAGTCAATTTAGGTCTCCCACCCTAGCAACGGTAAGACTAGCCTCGCCTGACGAGATTAGCTGAGAAACTAAACCAATCGATCCTTAGTCTAAAGGGTATTGCATTGCCTTGAGGTATGTGATGTGTTTTTGCTTAAGTGTATGTATATTGTCATCGATTGTATATATTTCCCATTATTGTAATATCCTTGTTGGACCTTAGTACAATGGCGGAGCTAGAGCAAATTAGAGGGCGGCGCTTTGCCTTGTGGGTGCATATGTTTTTATCAATGTAGGTGCGAATATGGTGAAAATTTAGACATTATCAATGTTTTTTTAAAAAAAATTTTGTGGTTGTGGGCACACATAGGATCCACAACATAGCTCATACCTCTTTCTCAGCTGCGTTTTTACCGACCGTAAACCGCTGGCTTACCGCGTAACCGGACTTACCGCCCTGTCCCTTATATCACGCGGACGGTAAAAACCGTCAAATTCAAATTTGAAAATTTGAATTTTTTTTTTTTGAAAATATTCTATAAAATAGTTCATGATTTATAGAAGCCAATGGTATAAAAATTTGTCAAATTGGAGTTGGTTTGGTATAAAAAATTTCAAATCTAAGTTTGAAAAAAAAAGAAAAAAGAAAATACCGCAGTAGGCCCATTAAGGCCCATTAAATCATGAAGGTCGAAAAACATACTAAACACACTCAAATTTAAGTAATTTTGACATCATTGGATTCTACAAATCATGAAGTATTTTTAGGAATTTTTTAGCATTTTATAAAAAAAATTACATTTTGAATTTTGAAAAAAAACCGCTCAAATCGCTCAAACCTTGCTTCGGTAAACCGCTCAAAACCGGGGCGTATATAAATTCCAAACCGCCCGGTTTACGGATTCTTACCGCTCGCCGGGCGCCGTTTGAATTCAATTGAATTCAAATTTGAAACCGTCCGTAACCGGCCGGTTTACCTGTAAATCGGACCGGTTTACAAAACCGGAGGCCGGCGGTTTTGCTAGGTCCGTCGGTAAAAAAAAAACGAAAAGCCTCAGTATGGAATGTTTCAATGACATAGACAATGCTAGTGCAATTTCATTGCATCGAGATGTATTAATTTGTATATATGCTCCTTTTAAGGCGCGATTGGATGGCCCATGAGTGTAACTTGTACTATCATCAAAGTCACTCAAGCATTTTCTCTCCACTATATATGGAGGGGGAAGTTCATTACAAGTTATAAAGGAGTAGTTCATTGTCACGAAAACTATTAGAAACCACCATCACATTTCTTGGACCGATACCACCTTGCCTTTTTTGCTTATATATAAGGAAATTTAGGAGAGGTCATTAGACGAGACATTTGGATAAGTTTGAGAGGCTAGCTAGTTGAGACAACTACGAGAAGTGAGAAAAAAGCGACGGCAATGTATGCAATCGTGAACGCTTTACTTTAGGAGATTCTCTTATGTATGACTGAACATCGAGACCTCCTTGTCCTATTTGTCCAAATATAGTTTGTTTGGTTTGTGGGTCGTTTCGAGTTGATTTCAGTCGTCTGATGATGATCGCAAACCCCAAATGATGCATGGGGCTGATATGCTGGCAACCCCTACCAAGTAGTACTAGCTAGTCGTACAAACATCGTCATCCTCTCATCTGCCGTTCTACTGCAGCGTTGCGTTTCCACGTGACATCCCACGTCGAAGCCGTTGGCTAGTACTACGTCGTCGCAACTCTAAACTCAGCACGCAAGGAAGACGAGGTCGCCGCGTGCCCGTGGCCGGTGGCCCCCTCCGCCTGGCCCATCAGTCCGTTGCCGTTGTTGAGTTGTTTCCACACCGCCAACGGCCGTGCCGTGCCATGCCGCGGCGCACGACGAGACGAGACGACGCCCACGCAAGCCAACTCGAACTGACTGACGCTGAGACAACCATTATTTATTATTTTATTTATTTATTTAAATTGTACTACTATACTCTGTTATGTTTCCTAGACGGCTCCAAAAAAAGGCGTCGGGAACACCGATGTGCGGTGCGCGCTCCGCATATCCGCATCCATCTAGAAACCGTTTCAGAGTAGTTTATCCATATCCGTCCGTCGTCGTCCATGAATGCATATCTGTCGTGAGCGCGACGCAGCGAAGCCAGCCAGCGAGAGATTGGCGACCACGCCAGGAGGAAGCAACGAGTCCGTCCCCGTCCCGGCTCACTCAATCAGCCATCCGTCCCGTCCCCGACGCGACGCCGACTGCGACGGCGACGCATCGCTCTCTCTCTCGATTCCCACGCCGTGAACAGCAACACGCATACTACTACAACCGTCTCGTCCTCCTTCGCCACCTCGGCCAGCAGCAGCAGCTCTCGTCCGCTCCGCCACATCCACGCCTTCCCACCCTCATCCTCCCCACCCAACGCCAACGCCACGGACAGGGACCGGACCGGAGGGACTCCAGCCGACCACGGAAGCAATGGCGCGCGAGGAGCAGGAGCAGTCTACAGTGGACACCGCGCAGCGCCGGCTCCGCGCGGTCTCCACTACCCACGTCCGCCACCCGACGCCGCCGGCCGGGGGATGCGGCCTCTCCGCCAACCCCACCGCCGCCGAGTACGCCCACGGTACGTCCGCCGCGATTCCCCTTCCCCCCTCTCACAGTAGTTCCTCCGGAGTCCGGAACGAATGCGGCGACCGACGCGCGCGGCGTGGTCGGTCAGTCCTCCTCCGGGGTTCCCTGCCGTCGAATTATGCCGAGCCCAAGTGCCATTGAAGGCCTCTAGAGTAGAGGTCGTCGCAATCCTGTCTGGGCCATCTTTTCGGACGCCGTGGGTGGGAACGTCGGCTGCCGAGCCACACGTGCCGGCGGGCCGCCGCCGCCACGTATCAGCGGATCGCTTGGTTGACCGTCTGTACTTTTTTTTTTGAAGAATAAGAATGGAACCGTCGCTTTTAATTTGCTTCCGATCGGGGGTGTTGCCTTTTGCTAACGCACGTACTGCTTTGTCTTCAGATTGGATTGGGCCGGATGCCTCACCCTTTTTGACTTTTTTTTTCTTTATTTATCTGATAGATACTGTATCTGGGTGGGTGGGTGTGTAACCAATAACCGTGCAGTTTTGATGTACAAACCGGGGAATGAAAAACAGTGCTGTTCTGTTTGTGCAGTTAGCTAGCTCTGTTTGGAATTTGCTACTGTACTGCCTAATTGTCCTGTGTCAGCTGATCACGGTACGCCCACTTTAGTGCTCAAGACAGGACACTGACTGGTTGTTTCATGTCCAGGTCCTACTCACCAACTGTACAATGTACATGTATCAATAGTATGCATAGTAG
Source organism: Hyparrhenia diplandra (assembly GCA_015847255.1). Lineage (NCBI taxonomy): Eukaryota > Viridiplantae > Streptophyta > Magnoliopsida > Poales > Poaceae > Hyparrhenia > Hyparrhenia diplandra. The sequence continues at coordinate 288,630 of JADLZK010007522.1, read as the reverse complement.
TATAAAAACGGGAAGCATATATAAAACTATTTGTTCTTGCAGTGGCAAGCTTATGAGTACTCTGAATTTTCATAATTAATTAATACGGGCATGAATGGTTTGCTGCTCTGTTTCTTACCTATCCATCACCCATTGCTCCCATATATATCATCCCAATTTGAACTGCATGTTTCAATTAACTTGTACCATTTCTTAGAGGCAACATGCCACATTTGCGATTTGGAAGATAGCTTATCCACCCCCAAAATTTTCGTTAGCACTTGACTTTCCATACCTACTCTTTAACAGAACATGGCTACAGTGTTGTTCTCCTGAGAAGCTGCAAACTGGAAAGTGGAATGTGTACAGGTTGGTTACTTGCACGTTAAGCTCTATTTTTGCTTCTTGCGGTGGCTTACATCTCCTCTTTATGTCTTGCAGATCCGCACACTCGCCTCTGAGATTAATAAATAGATACCCTGATAACCCGGAGATTGGAACGTTGCATGATAATTTTGTGTAAGAATTCTCAACATCTCTCATCTGACTTTAATTTGTTTACTAGTTGAATGCCCATGCCTTACAACGGATCAGACAAATGATGGCGCTATTTTAAGTATTCACCAATTATCAGGAAAAAAAACTAATTTCTCTGTTGAATAACCTCTCAGATTGGAAAGTTTGCTAGTAGAGTTGGGAGAGTATACATTCATTGCGAGTTTCTGGCCTTCCTTTATTTTTTTTTTTTTTTTTTGAATGAGGTTGGACTGTGAGAGTTCGATATGTGCGAGGTAAATGATGACCTGTACCATTAACTGATCTGATCTATTTAAACCGCAACAAAATTCTCACCGCAACTTCTTTGTTCCATACCTGGTTATGAGAATTGGGAACATATCCTGTTCTCCCACCTGACTAGGTGCTCCTGTGCTTCCAGCACACAATTGCAAGTATAAAAAATTGTGTGAAAAAATGAGAGCTAAAAAAAGTTGGATGAGAGTTTTTATCTGCTGGCTTTATGCGACCTGCTAAATATGCTTATTTTTGCTGACTATATGATTCATGAGAAAATGCTATAGTGCTTTAGTCATCTCCCAGGCACAATGATCTATGTATGCCATATTCCACAGATATGCAGTCGAAACTTTCCGAGATTGTAGATATTTGGGTACAAGAATCTGCCCGGATGGAACAGTTGAGAGTAAGGATCAGTTATCTGATGCATGCCTAATTATTGCCTGCTACTTTTCTATCTACATTGTTTACTCTTTTAATTCAATGAAATAAAATATTGCAGTTACAAGTGGATGACGTATGGAGAAGCTAGCATGAGCAGAACTGCAATAGGTTCTGGTCTTATTTATCACGGAATACCTGAAGTGAGTCATCATGATCTCAACAAGAAAATTTTCCTTTTTTGACTTTTAATAAGCATATATATTTTGTCAGACATATTTGTAAAGAAGAAATTATAGCATTTGCAGCAGGAGCAGCTGCAACAACAACAACTAAGCCTTTTAGTACAAAGCAAGTTGTGGTAGGCTATATTTGAATATATTTGTAAAGAAATCCTAGCATTCTCAGCAACAACAATAACTAAGCCTTTAGTTCAAAGCAAGTTGGGGTTAGATAAAACACAGAAAAGTGCCTCAGGAAAGAGCATAGAAAAAGAGGTAGTTGCAATAGTAATAAAAGTAAAAGGGGTCTGATAACCTTAGGTCATAGCACTTCTAGCATCCAATAGTGAATTTATCTGAACTTACTTGTATCCCTTTTTTTCTTAATTAGGGTGCACGAATTGGTCTATATTTTATAAACAGACCGGAGTGGATCATAGTTGACCATGCTTGTGCAGCATATTCATATGTATCTGTGCCGCTTATGATACTCTTGGTATGTTCACATATAAGAATGACTATTGATCCCTTCTTCATTCGTTTAATAACTCCTTTTGTAAACTTTTTTCAGGTCCAGATGCAGTTCAGTTTATAGTGAACCATGCAACAGTAGAAGTTATATTCTGCGTGCCACAAACTCTAAGCGCTGTGAGATTTCCATCTTACCTCAACATTAAATAATTACTAGTTTCTGTACCACATCATGATATATAATAACAAAGAGTACACTGATTCTTCAACATGTTTCTTTGCTTGGGTTTATCTATTGATTGCAGATTTTAAGCTTTATAACTCAAATGCCGTGTGTTCGTCTTATTGTGGTAAGTCGAACAATTTACAAGTATATATTCTTTGAATCCTTCCTGTGTATTCAATAACTTGTTTATGCATAGGTGGTTGGTGGAGATGATTCAAATATGCCATCTGCACCAGCAACTACTGAATGCAAAATTATGACATACAACAGGCTACACAACGAGGTGGGTTTGCTAAATGATCCTTGAGTTTTCTCATAAAAAAAAAGATTTATCTATGGAGACCTATTCTCAGCACTACATAGTGGCTGTTGCTGTACATTCTGGTTCCCAAAAAACCACACTATTGTTTGTATATGTGAACTTAAAGGAGTTTTGAGAGGTACTAAGTACATGATACTATGATACCCATTGTCACTGTTGTTAAGCTGAAATAGGCTAAATCAGCTACTCTTGAAACACCTCAAAAGTAAAATTGCCATTTCCTTTTGGTCACTTGCTCTACTCTTATTATTTTCTTGACAATTGTCTACAAATGCTTTGCCGATAAGGTTCCAACACTCTTTATGTGCCAACTACAAGTTTCCTTGCTATCCCCCCTGAACACGAGGGCACATAAACAATATTACATAGCAACAAGTTTTGGTCTACTGGATGGACATGTTCTTTTGTTAAACTCATGGTTCTATGTTTATTGTAATAGTATGGACACATGTTAAATGCTTATTGCCATACATATTATGCAAATCCTGGGCTTACAATAACAAAACCTCCATAGCCCCAAGCACGCACATGCTGGCCATATAAGAAAAGCCTTTGGTCCCAGGATGCACTTGCTGGCATGCTGGCCATATAAGAAAAGCCTTTGGTCCCAGGATGCACTTGCTGGCATGCTGGCCATATAAGAAAAGCCTTTGGTCCCAGGATGCACTTGCTGGCCATATTGCTTTTTTTTGTACAGTAATTTCCCTGTATCAACAAACTGTCTCTCATGTTCTAGTTTTGAATAAAATTTTCTACCACCGTTCTAGTTGCTACTTTTACCACATTCAGTTGTTTTATGAACTCTTTTTGTTCTTCAACTCAGGGAAGGATGAGTCCTCAAACTTTTCGTCCTCCAAAACCTGAAGATATAGCCACTATCTGCTACACCAGTGGCACTACTGGCACACCGAAGGTAAATCATCAATGTTTTTATTATTCTTTACTCCACTACCAAAGTCTTCTGCATTTACCTTTCAAACCGGTGAAGTTGGATTGTCAATCTTTTGATTCTTTTGCCCAGGAGCTGTACTTTCTCATGAGAACTTAATTGCAAATGTAGCAGGCTCAAGTTTATCCATTAAGTTTTACCCCTCTGACGTGTGAGTATTTACATTCAATCGTTAACTGTACCTTTCTTCTGTAGCATGTTCTGCTTATGTCAGCACTCAATATTCAAAGTAGCTATTTGTATCACTCCTCAGGTACATCTCATATTTACCTTTGGCTCACATCTATGAGAGAGCTAACCAGGTTGCATTGCTTCACTATGGTGTTGCCATTGATTCTACCAAGGGGTATGCAGATCTGAAACTATCTAGGAGCTGAATAGTTCATCTAATGCAATGTTCCATACTTGCATTGTTTCTAGTTTGAATGACTTATGAAACCTTTGGGCCACTCAATCTCTGAGATTAATTGAAGACCTCACAGATGGATCTTACTAAGGATCTTTGACGTTCAAGATATATTTTACAATCTATTATGTTGGCACATGGCACACATTGCATTATCTGCTGCATGTTATGTTCCTCTCTTATCAAATATCTAATGTGGCATATTTAGTTAGCATTTGTCATAATTATTTCTTTACCTTTGTGCTGTTTTGTCATCATTTTGGTAAGTAAGTATGTTACATTGACATCCAGGATAACTTGAAGCTGATGGATGATTTGGCTGTTTTGAGACCAACAATATTTGCAAGTGTTCCCCGGTTATATAACAGAATTTATGCTGCGTAAGAACAAATATCATAATCTGGATTTTGTTTTTCATGTTTGGTGTAACTATATTGCTGGCCATTTCTTTTAAGAATTTTTGTTTCTTCCTTCTTGGTGCTGATAACTTGCTGGTTGCATAATTCACTTTGTAGAATTACAAATGCTGTGAAGGTGTCTGGGGGTTGAGAGAAAGGTTGTATCATGCTGCATACAATGCCAAGCGAAAATGCTATGATAAATGGTACGTAACTGACTAACAACTTTGTGGTGTCCATTTTCATTTGCTTACAGTTTGAACTTGTCGTTTCTACTACTTTACCTCGAAACCAATTAACAAGCTTTCTTTCTTGAGGTCCATAGAATCAATATGGGAATTCTTGTGTAGCCTGTTAGGTCACGGTAAATCACAATGCTGGTTATGGACTATGTATGAATGGTAGCCCTGACTCCTAAGTCATATGTCCTTGGCATGAACTACCTAATTAGTTTGTTGCACAGTCCATCTTATATTTTTTAACATGATATTTCTTTCAAAAAAAAAATATTTTACATGATATTGCTTTGACCATAATAACTGATTCAGCTTGGAGTTCAGTTCTTCTTTAATGATATGATATGCCTCTCTCCCAAGGAAAAATAATAGTTTCAACTTCATGTGGGCTGAAAAGATGCAAAAATTCATTCACGCTCCACCAATAGACCATATGGCCATGCCCTACATGATAATGAAACGTTACTTCTAAACTTTCTGTTGTTAGGTACAAAACCCATCACCTATGTGGGACAAGCTGGTATTTAACAAAATTAAAGCTAGACTTGGTGGACGAATGAGAATTATGACTTCAGGTGCTTCTCCATTGTCACCAGATGTCATGGAATTTCTAAGAATGTAAGCTGCATTCCTCTGCACTAACTTGGCGGCATGATTATATGAAACAAGTTTGGCTCTGTTAATAATAAGTGACCCTAATGATAATAATAGATACTGTTAACTCGTTTCTAGATGCTTCGATTGAAGTTCTTGAAGGGTATGGAATGACAGAGACATCTTGTGTCATCAGTACAATGAATATTGGTGACAGATCAATTGACATGTTGGATCTCCAAATCCTTCTTTTAAGGTAAGCTTTTGGATTTAATGTTTTAAGATAGAATTAAATTTGGGTAAAGCTCGATGTTATATCCACAGTAATTTCTCATAAAGAATAAAGAATTTTAGTACATAAATAACACAGAAAGAATCCATCTTCAATAATGGTGTGTTTATGCTATTACATGGATTTTGATTTACATTTATGTTCATCACCTTCATATTGAATTATGTTGTGGTTTAGTCTTGCATCTGATTCATGTTATCCTGAGTTACATCTTACATACATTCAAGTGTTATTTTTATGTCCAATTTGTTGAGGCTGCCCAGTTAACAAGGTGCAGTATTCCATGAGTGAAATTATTATGGTGTTTAATGAAAAAGATTTCAGCATTCTTTCTCTTTTTGCACAAATTTTAACACTTCAACCTGAAAGATTTTCATGATGCTAAGCTATGTGCATTGTTTTCAGTCTTTAATACTGTACATTCTGTTTTCTTCACCAGAGGTTAAACTTGTGGACGTCCCAGAAATGAATTATACTTCGGAGGATCAACCATATCCTCGTGGAGAAATTTGTGTTAGGGGGCCTATAATATTCCGCGGTTACTATAAAGATGATGTCCAAACGTAACTTGTTATCACCACACATCTATTTACATCTGTTAAATAAATAGATCCATTGAACTTTGATAAATGTATTTGATCACCTGCAGAAGAGAGGTCATTGATGAGGATGGTTGGTTACATACTGGAGACATAGGTTTGTGGCTGCCTGGAGGGCGTCTGAAAATTATAGATAGGTAAAGCTTATTACTATCTGTGAAGCCAGAATCATGTTCTAGCAATCTTGTTGAATTGATATTGAGGGAAAATATACATCCGATCAGTCGCATTGATGTTCTAAGGGCATCCTGAACCGGTTCATGTCAGTCCAGTGTTTATGGGTTCAGGCCTAGTCGCTTAGAGCCCTCTTGTTGAATAGAAGTGTTAGCATATAACTCTGATGTTAAGTGGCTTACTTAGATCTGTTGTGTTGTGCAGCTCATTTCAACTTTGGCAGTATAATACAGCATAACATTTTATAATATGGCTGCAATATTTACAGATACTGTTTTGCATATTAAAAGTAACATGGGATTGTTAGCCTACCTATACTGTTCAAAGAGTAATCCTGAACGGTAATAACAGCATTGCAATTCCGCCGCATGTTATTGGAGCTTGGAACCTGGTACCTGGCCTTTATAGATTACAGTAGATATTTAATACCACAACTGTCAATCTTAAAATTATGTTATTTAATAATTAGCTATATTCGCTTTTTTGCATGTCCGTTATGGGCTATTTTACTAAATATATTTCCACCGACTGTTGATCTGACTAGTTTCATTTTTGTGTTATTAATTGTTTTGTACTTTTTCTGGATTCAAGGAAAAAGAACATTTTCAAGTTAGCTCAAGGAGAATACATAGCTCCAGAGAAGGTCGAAAATGTCTATGCTAAGTGCAAGTTCATTGCTCAATGCTTTATATATGGTAATATAATATTCGTGAGTCCATATGAGCTGAAAGCATCAAGTATCATCATGCACATCTTAAAGTTGTTGATCTGGATGTAGGTGATAGTTTCAACTCTTCCCTAGTTGCCATTGTAGCAGTCGAACAGGAGGTACTAAAGTCTTGGGCTGCATCAGAAGGAATTCAGGTAAAAGTATTGGACAACTGCATTTATCCCCTGTTTATTTGAGCCCATGAAACCAGATTCACACTGCTCCAGTTTACGATGTAAATGAGCATAAGTGCTTAGGATTTTTTTATCACTACCTCATCACATTAAAGCTTTCAAACAGTTTAGGGCCACAAATAAGATGCTTTGGATTTGCAGTTCATGTTTACCTTCTAAATTCCCCTTTGTATCATGTAGTACGAGGACTTGAGACAGCTCTGTGCTGATCCTAGGGCAAGAGCTGCTGTCCTGGCTGATATGGATTCCATTGGGAAGGCAGCACAGGTATTATTCTTCACCTGTGACTATTCTCTTCTCTCCATAAATGTGGATTGTCTATTATGGATGTGCCTCCTTATCGATGTATTTATCCATATTTGTACCAGCTAAGAGGTTTCGAATTTGCTAAAGCGGTTGTTCTTGTTGCTGAACCATTCACATTGGATAATGGTCTCCTCACCCCAACATTCAAGGTAAGCTCATTTGCTCTGTTAGAGGAGATTCCAATACTGAGTTACTGAGCAGTTGACACTCCATCTCAATGGTTTTGTAGGTTAAGAGACCGCAAGCCAAAGCATACTTCGCAAAAGAAATCTCAGATATGTATGCACAGTTGCGTGAGACAGAGTTATCTAGGTCAAAGTTGTAATTTACTTGTGCGATATCAGGAGAAAGGAGAAAGTTCATGATTCTGCAATTGTTTATTGGAGCTCACGAAATAAGTAAAATCTTTTTATACTGACACGGGAATTGGATCATGCATTGCTCTGGAATCTATAACTTTTCACCAAACGGAGGCAGTGCTTGGTGGTGCATACTGAATCTATGGTTCCAGTTATAAAGAAATGCTTTTACAAAGTACATATTGGGTCTGAAGTCTGAACAGGTGCCCTACCAGGTGTTGCTTTTCACAGAAAAATATTGTGCATATATGTATGTGGTACAAATGAAATACTAAAAGTACTAAAAAGAAAAGGCCTTGCGATTGCAGAAGTCTTTTATCAACATTCAGACAAGTATAGAATCATGATGCAATGTAATAGTAAGTTGACTGGGACGTGCCGATAGTAACAGACAAAAAGGAAGCATTGTTTTTGTTAAAATTGTATAAAAGTTATGCAAGATTAAGAACTCACCAAATTTGGTTCCCAGCCATAATGTCCAGCATTTATGTCCATCTAACTTCAATTCTGAGGCAACTAAACAATCTCAAATCAAAATGTTATGAGCTACAAAATTATTTGTTCCAGTCCCCTCTTTAGTTGTACAATATTCCTCACGTCCATTTTTGTTCCTGGCTCGATCATAATCGAGGTCAACTTTCCCTTCGAGGACATGTGAACCTCACAGGTTGACATTTAGGACCAACCACCAATTATGTTTTTCATAACATATAGATTGACATGCGGGACCAAATGACATATCCTATGAACATAAGTATTGGCTTGGTAGTCAACAAACAAAATTCAACATAGAACCAATATAGGAGCATCAAACATGAGCCAGGAACCAGAGGATTTGATTTATGAGGAAAAGAATGGGCGACTCAAGGGACTCCCTGCCACCGGTGTTCGGCACCCCCCAGGCCGCCGGCGCTACCGTCTGGTGTGTGCGGCGGCAGCGGCCCGCACAACCGTGCCTCCCGCGCCCTCCTTCCCTCTCCCTTTCCCCGATTTTTGGTCGGGCAGATGATGGTGACGCCTCGTGCGCCACACACCTCCCGATTTTTGGCCGGGCGGACGATGGTGGTGCCTCGCGCCACTCACCTCCCTGGAGGCATCGTTGATGAAACCGCCAGTTCAACGACAACAGTGCGCCGGATTCTGGGCGTAAAGCCCCACTTTAACGGTCAGCAGTGATGCGTCACCTTCAGTGTCAAGTCCTTCCTCAAGGCGTTGAAGAATCATGGCTCGTCGTTTGTCCCCTGTGAAGTCTCCAACCCCTATAGTTTCCTACCTTGATGGTGGAGTCCCTCGTTGTGTCTGTGAGAGCTTATCCTACTTGTAATGGTCCGTCCTGCAGCACTAGACACTACCACCGTTGTCGTTCGTTTTCCTCTCGGGTAGATGCTTTGTTGCCCGAGTGAGGGCCCTTACCCGCAATGGATGCTTTGTCATAGTGGACGTCACTGTTTCTTCCTCGATGGGTGGCCGCCGGTGGAATTCCTGGCGGATGCTTTGCTTGTCTTTGGGCCGTTGGTTCCCCTGTGGTAGATGCTTTGCTGCCCGAGAGCGCATTGTGGTTCGTTGACGGATGCTTTACCGCTGTTGCTGTTAGATGCTAGTATGTGTTCTCTCGGGTGGATGCTTTGCCACCATGGCTTTGTCTATCGTGTAGGCGACCGTTGCATTGTTGTGTCCTTTTTCTATAGGCTCAGTTGGTAGGTCTAGGTCGGTGTGGATAGTTGCTCTCTTCTTTCTTCTTTCTTCTTTGTCTTGTTCCACGTCACTCACCACTATCTTTGTGGGTTTTTTTTTTGAGATTACACAAAGACAACGTAGACGCTCAACACGCACGCACACTCACCCCCTATAAATACACGTACGCAAACCCTACCCCTATGAGCACCTTCGAAGGATTGCGCCGGCAAATCTTGAAGTTCCGAAGTCACCACTGGCGCCTCGCTATCGACGGGGCGCCGCCTACCACTTAATGCATTGCGCCGAAAATCCATTGCACCGTGAGCCCCTTGACATCTTTTGTGGTTTCTAATCTGCGCTATGTGGGTTCTCTTATAGCTGGTCATGTAATTCACTCTGCTTAATGAAAAACGGGCTATATTTTCTGATTAAAAAAAAATTATGACGAAAATATTGCATAACAAATTTAGAACGACATAATAAGCAAAATAGAAAACAAGCTCTAGGGGAACAAAATCGCCGGCATGGCATATTGTCTAAAACACTAAGGTTAACTTAATCTCCATGGCAAGTCAATTAGTCTGTCTAGCCTAGCTATACTTTTCAGTCTATTGTGGTAGTCTAGTCCTGGTCTCGCATATGAGTTCCCATCAGTAATACACGACTTTCCCACTTAGTATATATCTTTAAATTTGTTGCCATTGTTGGTTTAATTTTAAAACTATCTTCATGCGAAGGTTTTCCTCTCGACAGATTTCTGCGTAGACCGCATGTGACAAAGATATAATATATATAAACAAAACTGGAGGGTAGGTGCCGACCAGAATTTAAATTTTGGAAAGCAAAAGGATATGACCATTATTAGGGCTTCAAGAACACGCACACATACATTTCACCCTTCACAATTTCTCTTCGGAGTAAAGAAGCGTGTCTTGTCTCGATCTATTGCCTTTTAGTTATTCTTTAATTTCGTGCTAGACAATACATCTTCAATTATTCAACATTATATATATTGCGGAGGTCATTTGATAGAGATAGAATGTTCAACATTCAACAATGCCATTCCTCAGCACCTTCCCTCGTAGACTGAACATGCAGGGGATTGGAGGAGTAGTAGTATTTGGTAGCTTCATTTGATCCTCGATCTGAAGGTCCTTGGACGGTTTTTGGGATATGTTCACATCCCCTTTTATGCTATTCACCCTATCGGTGTCACAGGATGCCAAAACACTAATCTTAGCTTAGATTCCATACTGGGGCATTAGTTTTTCTAGCTGTTGTTTTCAGTCTGGGAAGCAGTAGTAATTGTCCTCATCTCCTGTATCTGAGTTCCCATCGTCAATATATATGACTTTGCCACTTTTTCTCGTGTTGGTCGGTCTAAAGGATCTTACGCCCGCAGAGATTTCTTCACAAGAAATTTCTGCCGAGAGACTATACTGCGACTTGTGACATAAACTACTGAAACTTATTGTAGATGGCTAGGGCTCCTAGAGCATCTTCTACACTGAATTAATAAGCATGCCTATGTGAATCTGCAACGACATCTAGACATGAGTACGTCATGGATACCACGAGATACATTGCTGCATCTTTATTTTAAACGACCGCAAAAAACTTTGCCGCTATTTTAATTTTACTAGACGGAAGAAAACAAAAGGCAAGTGCCGACCCAATGCTTCGGTTTGTATGTCCGTGTGCATTTACCATTTCTAAGACTACTTGGTATGATTGTTATAGGTTGCAAAACTTTTTATGGGTGAGTAGGTACATACACTTGATATACTCGTTTTATTCTAAATTATAAGACATTATGACTTTCCTAGATAAATAGTTTTTTATGTATCTAGATAAATATTATGTCAAGATATATAGTAAAAGCTATGTACTTACAGAAGCAAGAATATGTATCAATCTGAAATGGAGGGATTAGTTCACTTTGGTTACCCTAACTGAAATCACACTAACTTTAAGCAAACTTTTGGGAAAAAATGTATTAATTTCTATGGATTCAAATAAATACTTTATTAAAATATAGATTTCATAGAATCTAAATCAACTAATCTGGTGCTGTCATTGGTACTTTTTTTTGTCAATAACATTCACCTTGGTCCTTGTGATCACCAATTCACCATTGCCCCTGCGGGGTGTGTTATATGCCGACCACCCATGAGGTGGGGTCGGCCCAGCAAAGGCCCCCGCCCCGGGCGCCCTCTTCCTCGCCTTCGCCTTCCTCACGGCCATCGCCGTCCCCCTCCTCGCGCCCCCGCCGCTTGCCCCCTCCCCCGGGCCAAGGGCTCGCCTAGGGCTTGCCGGAGCTCCGGGCGAGCCCTAGGGCGCCCTCGCGGTGGCCCGCCTTCTCCCCCCCTCTCTTCTTCTCCTTTGGCCAAACCCCTAACCCTAGTGCATCCATGGCCGCCCAAGCTCCGAGCTCCGAACTCCGCCATGGCGCCCCCCCGACCTGGCCCAACCGGCCCCCACCACGGCCAACCGCAGCTAAACGCCCAACGACCATGCCGACCGCCGGGCCTACCTACCTCCCCCGGCCGGCCATTCTATAGCTCCACAGAAGCTCCTGAAGTCGATTCCCCGCCGCGCCGTTGTCGCCGCTCCGCCTCCGCCTCCGGCGCGCGTCTCTCTCGCGGGCCCCGGCAGGCGGTGGGCTGGTTGGGCATATGGGCCGCCCACCACAGGGGTGGTCGGCGCGAGCATAGGCGCCCGACCGGGTCGGCGCCGATGATTACCCTGCCCCTGCAGCTATATATATCACTATCTAAGGCCTCCTTAGGCCACCAAATGGTCTGACCGCAAAACTAAAAGAACAAGAGCAGATTGATAGCCAGCCAGTATGACAGGTTTTCTAGTGAGCGCTTCAACAGGGCCAATGAATTCACTCCTCTGTAAGCTGGTCACACTACTAGGTGACGAGTACAAGCTACTCAAGGGGATCCGCAAGGAGATCAGGGCCCTGAGGGACGAACTGAGCAGCATGAACTCCCTGCTGCACAAGCTCTCAGAGTTCGGTGAGCTCGATGTCCAGAGAAAGGAGTGGAGGAACAAGGTACGTGAGCTGGCCTACGACATAGAAGACTGCATCGACATCTTCATGCATCAGCTTCGTTCTGGCGGCGGTAGCAAGAAAGCCGGGTTGATCCGCAGGCTCACCATGAAGATCAAGAAGCTACGCCGGGGCCGCCGCATCACCATCCAAATCCAAGAACTCAAGTCTCGTGTTGTGGAGGAGAGCGGTCGACGTGATCGGTACAAGCTGGACGACGTGCCCACTCAGCAAGAACAGGCTGGTGGAGATTGATCCCAGGCTGCCTGCAATATATTCTGAAGCTAAAAGCCTTGTTGGCATTGACAGTCCCCGAGACAAAATCATCCATTGGCTAACAGATCAGAAGCAGGGAAAACAGCTCACTGTGGTCGCAATTGTTGGATTCGGAGGTGTTGGTAAGACAACACTTGCGAACCAAGTGTACTGCAAAATCAAGGACTCATTTGAATGCACGGCGTTCGTGTCCGTGTCCCAGAATCCTGATTTGTTGAGACTTTTGAGTGATATGCTGTCTCAACTTGGAGGCTGTAGGATGAGAAATCTGAATGATCAGCAAAAGCTTATAGAGAAGATCAGGGAACGCCTCTCCCACAAAAGGTACGCCCTATTTTGTTCAGTCTTCTATGATTGATTGATGTCACATATATTTTTAGGAAACCTTGAATGTTATCTCTGAAGGTAGTGATCCTACCAAGTTTATGGAACTTCAATAATAAAACGTTATTTCTACCGATTCGCTTTTCTCCAACTTACTATTGTAGAGTGGAAGAATCGACAATAATAATTTTTGACTGTCTAAACATATTAATTTTTCAAAAAAAAAAAAAAATGAGTAAACATATTAAGGCACAGGATCGAGGATAAAAACATAATAGAGGATTGTCTTATTATTTCTTTGTCCTCCTTTTTGTCCATGTAAAATACTAACACTTTCTTAGTGAAAAATAATTTTGCAGATACCTCATTGTAGTAGATGATATATGGAGCATACAAGCATGGGATATCATCAAATGTGCTTTTGTACAGGACAATGGTGGAAGTAGAGTTATAACTACAACACGGACTGAACAGGTAGCTACAACATGTTGCTCTTATTGCCACAATCACATATATAAGATGAAACCCCTCAATGACCTTGATTCAAGAAGACTATTTTTTCAACGAATATTTGGTTCTGAAGATGCTTGCCCTGAACAATACCAAGCAGTTTCAGGAAAAATATTAAAGAAATGTGGAGGGGTGCCACTTGTGATAATAAGCATAGCTAGTCTTTTGGCAAGTCAAGAATGCTTGCATAAGGAAAAGTGGGAGAAGGTACAAAAACTCTAGTTTTTGAATTGGAAACCAGTCCTGATCTTGGGTGGGTGCGATATGTGCTAAATCTTAGTTATAATGATTTGTCTCATTCCCTTAAGACATGTTTTCTATATCTTGGCATATATCCAGAAGATTATAAAATTGAGAAGGTCAACTTGCTAAGACGCTGGATAGCTGAGGGATTTGTTAGTCATGAACATGATTGGGGTCCAGAGGAAGTTGCAGAGAGTTACTTTAATGAACTTGTGAACAGGAGTATCATCCAACCTGCTGGATATGACTATGGTGAGTTAACACATTGTAAAGTCCATGATATATTGCTTGATTTTATTATGTTGAAGTCCAGTGAGGAGAATTTCATCACCAGATTAAATGAGCAAAATTGGATAAAAGGATCCCATGAGATTCGCAGGCTATGTTTCCAATTGAAAAATGCACACTTGTTACATGCAAACATGAGACTCTCACAGATTCGTTCAGTTACCATTTTGGATATTCAGATTGTATGCCTTACCTTCCAAGATTTCAACTCTTGCGAGTTTTGGATCTATGTTATTGTGATAAATTTGATGAGAATGAGTTCCTTGACTTGTCAACCATATGTAAACTCTTCCATCTAAGATATTTGAGGACCAATAGCCACCAATTACAGATGCCCAAGAAAATAGGGGACCTAAAGAATTTGGAAACTTTGGATATTAGAGATGCAATTATCAATACTATTCCATCAGATGTTCCTCATCTGAAGTCATTACGTCATCTGGATATTCCTATTGATGTGAAGCTTCCAAATGGAATAGGAAAAATGGTTACCCTACGTGCTTTGGGATTCTTCAATGTCGCAGAGAACTCTATAGACAATATAAGGGACCTTGGTGAACTAACAAATCTAATGTATCTAGATCTCATCTGGACAAAACAAGTTGTGAAAGCACAGGGCCCTTCTGAGAAACTTAAGATCAGTTTTCTGATTGATTCACTGGGAAAAGCTCACAAATCTCCGCCTCTTTATGTCTCTTCTATTGATGATAGTAATAAGGTGGTAAGCCCCACCTGTGACTTCTTGAGCCATTGGTCCCCTCCTCCACGTAATCTTCAAAGGCTATGCCTATCCTTCTGTACAATGACAAAGGTTCCTGAGTGGATTTCACAGCTTGACAAGTTAACAAGCTTGAAGATCAGAGTCAAGGAGTTATCAAAAGATGTTGTCCAGCTTCTTGGTGAGTTGCCCTGCCTCATCTACCTTGATCTGAGTGCTAAAAGGGATCCCAAAGACAGCCTCATCTTCTACAACAATGCATACCCAAGTCTCAGGGAGTTTGGCTTTGCATATACTTTCTCAAGTGTGGCATTTGAACCAAGAACAATGGCAAAGCTTCAAGTTTTGCATCTATCATTCTACAAAGGCGGACAACAAGAAGAAGAAGATGTTTCTTTGACTGGTATTGAGCACCTACTAAACATTGAGAAGCTTACAGCACGTATATATAACCGTGACAAGATTGGGGTTTCATTTGTGGATGCCATATTAAGGCATCCGAGGAGTCAAACTTTTAACATACTCTTTCCCAGATGCTAAGTTGTGGTTCCTTTTCTATAGCCCACAATTTAAAGAGTATGGTATCAGTTTGCTTGATGTATATTACTCTGCTCGTTTCATCAGAATATATATACTTGGATCTTATGCAAATGTATACTTGTGTCCCTTCACAAGGGCTCTCCACGTATGACAATTCATTAAATCGAAATCATTGTGTTTGCTTGCATTTTTGTTTTGGACATCTCCACTTAATTACCCACCAACTACAGGAGATGAAGTGCGTGAATTCGTTAAATTGTGGGAAGCCATAAGCGAAGTGACACGGGACAAGTCGGTGTCTGACTCAATTCGGTGGCAATGGAGAGAGGATGGGGAGTACTCCACAAAGACCGCTTATCAAATTCAGTTTACCGGGGTCTATAGCAGATTAAAATTGACGCCTATATGGAAAGCAAAGGCAGAACAAAAATGCAAGTTCTTCGCGTGGACGTTATTACACAAGAAAATACTCACAGCAAACAATTTACTCAAGCGAGGGTGGGGAGATGACACGGGTTGTAAGCTATGTCTAAGCAATTGGGAAACACCGGTGCATCTATGCAAAGATTGCCCATTCACAAAGGAGGTTTGGACGATCGTCAAGCAATGGTTCAACCTATCAGCTTTTGATACAATCAGTGAAGAGGGCTCATTACATCAGTACTGGTGGAGATGTAGGTGAAAAGTGGGGGGAACTCAAAGAAGGCAAGTGGACAGGATCTTTATATACTAGTCACTGGTGCCAAGGCTTCGCTGCGGATGACCCATCTAGGATATATTGAACTTATTTATTTTTAATGATGAGAACAGATTTGCCCCTCTTATTTCATCATCAAAAGCATCTACTATACCTTGCCCAAAAAAAAACTGGCTATCATTTTACGTATTTATGACAATTTGTTGTGTTTACATTTGCCGCCCCTCCGTCGACCTTGGGAAACATTCATGGACAGTAAACACTATTGATTTGATTCAATATTCAAGAACAATGCTTAGCACAGGTTAAACCCCACCTAAACATAGCTTTGCTTGAACATGCAGCGATTTTAGAGCATCGCGTGGAAGCTCTCCCTGCCAAGCGTCCACGATGTGGTGCCAGCACTGGCAGCCGTGGTCTTCCACCTCGACCATGCAGGGAGGTCGATGCTGAGTTGGCAATGGCCTCTCTTCTCGCTACCCCATGGACGGCCACTGCAGTTAAGACCAACATGCATGAGCTCAGGCATCGCTCCCTGTGCCGAATCGCCATGGTCCACGCCAGCATGGGGGAGGACTATGACAATCCCACTATCATCATCACCATCACCGTGAAGCACCTCTACGTGGGCTAGTGGGTGAAGCATCCACATCATCATGAAGATCAAGGTGCTCTCGCCGGTACACGTTGGGCAACGAGCTGAGTCTACTAAATGATGCTATAATAACACCCATATGTACATAGCAAATCAGACACATAAATAAATTGGGTCACTAGAGGGAAGATGAAATAAAAAAAACATATAATCAATAATTCTGTTAAATAAAATAAAAGGAAAAACAAATCAAACAAGATAAAAATGTTTAGAAGATGCAAGCGTCAAGAAGGCCAATCTAATCAAGAATAAGGAATATACTTTACTGGAGATGCATATGTGCAGTCACATTACAGAACATGGACGTCCCTACTAGTTTTCTGTTAACCCATTCATACGGGAGATGTTATAATATGAGCAATATTTATTTACGCTAAGAACTTGACTATTCTAATATTAGATAACAAAGAAGGCCACGATGTGCCAGTGAAACTCACAATTATCAACAACCCTATGTGTCTCGACTCTTAAGTAGGCAGCACACCAATGATACAATGAAGGCAAAGGCGATGGAGGGCTGCAATGGAACAATGGGAAGATGATATTTATATAGGTAAGAGGAGAATCTTGGAATGCATCATCAGCCGGAACACGACAAATACACATGGTAAAAAAAAAAAAAAAAAAAATGAAGCTACAAACAATAGTGTGACATGACTTGACATTGCAGTAAGAAACACTGCAGATGTAAAAAAATGCAATGGACAAACACAACTTTCCTTTTCCCTAGTGTGTAATGAAAGTGAAATATCATCGTGGCTTAATGAGAGTGTTCTCTTGACTACCACGGCGTTCTTAGTACACTAAAAGCAATACCATGTTATAATGCAAGCACATATACAAATCTTCAGTTGTTAGGAAAGTTACCATGTATTCAAGTCTTATTAGATAAAATTATTTTGTGATGATGTGCAAATAACTTTACCATATCCACAAAATGACCAAAGATCAATGTGTGAAGATACGAAGGATAATATTTGAATGCTTGATCTATTTTTTTCATGCTACAATACACCCTTTTACTGACACTAAGAAAAGATCAAAGGAGTGAATATAATACTTGCTCTATATTCAACACAGTGATGCATTGATATTGTAAGAAGGCAGGAGATTGCAGCATGAAAGGTCAATATCATGAACATGCACAATCATGCAGAAGGGGCAAAAGGTTGGCATGCTGCGTGTTGTTGTGCTAGCAATAACACTTAGGATGAATCGTCAATATCATGTACTCTCCTCGGATGGTATTAGAAGTCGTTTAGGACGCTACATGGTCTCCAAAACACAACTTTAACCTCTTATTATTATAAAAATATTTATGGAGATGTGATATATGTATACTTTTATCAAAAGTATTTTTTATGACAAATCTACTCATATAATTTTTGCATTTACAAACTTAACAACTTAAAAGTTAGTGATGATTTATATTCCCGATGTTTGACCCAAACCTTGTCCAAAAAAACGACTTCTAATACCAACCCGAGGGAGTACATGCATAATTAGGCACAAGGAACAACATGTCTGGCATGAGCATCTTGTTTTGCTAGCTTGGATACTCTTCCGAACAAAGAAGACAAAAGGATATGCTGCAATGCATGGTACTTGCTGGATTTTATGACCGTGCAGTCACAGTGTTGATGAAAGAGATCCATCAATGACGTGAAAAAGACAAAAAACTCTGCCATTTTTGGATTAATTTATACCTAAAAATGCTTAATTATATAATTGTATGTTTGAAGTAGCATTTGCATTGTCAACTTGTTGCATCAGAAGAGATGCGTGTATGAAATATCAGCATGCACCAGACTCTCTCACTATATTGTAATGCATGAGAAGAAAAGTGATCTAGCAGAAGGGGTCAATACTTGTTACTGTGTAGTTAGAGTGATCAATAGTTGCATGCATGTATGGACGCATTGGGGTTATTTTGGCTGCATGCATATGTTTGAGACTGATGGCAGCATGCATGGAGAATCTAGGCTGCAACACGCTACCAGATTTTTCTGTCCTTGTGCTTTCTCTATGTATAGAGCATGCATATAATGAAACATTCCGCTAACAACATACATGTTACGGAACATGTTCTCCCCTGCGGTCCAATCATGTGAAGACAAAACTATCGTGGTTGTGCTCACAGGCCGCGGAGACGGCGCGGCCTCATACTCTTAATTTTTGGTGGAACATTTGGAAGGAGCGCAACAGAAGAATTTTTCAGCACACATCTCTTAATCCTTTACAGGTGGTGGGACTATGTAAGGATGATATCATGCAATACAGGATGGCAACGAAGCAAATAAATGGAGAATCAACATCATAGGAGTAGTGTTTTTGCCATGTTTGGACATGCGTGTAGTGGTTTTCTTTTCTCTCTTTTTTCGTTTTTTTTTCTGCAGGCTTATGCAGGCCGAGTTGAGTGGTTCGAAGTGGGTGGAAGTGGAGATTTGTAAATAGTTGTAAAACTTTGTTTTTTTTTCCCTTTATATCGTCTAATAAAATTGCGGCAAAGCTTTTGCCCCCCTCGAAAAAAAAAATCACTTAAGCCCAACATTGAATTTTGCGCCCTTCTTTTGTCTTTTTTTTTTTGGGTGGTTCTCCTTTGTGCGAACCCAAAAGGATTTTTGGACCCATTTTGCACAACAAATAAACATTGTGCACTCGGTTGTACTTAAAATGCCATCGTTTTGGATTGAGGCTCTTGTTCTTGTTCATGCGCAACAGAATCAGATGCTGGTCATTGAAGATGGGCCGGGTTTTGTTTCGTACTCTGGACCGAAAAGTTGAGACCCCCATCTCAACGAACGTATCGGCCAGGCCCATCAGAAGGCCATGACTGCAGCCTTGCTTGCAGGTAGGCAAAGGCAATTTGTTTGGGCTGACCGTTGGTTGGAGCCTGCGTGCGTCGCGAGAGAGTGAGACCCATGCATGCATGAGCCCACGATCCTCGCAAAAAAAAAAAAAAAAAAAGGAGCCCACGATACAGGCCGGCTACGTGGCACGTCACGTCCTCCTGGCGTCTTTAATTTCCTGCTTGCTGAAGAAAAGAAAAGCAGAGTTTGTCGTTGCTGTCATACCATTTCTCCGATGCTCTTGTTCATCTTGTTCTTCCATCCATGCCCAGGCCAAGAAAGTTGCCGTTATGTTCCTTGCGTGTTCCATTTCTCGGCTAGTGACGACATGATGCCCTGATGTTGCTCCGAGCGAGACGTTCTCTAGTCGTCACAAGGCTTGTTGCTTGTAGTACATGCTCGTCGCCGCGCTTTTGACCTTGTTAGGCCAGCCCCAACGCTACACGGTGTCGTCTAGCCTCAACTGACACGTATGCGTTGATCCTCCACGTAATGCTGGATAGTAGCTTCACTGTCTGTCAGATTAGCCCGCAGAAGAGTCGACTTCCTGAACTGACAAAAAGTTGAAGCAACAAGCCGAGCGAGCGTTGCAGCCAACAACAGCCTCTGACACACGATGCGACGAGAGAAAAGCAGCAAGGTGGAAAGAAAAAAGGCTACAACCTGTTGCATGGTTGGTGGGACCCAAAACAAAATACTCGGTACTTGAGGCAACCTGTTCCTTTTTGCTTGCGGTGTGAGACTGTATGCCTTGTATGTTCCTCATCTACATGGAAGTTAAGGCTAACACTGCTAGTCGCCTCCATTGGTCATGGCCTTAGTACGTCCTGCGAGCGCCTGATGTCGCTTTTCCATGCATCTGGTCGGTCCCTCCGGTGCGGCGCCGCGCGGCGGGAACATGCGTGCGTGGACCAGTGCTTTGTTCTCATCCGTCCACGTACCCTTCCTTTCCTTGCAGCATCTGCATCTGGCCCGAGGTCATTCATGGGGATAAGCCCGGCTGCTGTTAAGGCAAAGGCCAATGGAGGCTATGTTGATAGTAGTTTTAAGACAAATAAAGTGATTCATATATAGATGAGGAAATATTAAAATTTCTATTTACATAATGCAAAAAATTATTACTTATGGCCTGCATATAAACTTTTTTGCTTTCATCATGCCACACCTTTATTTTCTCTCCCCTCTTCTTTTCAACATGGACCATCTTCTCTCCTTAAGCACTTGAAGCCTTTCTCGCAAGCTACTATGAGGGCTTCCCAATGCATGCTTTTGCTTGTAGCCTCAAGTACCATGTGACGATCGGATAAAAAAAAAGAGGTGCTCTATTCTTGTCATAGTGGCTTGCGAGGCTACATGTGCTTAAGGAGAGAGAAGATGGTCCATGCTTGAAAAAGTAGAGGGAGAGGAAATAAAGGCGTGGTAGATGATGAAAGCAAAAAGATTATGTGCAAAGCCACAAGCAATAATTTTTGCATTGTGTAAATAGTAGTCTTAATATTTCATCTATGGGATCACTTTATTTGTACTAGAACCACTACCACTTGTAGCCCCCGCTGGCCTTGCCCCCGACAAGAATAGATCACCTACTTTTTTTTCCGAGCCTACATGGCACTTGGAGGCTACAAGCAAAAAAAAACATGCAATGGGGAAGCCCTTAGGGCGTGATTGGTTGCCTTGCACGTTCTCGGCCAGGATCAAAGGGGTATCCAAGCCCCATCCATCTAGGACAAAGTCATGCACCCAAATGTTTTGGTTGCACTTTGGGGTTTCATACCGGATGACAGATTTGTGTTTGGTTTTGCAAAGATGTATGGTTTATTTGAATGAACCGACATGAGCACTTGTGTTTGTTGCTTGCGCAACCAATGGTTGCCAAAACCCCTACCGAAATGGTGAGTTTACCACCCAAAACATGACCAGCCAAGAACAAGAGCAAAGTTGCCTCAGTTTCAATTGAAATTTGACATAGACAATGACCTTGGAGCATCTAACGACGTAAAAGTTTACCCTTCACAATTCCACCACATAAACGGCCATGCCACATACATCACTAGTCCCTCACAAGGTCAATGCCTCTGCACAATGAGATTGATAACATCACAAAAGTAAAAACAAAGATGATAATGAGGCAAATAACCACCCCCCCGAACCGAAAACCGTAACACAAACAAGAATCAAGCAACGTGGCCGAGAAACCACTCCAAATTCAAACCTCCACCACATGTTGAGCCAACAGAGGCACTTCATCGGCACTAAAGGTGTACTCCAAATAAGCAAAGAAATGCTTCTTCCCCGAGTAGGGAAGCTTTGGTGACAGATTATTTGGGAAACCTCACACACCGGGCACTCGCAAAGAGGCCAAGAAGCATAGACCCCGGAACCCCTCGCCATGTAGACCACATACCAAGCCATGCCCTTGACAAAAACAGATGAAAAAAGCAATGAGAAATGACAAGAAAAAGCAGTTTTCCCGAACAAATTAGCCTCACGTAATAGAAAATTTAGTCACGTAAATGCCTCGGTACAAGTGCCAATACTTTTCATCTCTCGACTTGGAGCATAAGGATACCCAGTTCCTCAACAAGTCCGGGAATCAATTCACAAATCACACGAAATGACCCCGCCTCATCATCACAAAGCTAAAAGCACATGGTGGCCATGAAATCGCCGAGGAATTTGCAACCTCAACTAGCAATGATTACCAACCGTACCTTGAAGTGATCAAGTAGGGACGCCAAGGCTTGCAAATTTCTCGATGACTCGATGAATAACATGAAAATTGAGTTGAATGTTGAGTTGACCAAAGACCAAAGACCAAAGAACAAGGCCTCAAATTAAAGTTAAGCATCATAGGTGGCTTATAATAATGTTAATAAAGACAAAGAAAACACACAAATAGCCATGGAGTGTCGACCTACATCAACAGGATGCCATCCGTAAAATGGTTGCATTCCCCGTTGATGATGGTAGACACTTGATGACTACCATGTACGTAAGCCACCTCACCGTAATGTATTTGCATCATAGGTCAAAGTAGAAGAAAGTAAAGGAGTAAGAGAAACAAAGAGGCCTCACTCATAGTTCTGTTATTTTCAATCGCTGACAATCATGGAGATTGTGAGTGCTTCTTTTACAAACTCCCCATAGTAGCCTCATATGGATGTTGTGTGGTCTTTGTAAAGAATCACTCAGACCACCACCAAGTCCCGAGCACATTGCAAGTTAATCATCACAGGTGGCTAGCATATTAGGTACCAAACACACTAAACAACATAACAACCATGGAGTATTCCAGACCATCCACAGGGTGCCATCCATAAAGGACATATGTCCAATAGGTTGTATTCCTGTGGATGATGCTAGAATACTTAATGACTGGCATGAAACAAGACCAATGAATAGTCAAGTGCCACCTCAGATTATAAGTGTTGCATCATTGGCCATTTAGGGAGAAGAACAGAGTAATAAGCCAAAAAAAAGCCTCAAGTACTGCAACATTCATCATAGGAGACAAGTGTACATCCTTTTACCATCAACAAAGCCCCGGTTGGAACAGAATAAAAAAACTAGTTATCGAACCCCACTAGGCTTAGTTTCATGGCAAAAGAACCCAAAAAACACCTCAAAGAATGTCCTCGAAATCATCATGGGCAAAAGCATCATAATAGACAGAGCATGATAAAAGACAGGAGCATCAAAATTGACAGGACCATGATAATAGACAGGAGCATCAAAATAGACAGGACCATGATAATAGATGTGCAGCCTTCATAAAAAAAGACAAAAGCATGATAATAGACAGTGCATGAAAAAAACACAGTGCATGATAATAGATGTGCATCGGTTGCCCAAATTAAAATAAATTGTGAGCATGCACAAAGATCGGTTTCTAGCATGCACAAAGACTACCAAATAGCTTGCGGCATGCTCACCATCGATTTGCGGCAAGATGCGTAACCCCATCAATCACTCCTATGCTATACAAAAATACCAGCAGCCAGTGTTCAAGCTCTAATGGAAGAGCCAAAGCTAATAGCCAACCTAGCACTATATGTGGTTAGTGCTACAACAAAAGACTCAGTCATAGCATAGGTCAGTCAGGCCACATGGCCTCTACTGGAAGTAAGAAGTGGCCAGGTAGGTCCTAAGCCACAGAATCTTGTGCTCCTCGGTCATCCGAACAAAGCACGTGCCTTCAAATTTTGTTCTTCTACAGATAGACCAGTGGCAAACATAAGTGCTTCCCGTGTATAGCCAGGGCACTCCATCACACAAGCATAGAGATCAGAGTGGACCTCATTGTGCTGTGGAGCTTTCAGTGCTTCCCCAACAGACTCCACAGCTTTGACCATGCCACCCATGAGGTCAGCTTCCTCTTGGGTGACCTTCCTCCTCTTACCACCCCTCTCCCTCTCCTTCTCCTTCTCATCAGAAGGGACAGAGGCTTCAGTCTTATTGCCAGTAACTTTCCCTGAATCAGCATCAGTCTTAGCCACCTCAGAGGCCTCACCCACATTGTCATCAATGTGTCCCATGTCAGTCCCCAGGGCCTCAGTAGAGCCCATTGCAAACCTCCCAGTTGCCTGAACACCACCAAATATGGCTTCCATCTCAACAAAGTTCTCAATAGGTGTGTTGAGGAACTTATCATCATTTGGGTGATCCTAGGTAGGAAAGACACATTGGTATTAGGTAAGAAAGACAAAAAGCTAGTAGGGAAGATATATGGGCAAGAAAAATAGATTGTCAACCTTAGTGTGGCCATTCAGGTGGGACTCATCTAGCACTATCATTTTGAGGTCATCATTCCAGAGAGCACCACTGAGGTCCCTCAGTTTGTCTACCTTGACTCACCTCTGCTTTCACTTTCTCAGATGATTGTAAATCACTGACCGAGACAGGGAAGCCAAAGAACTCGCATAAAGATTTCAGCCACTTGCCTAACATGTACCTCTTTGAACCCCTTGTCAGTTTTGACTCCTTGCACAACTAGGTCATAAAACCTCCTAAGCATGAAGCCAGACCTCACTGGAGTCCACTGCATTGGGCCATTGCCCACAGCAGCTTCCTGCTGACCTTGTCCAATGAGACCAGCATCATCAATGACCTGGATGTGGTCACCCATTCCTGCCATTCCTATGCACACCAACATCCACATAAAATGCATGAATAGAATGAAGAACAGAGCAATATTTACTTATTACAGTCTCCAAATAAAAGTAGCATCATTGCAAAGTGCCAGAGGTCTCATCTAAGTTAATGTTCTCATCACACAAAGTACAGAATTAAACAAACACCATTGGATCAACGAAAAACAACCCTAGTTCCTACTAGAACCCCTATTTGCCCACATTGCTGCAGCCCATGCCTCCCTTTGTGCCACCCAAGCTGGGTTGTCAGGCACATTGTCTTCCTGGGGATTCCTCACAGTTGGTTCCCATGTTGCTGGATCAGGGAAATGTTCATCTTCACCATGTCTCAGGATCCAATTATGGAGGATACAACATGCTAGCACTAGTTTGACTTGGGTCTTGTAGGGGTGGAATGGCTTGTTATCTAGGATTCTAAATCTGTTCTTCAAAGCACCAAAAGCTCTCTCAACTGTAACTCTAAGAGAGGAGTGCCTGAGATTGAAGAGTTCTCTCTGGTTTTGAGGGCTGTTGGTGCCATACTCCCTCAAGTGGTACCTTGTACCACAAAAAGGAGGCAAAAACCCAGGCCTAACTGCATACCCAGCATCCACAATATAGAATTTTCCTATAAAAGAAGGGACAGTGGCATGGTTTTAGAGTTACAGTTTAGGAACATTGCCAACAATGGTGGGAAAGTGGATTGGATTATACCTGGAGGGACTCTAAGGCCAGCTTGCCTTTGCAGGGCATCTGTCAAGATGAGAGCATCATGTGCAGACCCCTCCCACCCAGCAAGAACATAGGTGAACCTCAAATCAAAGTCCACTGCAGCAAGTACATTCTGAGTGGTTCCTTGTTTCCTGCCTCTAAAGGCAGGTGCCATCCTCCTAGGCACTCTAGCTAGGACATGTGTACCATCAATAGCTCCTATGCAGTCCTATATAATAGCAGATGCATGCATTAGTCTAAGGAAAGAAGATAGGTCATCTAACTGGGCTAAGATTCAATTGGAGGAAGGCAACACCAACCTTAAAGTAGGGGTACCACCTTCTGCTCCCATGGATCCTAGGGTGAACACCAACATTTTGAGCAGTGTCACAATCATTTCATTTCTCGCCCCTATAAAGATACAAACCCTCCTCGAAAGAGCCTGCTAATGGTCTCCACTGACCTCCTAAATGTGAGATCAATAACTCTAAACCTCTGATTGTGGCCAACCACATGCAAGAACATGGCCACTTGTTCTTCAACAAAGGGCATGGATGCCGTCCTTTAGAAGGTCCCTAGCTCTAAAAAGATCACGTAGCCGAAAAAGGGTGCCCTCCTCATCCTAAGTAAGTTAACAAAGATGAACATCACTTGAATTGAACATGTAGTTCAGGTTATGGATCCTCTCGTTGGTCCCTCTCACCAAGGGACCATAGGTAAATGATCGAGCATCCGCAACTCTCCTCCTAAACCAAGTGAAAAACCAACAGTAAATCAAGCTACCACCATTTACCGCCGCCGCCGACGCCTAGCTTGGAGGTCCATGTCTAAACAAAATAAATCACGATGTATGCACAAATTAGAAGGAGACGACCCTAATGATCCACTGGTGCTGCTCAAATCTAGCTACATTCATGCAATAATCAGGATCACATGGCACAGAGGCGCGGTTGCCACTAGGACCATCCAAATACCAATCCAAAGATACATAGGCAAAATCATCGACCTCTAGGCACTAAGCTCAGCGCGATATCATCGCATCAAGCATCATAAACGGTGCCAAATGAATAAGATAACATGCGAACCCCATAGATCCGCCAACATATTAGTAAAGGTTGACCACAAGTGCACAGATCCGAGCAAACCAACAAAACCCTAGCCGAATCGGAGGGGGGAAAACAAAAAAAACATGGCAAATCAGGGATACCACGACGAGAGGGGAAAGGGGAGGTATACCACCGTAGCACCGAAGCACCAACAGGGGATGCTCACCGCCGAACACGCCGGCGAATTTAACCGGCAAAGAGAGAGAGAGGAAGAGGGAACGCACCAGAGAGTGGAGAGGCGGGAAATGGGGGAGGTAACCCTAACCAGCACCCGCTGTTGACGGTCACTAACGACATATTTTTCCCGTCAACTTACTACCATAAAGGGAATAAAACTATATCTTTTTATACTCATATACATATATTACTAACATATTTCCACTTGTAGTGTTCGAAATGTATTTTGTTGTATTTATAACAAATACAGGGAAATACGCCCAAAGTACGCCATCCCGAAAGCGCATTCTCAAGGATATCAAGCCCGTGATGGAAATGGACCAAATCTGCACAAACCGGACCGAGTCAAGCCCATGGTACAACTTCTCGTGCCAAATCAAGACGACACGACGAAACCCGGGCCGCCCATGCCTGGGGTGCGCCCGCGCCTCCCGATGGGGGCGGTTCGAGCCCATCCAAATGAGGCGGTGCTATTAGTGCTCAAACGGTCGGTGCGGTGGTGGAGAGCCCGGTTCATCGTACTGACGTGTCAAGGAGGTCGGTTAGGGGGTAGTTTAGTCTTTTTAGCACCTCTCTTTGTGTATAAATACCTCCTCCCTCTCCCTCATTCCACACACCACACTTGGAGTCACCACACCAAAGACACTCACACTCTCTACCACCATCTTCTTCTTCTTCTTCCTACTTGGCTAGAATTGGAGTAGAAGAGCTACAAAAAGGAGGACTTGTAATCTTGGAGCAAAGTGAGCTTTGGTAATATATATCTTCCATGGATCTTTCTCCATTGTGCAAGTTCTATTTCTATGTTCATGGTCTAACTTATGAATTAGAGTTTATGTTCTTCATCGATCATCGTATGCATAACATGATTATAGATGGGATAACGGTTCGTCGTTCTTTCGTTTTGCTCTTGTCTTAGTCCGTCCATCCGTAGGGTGGGGATCCCGGGGGACAAGAGTAGTGCTCGCACGCGGGCATGGTGCCCCGGGTATTACGACACCTTCAAATATGAGAGCATGCCACGGTCGTGAGGGTAGGCGGCGTGGTTGTGACAGCCCGTCCGTCCCCTTTGTAATCCCTCCACGCTTCGCATGTGATGTAGGAGTTCGTAAATGCTTTCCATTGGGCCGGATGGTACCGAAAGTCTCCCCTGTTATTCTAGACATAACCATGCTCATATCATGTTAGCATATGATCCTAACTATTTATTGTAAGACCATGACTAGAATACATTAGATTACTTCATAGGACATTCGCTTTATTCTTTATCTATTTTCTTTATCCTTTACCTGGTGGATTCCAATGTGTGTGTCACACTATCTATAAAACCATATTGCTTACCCCCTCGCTATGAACGAGTTGGTCTTTTATGCGCACACATTTCATCATTCGCATGCCATGCTACTTCTTATACAACATGCCTTCCTTTGGGAAAATATAAATAACGATACCCCTCAATACTTTCGGGTGAAATGCTACAATGATAGATCCGCGGCGCTTTGGATGAAATATCAACTATGGCAAGATCTATCACCGCTGATTGAAAGTGCGTTATCATCGACACGGTGGTCCCACTTAGTGATATCGACGGCTCGTCTCCCCAGCGTAGTCATCGGGGTTGGGTTCTAAAACCCGATTCTAATGATTGCACTAAGAAACGCCAACAAGCATTTAAAACGCCGCTGTCGGGAAGGCATTGTTATAAGAAGTCACTAGTCGGGCTATGAATATGAAATGTGCATGCGTGATAACCACTTGCTCGCATAAAGCTAATCTTTTATGTTTTCTCCTCGTGTGGATGAAAACAGATAGTGTATGTCGGGTTTCCAAATCACGACAAACTTCATCGAGAATCCCGAGGCACTCCTAAGGAAGAACAGGTCTCGTACCTCTTCTTCTTCATCGAACCTCAACAGCTTGAGACCGACACCCCGCACCAATCGAACCGCAAGCCATGGCTCAAAAATTCGCTTCCGCTGATTTCTCGCGTGCCAGCCGTTGCCAACGCGTGCCACCGGGCCGGTGGTCAATGTTGCGGACAAGAACTTCGAGCATCGCGACCGGGCTAATTACCATGGTGCGGGCCAGCCCCTTCGTGGACTCGCCTAGCGAGGACGCCAACGCACATCTCCAACACTTCCTTGAGCCGCGCGACACGATTGTCATCAAGGACGCCGAACCCGACGTTATCGTTCCGCTTGCTTCCTTTCTCCTCGTGGGGAAAGCGAAAACAAAGCTGGTTCTACAAGGACAAGGAAGCAATAAATACGTGGGCAAAATGCTCCATGGCGTTCCTTAGCTAAGTTCTTCCCCATGGGCAAAACCAATGCCCCGAGGGGAAGAATTGCCAACTTCCAAATAGAATTCAATGGAACCCATCCCGAGGCATGGGAAAGGTCGCAGAATATATTCAAGCATGCCCACACCACGGAATGGAAAATTGGTCGGTGCTCCGTAACTTCTATAATGGTCTCACGGCCATATTGAAGGGGCACCTAGACGCCGCCGCCGGTGGCGCATTCTTGTCGCCACCATTGATGGGGCAACAGCCCCGATCGACAAGATGGTGGCAAACCCGTAGCCGGGGGGGAGGACGTAACCCCACCCAAAACACAAAAAGGCATGCATCCCGTGAAGGAGGCGGATATGCTTGCCGCAAAAATGGATCTATTGTCAAGAAGTTGGATGAGCGCAGCCCGCACTCAACTAATCAGCCAATGCCCCGCTTTACACCACGCACTCTCACATGACATGTGAGACCTGTGGTGAAGTTGGCCACTCGGGGGATAATCGCCTCGAGACCCGCGAGGAAGCAAAGCATTTATAAACAACAACGGGTATCGCCAACCTCGGCAAAAGGCCGAACAACCAGCCCCGCCCACCATTCCAAGGTAACCGTGGCTATAATCCTAATTACAGCTCCGGTTAGCCTTCACTTAAGGACCTGGTGTTGGGCCAAGCCAAGATCAATGAAAACCTCACCAAAAAGATGAGCCATCAAGATAAAATCCTAGAAGGGGTGAATAACAAGCCGAAGGGTTGACATCACCGTGAAGAATCAATTGAGCTTCAATAAGATGATGGAAACACGCCTAGCCCGTGATTGCTGCCCAAGTGTCGCTTAACGACTCGGGAAGGATCCCGTGGCAACCCGAGATTCCGCGACGAGTCGGGCCAACATGATATCACCGAGGCTTAGTCAACCCCCGTAATCGGCAAAGATCCCCGTGGACTCGCCGTTTATTGCCAAGAAGGGAGACCCCGGGCGCCCAATCATCACCGTGCCATTGGCCCCCACATCTTCGCCAATGCATTTTGTGACTTGGGGGCCAAAGATTAACGTAATGTCCAAGGCTACCTTCAACGTAATCCACGGTGGGACACTTGCTCCCTCGCAAGTTTTGTCCTCCAAATGGCGTATCAAACAACACGGCAGCCGAGGGAATTCTCAAGACATGCCGATCAAAACCAAAGATGAATACATCCCCGCACTTCGTGGGTCCTAGACATGGGCCCGAAGGAGGATGTGTCTCTCCTTCCGGGAGGCCATTTCTCTCTACACCGCCAAAGCCGATATCGCCTTGGGGAAGGGTTTCATCATCTTCCATGTCCGAGATAAGGCGGTAAAGTGCCCATTCATTGGGTACAAGCAACAAAGACACCTGTGTATCATCGCCAAGACCTAAGTGGTGTGTTGGGGATCTGACTCCAAACCCCCCGAGCGTATACTTTCCGCCGCCAAAGGATCGGGGAGAAGTCGACAGTCGACTATAAATAACCCGCCCCTAAAAAAAAAAAATGGGGTATATTTAAAAAAAAAAATGTGTATTTTATAAAATATTTTATTATCAAAACAAAACAAAAATATTTATTACATAAAATCTATAAGTAAATATTTTCAAAAACTAAAATAAAGATCTTTATAAATAAAATAAATTTTTCTATGAAAAAGCAAGAAAAATATTTCCTAGATAAAATATGTTTTCAAAATAAATTTGTAGTATATAAAAAAAGCAAAATTTTGAAAACTTTTTGGGGAAAATCAAAAAGGGGAGAAAACGGCCAACCGGACGTGAGCAAACAATCTGGCCACAAACTTTTCATGACCGTTGTGCACGCCTCGCCAAAATCCCAACGCCGCCGGGTGGGTGCGGTCCGCACCCCAAGGTGCGCGCACAAGACTGCCCGGCGCCAAGGCGGCCCCGCCTTTGCCAAACGGCTACTATCTGCTGCATGGCGCCGCCGCCTCGGTTGCTCGGCCATATATAGCTTGGGCACCGGTGTGAGAGCACCCACCTTCCATTCTCACTCTTTCTCACTCTCACACTCTCTCTCACTTTGCACTACACTCAAATTTCTCCACCAAAAATATTGTGTCGAGCAAGATCACGGGTGTGAAAGTTCATACTTTCATCTAACCCTTGCACACCCGAGGATTTTGCTCAATCGTTTTTTGCAAAGAGCCATGAAGAAAGCCGGGAAGATTTTCAGCGGGTTGAGGCGATCATCAAGGCATAGCTCGCGGCACACAAGCACGAGCTCCTTCAACCTCGACGAGCAAGAAAGCTCCCCCATGCAAGAAGATGCTGCACCAGTCGGGGAGGAAGAAGCTCAAGCTCCCCCGACTCTCGACGAAGCCGATGCTCCATACCTCGACATCAGGGGAACCCGGGAGATGCAAGCCTATCTCCTACTCAAGGATCGTGTGTTCCAACACACACACCCGGATCGACCCCGACCTTCTCGAACAAACGTATGGACGATGAATTCCATACTATTTGGAAAGCGGCCGGGTGGCGGGGATTATCCCCCTCTCGAGGAGGAAGGTTCTCGCCTCCTAACAATCCAGTTTCTATGCACTTTGGTAGAGGACAAGCTAGGCATTTCTTTCCGCCTTTTCGGACGTTCTTATCATATTAAGTGGGCGGAACTAGCTAGTCACTTGGGCTTTAGTTATAGATGTGCACTAGATGTGGATGCTTTGCCCGGCTTCGTTCGACCCCGCTTTTGGAAGAGATTACCGTGCTCACGAGACCGGTGTCTTCAAACCTCGCCACTCACAAATCCAAAGACCCATCACTTAGATTCATTCATCGCCGGATATCTTTTGGCAATCGCTTTCCTAGGCACGGGGTTAGATGGGTGAACGAGACGTAACTTAAGCTTCTCTATGCCGCTGTCAATAAGGTGAAAGTAGCCCCAAAGTGGTAGAGATGTGCAAGAACCTTCACCATATTATCATCAAAGTGGTCGCTCCAAATACCACCGCACATCGATTATCACACGCACGCTTCGCGATTGGGGCATTGGACAACGAGCATGTTAAGTATATTTCCACACCCCGTGAGTACCGGATCGCAAAGACGCCTAGTAGTTGGGCACCTAGCAAAGACACTACCGATGTGAGAGCTTGCGATACTTTTTCTGGCTATACAACCGTGATTCGGTTACCTAACCCGATCTACGGCTTGTATAAAAGCCGCCTTTGACTTTGAGCTCGAGACTGCCGATAGTGTGCGCGGGAGAGAGGCCCCGAGCAGTTCCACCCGCAGAGTGCCGGGAGACCGTGAGGTTGGCTCAAGCTCTCATGCAAAGATACTTCACGCCACCACCACAAACTGCGCAGACGCCCCAGCAGGAGGGTTCTATCCTTTGGGGACCCTGTGGTTCATACCCGGGTATGATCCAAGGTGGAAACCTCCGCCCATGACGCCGCACCATCGAGTGGCCCGAAGGAGATTCGCATGGAGGGCCAACATGGTGGATCTTTCCAGCAGCCCGAGGGTATGCCCCCGTAAGTCCAGCCAAGACCATCGCGATACCGGACCGGAGGCTATCAACGTCGTACCGCGGAAACCTTGACGTTCGCACAGGTAACATTGAGCATACACTTAACACTCATGTGCGTAACACCCATCGCTGGCAAAGAAAATTGGAAATACGCCGCACAAGCAACGATGAGACCAGCTCGAGGCAAACATGGCTACTCGCAACGCCGCGAGGAAGCATTCTCGAGGCACCGGGGCTTCGATCCGCATCGCAGAGGCCTCTAGATAGCTTGGGGGAGGACCCCCGCAGTGTATCATTGCATTGCATATTTACCTTCATCAAACTTCATTTTATTTTAGCATGTTTAAATTCCAGCAATCTTGCATTCAAAAAAAAAAAATCCAAAAAATAGAATAAGTAGCTCTTCTTGTGCTTTCATGTCTATACATATGAGCTATGAAAATGTTTAGTTTTAGTCCCTTGTTGAAATGATGAATAGTTGCTTTGTCATATGCTTTGCATGTGCCTAGTTTATAATTCGAATTTCTCTAGAGTTTGGGTTTAGTGGCTAAGTCTAAAATCTCATCCTGAAAAACCTGATTCATGTGGGTTGCATAAGCTCTATCCAGTCTAGGTTGTTGCCAAGTATGATATGGTACAAATAGATTTGCTATGATTTCGTCCAAAAGAGATACTTGACGTCCGGGAAACTAATTTGAAAGAAAAGAGAAATACTATGGGCTATGCTAAAAAAAAAAAAGAAAAAAAAGAAAAGAAAGAGATGAAAAATGGACATGTGTCCGAGGGCGAGAAGAGCCCACATCTCCAAAAAAAAAAAAAAAAAGAAAAAAAACAAAGAGAGGAAATAAAAGACAAAAGTCTAGGGCGAAAGCAGAGCCCACCTCTCCAAAAAAAAAAAAAAATATATATATATAGCAATAAAGCCCATACTTTCTCGAAAAACCAAATATAATCTTAATCTAAATAAATCCCGGATGAGAAAGTTGATCAAAAGGATGAATGAAAAGTATTTCTGTTATAACCGTTCTATCTGGCAACCGCCCAAGGCTTTGAGAAAAGCTAAAAAGCCCCGCTACGATGAAAGGTAATAAAGGGTGAGAAAAGATGTGCCATTTTATTCAAACTATAGTAGAAAATCTTATTATAACCCTGGCACTTGTGAAACATAACCGACATTGTAGCAACTCCCCGATCAACAACCAAGTATTTATCTTTTGCTCGAGGACGCCAAAAAGGGTAAGCTTGGGGAGTTTGTTGACGGTCACTAACGACATATTTTTCCCGGCAACTTACTACCATAAAGGGAATAAAACTATATCTTTTTATACTCATATACATATATTACTAACATATTTCCACTTGTAGTGTTCGAAATGTATTTTGTTGTATTTATAATAAATATAGGTGGAAATACGCCCAAAGTACGCCATCCTGGAAAGCGCATTCTCAAGGATATCAAGCCCGTGATGGAAATGGACCAAATCCGCATTAACCGGACCGAGTCAAGCCCATGGTACAACTTCTCGTGCCAAATCAAGACGACACGACGAAAACCCGGGCCGCCCATGCCTGGGGGGCGCGCCCGCACTCGATGGGGGCGGTTCGAGCCCATCCAAACCGAGGCGCTACATTAGTGCTCAAACGGCCTGGTGCGGTGGTGGAGAGCCCGGTTCATCGTGACTGACGTGTCAAGGAGGCCGGTTAGGGGGTAGTTTAGTCTTTTTAGCACCTCTCTCTTGTGTATAAATACCTCCTCCCTCTCCCTCATTCCACACACCACACTTGGAGTCACCACACCAAAGACACTCACACTCTCTACCACCATCTTCTTCTTCTTCTTCTTACTTGGCTAGAATTGGAGTAGAAGAGCTACAAAAGGAGGACTTGTAATCTTGGAGCAAAGTGAGCTTTGGTAATATATATCTTCCATGGATCTTTCTCCATTGTGCAAGTTCTATTTCTATGTTCATGGTCTAACTTATGAATTAGAGTTTATGTTCTTCATCGATCATCGTATGCATAACATGATTATAGATGGGATAACGGTTCGTCGTTCTTTTCGGGTTTGCTTTTGTCTTAGTCCTTCCATCCGTAGGGTGGGGATCCCGGGGGACAAGAGTAGTGCTTCGGGTACGCTGGCATGGTGCCCGGTATTACGACACCTTCGAATATGAGAGCATGCCATGGTCGTGAGGGTAGGCGGGGGTTGTGACAGCCCCGTCCGTCCCTTGTAATCCCTCCACGCTCGCATGTGATGTAGGAGTTCGTAAATGCTTTCCATTGGGCCGATGGTACCGGAAGTCTCCCCGTTATCCTAGACATAACCATGCTCATATCATGTTAGCATATGATCCTAACTATTTATTGTAAGACCATGACTAGAATACATTAGATTACTCCATAGGACATTAGTTTATTCTTTATCTATTTTCTTTATCCTTTACCTCGGTGGATTCCAATGTGTGTGTCACACTATCTATAAACCATATTGCTTACCCCTCGTTATGAACGAAGTTGGTCTTTGCGTGCATACATTTCATCATTCGATGCCATGCTACTTCTTATACAACATGCCTTCCTTTGGGAAAATATAAATAACGATACCCTCAATACTTCCGGTGAAATGCTACAATAATAGATCCGCGGCGCTTGCGGATGAAATATCAACTATGGCAAGATCTATCACCGTTGATTGAAAGTGCGTTATCACCGACACGGTGGTCCCACTTAGTGATATCGACGGCTCGTCTCCTAGCGTAGTCATCGTGGTTGGGTTCTAAAACCCGATTCTAATGATTGCGCTAAGAAACGCCAACACCACACCGCGCTTTTATCGCGAGGGACGGCGCGGTCTCCCGCCAAGGATGCCCCAGGTTCCCGCCAAAATCGAGCAGCCAGGCTGCCGAGGGAAGCTCGATTTGGGAAGACGAAGGGAGCCGGGACGGAGAGGCTGAAATGAACGACGCGGTGCGGGCAAAGCATACCAGCTAGGCAACCAAACACGGAGAAGTGCACGACTCCAACCCGGACGCCCTTTGCACGACTTCGGTCGGGCAACCAATCACGCCCTTAATGCACGCACCTCTATTGTCGTACACTTGATGACGACGTACGCACGCCAGCTAAGTAGCAAATTTGACCTTTCCTTGTTTTCCTGTATATATTCCGTACAAACGAAATGGCGATGTACAATGTGAATTTTTTGGTAAATGAATGTAAAAAGGAAAAAAGAAACATGAGCAACACTGCTATAGTGAAACGATCGCGTCTCGAACAGAAACATGCATGTGGAAGCAAACAATTCACGTTTTTCCACACCCCCTTGAAATAAGCAAGGAGCAAAGTCTCGTGTCGAAAACAGAGTTTGGTTCAAATTCAAAAAAGAAAAACAGAGTTTGGTTAGGTGCTCTCCTGCAACGTGCGGGAGATCGAGTTTCCAAGAAACTTTGCAGTTGCAGCGTGAGAAGCATTAGGTATATATATTTCTGATTAGGAGTAACGAGTACTACAAGACGCATGCGTATTCTTGTGGGGCGAAAAGGAGATTGGTGGATGGGAAGAAGTTTCCTACTACTACTACGAGGAGATATTCGCATCCGCTAGCTTTGTGCAAGTTTCGTCGCCCACGCAACAAGGAAGCAATCAAACAGCTCCGTAATTTTTTTCTAATCTCCAACTAGTTATACTCAGTAGTAAGCCCTAAAAACAACTTATAGTAATAACTACTTGTGCCCTTGATCGGACCTTGTGGTCTTTGTGGAATGACCTCGTGGTTCTTGCCGCTTTGGACCTCGATCGTCCGGTCAACTTTAGAGTTGCCTATGCTATGAAAAAAAAAGAGGATTTGGATGGATGGTGGCACGCACAAGTGACAAGTGGCTCGGCCGAGGTCGCAATCCAATATGGATTATGGATTATTTGGCTATTTTGACGCTCAATCTGTAGGATAATATTGTCTACCTGGTGGCCGGATATTATCTCTCTTTTTTTTCTTTTTATTAGGCCTTTTTGGTAATAATACTATATTTTTTATCTTATAGTACAACACTTTTTTTCTGCAATATAATAGAGTTTTGGAAAACCTCATCATTAATTAATCCTTCAATGAAAACAAATGGAAAATTTCAAGTACGTACGGTGTATATGGTCAATCAAAGGACAAGGAAAAAAACCCCGGGTGGGTGAGCTTTGGTTCATGCCGGCTGCACTGCACGGTGCACGCACGCGTTGTCCCTTTGACCCAGGCCGCCGAGACGAGACGACGAGCGCGTGAGGATGGTGACGGCCACAGGCGAGCAGCAGCATCGCGGACGACGCCGCCGGGTGGACGGTGGTCCCCGCGTGCGTGCCGCGGCGCCGCGCAGACAGACCCTTTTTGGCCGATGGTCCCCGCGTGCGTGCGTGCCGCGCCGCCCTGAAAGGTGAAAGCGACGGCTGTGGATGAAGCGAAGCGGCGGCTCGAATCTTGCCGCATGCCCGTGCTGTGCAGTGCTCCTTTATCATCCGTTGCGTCGGCATCGGCGTCGGCGGCGCTGGGCACAAGTGAGTGGAAGCACGTACTCGTAAGTCGTGATTGAGTGTACTATATGATATTCTTTTGTATTAGTATTTTTATTAACTTTAATTATTTATGGATATTGTATTATTTTAGTGGTATTTCGACTCCACCTAGGCATGTTTAGTTTCTGAAAAATTATTCCAAAAAGTACTACAGTGTCATATCGAATCTCTTTTTTCATACATGAGACATTAAATATAGGTAAAAAAAACAAATTGCATAGTTTAGCTGAATAAGACGAGACAAATCTTTTTAAATTTCTGGTTAGTTCACGATAGGACAATAATTATCAAATACAAACGAAAAGTCTTCTGATTAATGTCTGTCATATCGAATCTCTTGTTGCATACATGAGACATTAAATATAGGTAAACAAAAAAAAAAAAAAAAATTGCATAGTTTAGGTCAATAGTACGAGACAAATCTTTTTAGCCTAGTTAGTTCATGATAGGACAATAATTATCAAATACAAACGAAAAGTCAAGTCTTCAAGAGCGAACCCAAAATATTTCACCAACTAAACACTGACCCTAAACTGTTTCACAAGAAAAGTGTTGAAACTCCAAAGTTTTTATTCTTATCGAGCACTATAGTAACTTTTAATGGCATGATGTCATTTGAAAAATTCAAACATCTAAACTTTAAAATCCGAAAACTTAAACCATATTTTATGACCATAAACGATGTCAAGTGAAAAAAAAAAAATCATCACCTACAAATTGTACCGGTAGTTCTTTTGAGCTCTAACTTGTCTTTACAACCTTCGTTTGGAAAAGAAAATTTCATGTTTTTCTTTTGTGTTGTTGCATGATCGGTTCTTAAAACATCCAGTAGCTAGTAGGTCTCGCGTCGGTGACTTATAGTTACTATCGCAAAAACTTTGTTTGAATTTTATTCTGTTTAATGAAAAAAAAAACAAACGGCGTGTACCGTAAACATAAAAATGATTGGTTCTTAAAGGCAGGTCAAATTGCCAACGATGACTCAAAATTAACTTGAAAACGAGGTTTGTGTTTTTAGCCGCTTTTAGAAATGCCTCTATTTGGCTACTAGTTCACGTACATTTTCGTCAAGATCCAGGGACGAAACGAAGGTAATCGATCCATGACCACACGCAAATATAGATTGTCGGCACTCTCCGAGTCTCCGTTCCTAATGGATTGGAATTGGAAAAAAAAAAGAAGCATGAAACACGTTGCCACGATCCGGGTCGTTGCTCCGGTCGGGCGTACGTCCGGCAGCATGGATATGATCGTTCTGTCACACTTCATGCGTGGGCGGTCAAAACGTCATGAAGCATGCACGTGCCCTTCTTTTTCTCATGCGGAGTGCAATTCTTTGGCATCGGTATCATTTTCAAAATTTACACATTTGTTTTTATTAATAGAATAGACGAAAATACTTGTTTTGCGCTCGTCTGAATATTTAATTGTTATAAAAAAATACTGAATATTTGATTACAAAATTCAGTCTAATTCTACAAGATTTGACATTAAATCTAAAAATAATACGTTGTAAAAAATACTCCATCCGTTCTAAAGTATAATTTGTTTGACTTTTTTTAACCTCAAGTTTGATCACTTGTTTTATTCAAAAAAAATTTGTGCAAATATAGTCAAATTTTACACTACTACACTTGATTTTACATGGTGTTCGGTTTCATTTTCCGTGGCGGGCATTTGAGAAACCGTCACGGAAAATACCCTAATTAACCGTGGCGGTTATTTTTTATTAACCTTGGCGGTTATAATGTCCGCCACGGTTAATCGATTAACCGTGGCGGTTTTTTCTTATAAAGCCCGCCACAAAAATGAGGCCCAAAGGCGAGCCCAACAGGCCCATTCTCATGGTGACATATATATAAGGCGACACTCGGGGTTTTCGGGCTCATTCTCTCTCTCTCTCTCAGTCTCCCGATCGAACCCACCCTCCCCGGCTCCCGCATCCCGACCGCGCGCGCCCTCACTCCCCGGCTCCCTCTCTCCCTCTCCCCGGGCGGTGACGGCGACCGCACCCTCCCCGCATCCCGACCGCGCCCTCCCTCCCCGGCTCCCTCTCTCCCTCCCCCCGAGGCGGCGACGGCGGCGGGCCTCCAGGGCGTCCCCGACGGCGGATCCGCCCCCCGGCGGCGGATCTCGAGGCCACGGCGGCGGATCCGCCCCCGGCGGCGGATCCCGAGGCCACGGCGGGCGATCCGCTCCCGGCGTGGCGGATCCTAACGGCGTTCCTCCGCCGCCCGCCGGGCGGCGGATCCGGGCTGGAGGTCGGTGACGCCGGCGGACGCCGAGGGCGGCGGCCGGAGGTCAGCGATACCCGGCGGCGGCGCTGCGGATCCGGCGGGCGGCGCACACCCCTCGCCCGCGGCGCGCACCTCCCCGGTCCCCCGGCGCGCCGTGAGGGCGTGTGGGGGCGCGCGGGCTGGCGCGCGGCGCGTGGTGCCGCAATACCGCACGGGCGGCCAACCTAACCCTAACGGGCGCTGGCGGCGGATTCAGCGGCGCGAGCCCAGATCCCGGCCCGTTAGGGTTAGGGTTGGGCTTTTTTCTTTTTTTTTATTTTTTTGTTTTTTATTATGATTTACCATGGCGGGCATTTAGGACCGCCACGGAAAATATTTCATTTTCCGTGACCCTTCATTCGTGGCGACTCAAAGACCGCCACGTAAAAATTTTTTGCCCGCCACCAAAGATCCATTCTCGTAGTAGTGTTAGTCATTCTTAAGGACCTTTTGTTAATAAAGCATGCCACATCAAAAGAAGTGATATTTTGCACAGTTATTGAATAAGACGAATGATCAAACTTGGGTTGGAAAAGTCAAATGAATTAAATTTTTTAACGGATTTAGTAGTATGTACAAACAAACCTTAACTTAAGAGCAAGGTTATACATCTCCTTGTAGCTTATATTTTAGTTATAGCCCTTCACAATTAATACTACTTATCTCTCTTCTCAATTTCTTGATTCTCGTGTCCAAGCCGTCTCAGTAAGCTTACCACCCATTTCTTCTCTCTCATCTCTTTTCTCTCGGCTCTTCTCTCTTTCACGTTGTTTCGCGGCTTCAATCTGTTATTATACTCGGCTCTAAGGTTGCACCCATTGAAATTAGAAGATACCCCACGCCACGTGTTGCTATCGCTACCGAGATTGTAAAGCATCCAAAAATGTGAAATTAAGTACCGTGAGATATCATATGATATGGATACCTCCCAATTAAGAGATTGAAGATCACTAGACATGAGTGAGAAGTGAGATACTCCTCCGTCCCTTTATGTGTGTCGCGCCGAAGCGTGTTTGTGAGGGAAACACGGTTTTCTAGAGACAAACATTTAGGGACGAGGGAGTAGATAATGTGGATAGTTAGTGAAGCACTAGATGGTTTGTACTCCCCTCCGGATGGTATTAGAAGTCATTTTGGACAAAGTTTGGGTCAAACATCGGGAATATAAATCATCAATAACTTTTAAGTTGTTGAGTTTGTAAATATAAAAATTATACGAGTAGATTTGTTTTAAAAAATACTTTGATAAAAGTATACATATATCACATCTCCATAAATATTTTTATAATAATAAGAGGTCAAAGTAGTGTTTTGGAGGCCAGTATCGCTATCCTAAACGACTTCTAATACCATCCTGGAGGGAGTACGAAGATAGATTTGTAGTGATGAAAACATAAAAAAAAAGAGATATAGATAGAAGTAGCATGTGAGGGTCAAGAAAACAGAGCACGGCACTCTATTTTTTTTTAATAAATACTCCTATATCTATAGAATTTAGATTTTTTTTCGTGTAAGCAACTGTCTCTATCAGCTATCACGCTGTCTTTCCCGCATTCCGAGGCCTTTAAAATCGTCGGCACGCGGCTCTGCGCCGGACCATTCCGATTCGGCGATTTGATTCCCTATCCCTGCGCTGCCCACCTCCCCTTTCCCGCCTCCCTTTTCCCTAAAATATCCCCCACCCCCTCCTCCTCACACACCCAATTCCCAAAATCACCCCCCGCCTCCCGTTCCCAAATCCCAATCCCTCCCTCCCAAGAACCCCCCTGCGCCGCCTCCCCACCCCACCCCACCTCGCCGCCATGGGCAGCGCCGCCGCCTCGCCTCCGCCATCGGGGAAGCTGTCTCAGGACGAGCTGAAGCGCGTGGCGGCGCATCGCGCGGTGGAGTTCGTGGAGCCCGGATGACGCTGGGCCTGGGCACGGGGTCCACGGCGGCGCACGCGCTCGACCGCCTGGGGGACCTCCTCCGCGCCGGCGCGCTCCCGGGCGTCGCCGGCGTGCCCACCTCCCTCAAGACGGAGGCCCACGCGTCGGCCGTCGGGATCCCGCTGCTCCCGCTCGACGCCGCGTCCGGCGCCAGGATCGCGCTCTCCATCGACGGCGCAGACGAGGTCGACCCGGACCTCAACCTCGTCAAGGGACGCGGCGGGTCACTCCTCCGCGAGAAGATGATCGAGGGCGCGGGGGAACGGTTCGTCGTCATCGTCGATGAGTCCAAGCTCGTGCCCCGTCTCGGATGCACGGGCGCCATCCCCGTCGAAGTCATCCCCTTCGGCGCGCCCCCACACGCTGGGACGCATCCGCCACCTGTTCGACGGCGTGTCCGGGTTCCACGCCAGGCTCAGGACCGTCCCCAACGCCGCCGCCAAGGGGAAGACAACCTGGAGCAGCCCTTCGTCACCGACAACGGCAACTACATCGTTGAGATGTTCTTCGAGGATGGCATCCGTGGCGACCTGCGTGACATCAGCGACCGCCTGCTCCGGATCACCGGCGTCGTCGAGCACGGCATGTTCCTCGGCATGGCCACCACCGTCATCGTCGCCAACAAGGACGGCACCGTCGCAGTCATGGGCAGGAACAAGTAGTAGTAGTGATTTACAACTAGTAGCCTGTTCTGTTGTTCTTCCAAGCAGCAATCGCCTGCTCTGGAATCAGGAAAACGGCGTCGTCGAGCATGCCATGTTCCTCGACGTGGCCAGTCGCCGCCAACAACGACGACAAGCAATAATTTTGCAACTAGCCTTGTGTCCCTGCAACATCCAGCTACTCTTATCTAAGTTGGAGTTGTGTCGTGTCCCTGCGTCATCCTCCTATACTGAGTGTCTGCTGATTACTGTGGAAGTATGTTAATCAGCATCCTGATGTTATCATCACACCTTGCTACCGGTGGTTCTCATGCTTTTTTTTATTAAAACAGCTAATTTTGCAATCTTACTGGAATCGATGGATGTGTTTTGGGCTACTGAATCATCGGATTGCAATTGTTTGCAATCTTAGTTCAGATTCCAGATCTTGTTGTGTTCTCAATTCAGTTACTTCTCAGTGCTCAGCCTGTGCTGATAAATTTGTGTCATTGCTCTTTGTTGTTAATGTATTTCAGGAACTGCTGAGGGAGAAGGTATCCTCTGCTATACCCAAAGCTAGGTCTCCCCTGTTTCTTTAGAAGTGCTCAGCTGGCCTTCATACCTGATTCTTTGTTTGTCTCCCCTGTTCTTGATCTTGACTCTTGCTGTGCTTGTGTTCCCTCATTAGTGATATAGAAGCTTTAGAAGTGCTATAGCTTCTTTTGTTGGAAACATAAGATTGGATTGAAGTTCTTGGATGTTTAGTATGTTCCCATCCAAAAGAAGCTTTAGAGGTCGAAACTTATCACTATATATGTTTAAACCAATGGTCCAATGCCATGAAACAAGTC
This sequence comes from Hyparrhenia diplandra, assembly GCA_015847255.1. Classification (NCBI taxonomy): domain Eukaryota; kingdom Viridiplantae; phylum Streptophyta; class Magnoliopsida; order Poales; family Poaceae; genus Hyparrhenia; species Hyparrhenia diplandra. Next base: position 246,015 of record JADLZK010007522.1, on the reverse strand, counting down.
TCCGTCTTTACTTGAGTTCTATAATGTAAGCATGTGGGTTTCTGAACAGTGGCTTTTCCGAAGATATTGGAAGAAAACAACAGAAGATTGGAACGTCCTCAAGTTTGAAAATGAGAGGAAGAAGTCATTCTGGGTAAAAGCTGGCAGCCTGTCCTAGATGTTGACCTTAGGTTAAACAACAATTTCTAATATTCTATTGTGTATAAGACATCACAAACACATGCTCTTACTGTCTACCAGCAAAGGAAAGAAACCTCTTAACTAGCCCTGTTTCAAATTATCTTTTACAGAAATATATTAATAAATAAATAAGTTCAAATAATTGACCATTAAGACATCTCTTATAATTTGGAATAGAAAAGATTACTGAACTATAATAGCCACAACAATAATGTTGACTCTTGATGCACTTTGTAGCTCTTTTTATTTTTGTTGATGATGAATTCATTTCTAGCCCTTTTGTTTGACTCCATCTACTTGTCTTTCAGTTCAGAGAAGACCCAATTGGCTCATTTTCGATGCATCTCCATGCAGTGGAGACAGATTGTGGAATCTGTGATCGGCATCACACTATTCTGTATTGATTTCAGTGGCAGGGGTGAACGGAGCATCAGGTACTGTCACAACTCGTAAACAAGTTGAAGGTACCAATTAGTATATGCTTGCTTATGGGTATCTGCTATGAATTTGCAGCAAAAGTTAGCACAGATGCTGTCCATCCTTATCAAGATCGCTGAAGAGTTCAGTGCTGCAGTGCACAACACCAACCAAGGTGAGATTTCCTATTTACTCATCTGTATGTATGACTATCTGTATCTATTCCAAGAGTTTGTTGATCGATGAATTTCAAATTGTAAGATGTCTCCTTTTGTATTCCAGTGATTGCTGATCCAAGTGGTGGTATGTTCGTAACAGATTCCAAGATATCAGCAGGTGGTCACTGGCCATGGCTTGGTGCATCCTGCCACAACGCCTGACACACCATCAGATTGATGCTGAGTAAAGGCAAGGGCGAGCAGCGTGTCTGCAGGGTCGTTGATGCCCCTAACCTTCCTGAGAGAAGCTACATCCTTTCGTTCTGATGATCCATGTTAACTGTTTGTGCTAGCCATTGCATTGATTTTGAAGTTTTCTAATAAAATCTAGCTGAATTAGCTTGCTTAGTCTTGTGATAGTGAACTCACTCTCACTGTGTTCTTGGCTTTCGAAAAACTAGGCAGAGACCATCTGCTAAACAGCGTGTGCAGTCAACCTGAAGAATCTGAAAGGAAACATGTCTCGAAAAGCAACTCGCCTGATGGTAGATTTCTGATAGCTGCTAATGCAGTCTGCCCATGTGCTGAACTGCAGATGTGCATGCTTAACTCTGCATGCCTGCCAGCCTGAATGAGTGTGCTTCTTCTTGTGTTAGTTTTACATTGAAAGCAATCGATCTTATAACTATTGAGTACTCCTATTAAAAAAAAACTTGTTAATCTCACTTTATTTTCCACAAAGCAATCGATCTCAACATTTTTTTTTTTGATGATCAATCGATCTCAACATTGATTGAACATACTCCTGTATATGAAAAAAATATTGTAATGTCTATGATACGTATAATAAATATTACTAGCTACGGTGCTAAATAGAATCGTATTCAGTTTGACCAATTTTTTTTTTAAAAATATATAAATATTTACAATATCAAATAAATAGTACTAAATTCATCATGAAATATACTTTCATAGTATCTTAGAATCATAATTTGCTAGTACTAATAATTTTATACAATCTTTTATTCTTGTTGGAAACTCGTCTGATCTCCCGTTTCTCGCTTGTTTTGGTTTGGGCCGTCCGATATCGATCCAGCGGACTGGACTACGTGTCGTCGGGTGACTCAGCACGCGGAGCCATCCTGATCCCGTCCCGAGCTCCGTTCCGTTGCGGCCGAAGAAACCACACGAGGTCCGCCGTGGAAAAACCACTCGGCACCGCCGCGCCGCCGTCTCCCGCCCAGGCCCAGCTCGTCCAGCCTCCTCCCGTCTCCGAGGCCCGAGCCGTGCCGCTGTCTCCTTCCACTTCGCGCGTTTCTCTACGGCGTAGGGCCGGCCCGCCCGCCCTTCCTGCGCCTGTGCGCTCCCCACCGCGGCGCCGTTCGCCAGCGCCTGTCCGGCCCCGTCTGTCAAGCGCCGTCGTCTGCCACTTTCTCCTCGTCAACTGCTGTCGCGGCACTCTAAGAAGGTCAAGGTATCGTAGGATCAAATCACCGAGTAAGAACCCTCCCTAGCATGTGAGTGGGACTGTAATTTTGTTGTCGATATTTTAATTCCCCCCAATGCTTGCTTATAGGGCTTCTAGGGGTACAGAAAAGAGACAGAGAAAATGTCGTCCAAGAAGAACTACTACAAGGAGAAGATGATGCGGCGGAAGTAAGCACCTCAAATCTTTGTTTTTTTTCCCCATTTGTTCCTTCTTGGTGCCATGTTATTAGTTAGATCTTGTCCTATGAATTTATCTAAGTATATAAAACCACAACTCTGATGGTATCCTCAGTTCGTTACTATTATTATAACAGGATTACATGAATGTCTGCAACTAAAGTGAGCAATCGCTGCCGATTTCTTTTTTCCTCTCATCTAACCCTTTAATCACCTACTAGTTGGCCTGCTATACTACATGGATTTACCTCCATCCTTTGGTGGTGATTCTTTCGATTCCTGTAATCTTCTGCAACAGCACAGATTGCTGGCCTTATGTGTGTGTCTGTAAAACACTATCCGTTTTTATGGAAATTCTATTTTGCCGCAGAAGAACCACATTTATTAAAATTGCTAAAGTGCTCAACCAAGGGAGTTCTGAAAATATGGCCGCCACCGCCGCACTCAGGGATTGTGGTCTTAAAAAGCAGAATCCATAATTTTTTTGCAGCTTGTTAGGATATGTTTTAGAATGGTAATGATGTGAATGTAGTAGGTGACAATGACAAGTTAGATGCAAACTAATCGTCTCTGGTTTTCCCTTTCAGAGAGGAGAAAAAGGTAGAACCAGAGACACCCAGGTATCGTGATCGTGCTAAGGAGCGTCGTGAAGATCAAAACCCAGACTATGAACCCACGGAGCTTGGTTCATTTCATGCTGTGGCACCTCCTGGAACAGATTTGAGGTAACAGATCACATGGTTTATGTGTTATTATAGTTTTTCTGAAATTCTAATTTTGTTTTTTTTTGTTACAGGCTGGCAGATGCACAAAAGATTTCAATTGAGAAAAGCAAATATCTTGGAGGTTGGTTATGTGATGCCAATGCTATACTTCTTGAAGGGGCGGTTTCCCTTTTATGGGGAATAGACCTTTTGGCATGTCTGTTTGTTATCTCTATTTTTTATGTTTTTTGATATGTATGAAGAAGTGGGCATACCTGTGCTTGAGCTATCTGAATAAACATGAGAATTGTTTAACATAGTCTTCTATGTTTGGTAAATGCCTATGTCCTCAATTTGAGGATGTCATTTTCTTTGAATGAAATGTAAACATTTCGTTTTAAATATAACCTAATCAGCCAGGCATTGAAGTCTTTTAACAAAAAGGAAAGTTAGAGAAGTGACATTTTATGGTGTGATCTGGCAACTCCGATGCTGCTTTTGCATTTTTTATCTTATATGAACTGCTGTTTGATTGATATTCCATTTCCAATTCATGTTTTAAGGTGATTTGGAGCATACACATCTGGTCAAGGGCTTGGACTATGCTCTACTTCACAAAGTGCGGAGTGAAATTGAAAAACCTGATGCAGAGGATGGGAAGGATTCTAAATCAAGGTATATGCCACCATAGTATGGGTTTAGCCTTATATCAGTCCTCAATTTCTCATAGTTTCCCTATGTGATCATAATAGGGACTAGGGTTTTAAAATTGTATCATATATGCAGTTCGCATTTCGAATGCTGTGGTATGCCTTAATAATGGTTTCCATGTGCAAGATGGTACAAAAAAATATTCCATGATGATTGAATTATATGGACCAAGCTAGCTCTAAATTTGAAGTTTGAGTTGATTTATGAATCGATCCAATTTCTCCTTTTTGAATTTTAGAAGAGTCTTATGCATTGATAAATTTTTCTGTTCATATAAATTAAGAAAAAGGATTGTGCCTCCTATTATATTTTGCATCTGTATCTTGTGATGCTACATAACTTTACCAGCTTATCTTCCTCTGCTCAGCTGAGTTGTTGGTGTGATAACTGAGATTGTGTAAGGTCTTTTTTATATTGTACAATCAATAATGGTGCATTTCTTTTAGTGTATGTTAACATTATATGAACCAAATATCATTTCTTTCGCATGATTAGCCCTACCTTATTTACATTGTAATTATAACTATAATATTCATATGTCTTGATTTGAGATGTAACGAGACAATACTTGTTACAACTTTGTCATGTACGAACAACCGTATGTGCGTCGTCGCCGCCCGACGGGACGTCGAGCGCGTGCAGCGGGCGCGCAGCAGCAGCAGCCAGCGCGCTGGGCGTGCAACTTCAGCGTGGCTAAGAGTTAGATAAGATTAGTTTCTATTACGGGTTCCTAGAATTATGGAGTTTGTTACTCGGTGTCCGGCCAAGGGCCATATAATTGTGTAAACAGTTTGGATCTGAATTAATCAAGTATCGGCCGTCATTATCTCTCTCTTCTCTCTTAACCCCTAAGCCTACGGATTGAGGGGCAAAACCTCACCCGGAGACGACGACGGACCGAGGCTACGATCTACGTGGCCGGGGCCTCCCTACCCTACGACGACAAGGCCCTTGACAACCTTGTATCGGCATCCGGGCATTCCTCATCTTCATCCCAAAGCCGCCGCCATCTCTTCCTCCCCGCCACCACGCAATCCTCCCGGCCCGGCCACCATCACCTTCATCCGCCACCTCCCACACCTCACCCATGGCCGAACCTACCAACGCAGACATCGCCAAACCGATCGAATCCCTCACCACCAAGATCTCCAACCTTCAAACCGACGTCGATGTCCTCAAGGAGAAGTCGTCCTCATCGAGCGCCTCACGCCGGTAAAGGGCGGCAACGACGGCCGACACCACACCGATCGGCCGCCTAAGTTCCAAAAGATGGATTTCCTCGCTATGACGGGAAGTCGATCCGTTGATCTTCGTCAACCGGGTGCGAATCATACTTCTACCAACAGGGATCATGGAGGAGGAAAAACTTGGATGGCCTCCTACAACCTCGAAGACGCCCGGCGCAATTGTGGTACACCCAAGTCCGGCGTGACGAGGCACCCCCAACCGGACCCGGTTCAAGGAGCTGCTCCATCTCGCTAGCTTACGGCCGCCCCTCCGCTCGACACCACTCTTCGAGCTCGCCGAAGTGTCGCCGCATGGGCTCGGTCGAAGACTACCAAGATCGGTTCAGTTCCCTTCTTCCTCGCTACGGCCGTTGGAGGAACGTCGGCCAGCGTCGATCTCTTCACGGGAGGGTTGTTGCCACCACCGAACGCTGGTGTAGATCCTAAACCCGCCCCGCTGGGCGCGGCCATGAGTCCGCCAGGCGGTGGAGATCATGGAGGCCGCCAGCGCCGGCGGCTTAGCCGTCCCCGCCAAAATCGCCTTGCCGCCTCCTCGGCGCCTGGCGTTACCAGCTCCGCCGATCGTGCCCCGAGCCGGCGGCCGGCAATCCGGTGAAGCGCCGTCTCCGGAGGAACGGTGAACGGCGTCGCTCGGGCGTGCTATAACTTCGCGGCGAAAGTATACCGGGGGGCACAACCGGATTTGTCGCCGTGTCTTCTACGTCGCGGTGTTGAGCTTCGGCCCGATCCCGACGCTGCTCCCCGGTGCGCATGAGGAGGCATCGGTCTTCCTTGAGGGTCGCGGGCCGGGTGTGCCCATAGGTGGCACCATGCAAGTCGCCCGTGTACGTTGGGGCAGCCAAGTTGGTGGCAATCCGACCACGAGATCCACCCACAATTTCATTGGCGGGAGGCCGCGCACGGCGCGCCGGGCTCCGGATGCGATCATACGGCCACGCCCTTACGGCCACGGTTGCCAACGGTGAACGGCGTCCGTGCCCCCCGTGCTACGACAAGCGGCCATCAACATCGAGGGGGAGCGCTTCAACGCCGACCTCGCCGTCATGCCACCGGCGGCTTATGATTTGGTCTTTGGGCACTTCGGTGGCTCGTCACCCGGGACCATAGCACCGGAACTTCCGTGCACGCACCTTGTCATTCGATGCGGCCGGGCGAAACGGGGCTGGCCGGGTCCGACGCGGGGGCGCCAGCCGGACACCACCACGGCGACAGCAGCCCCGGGCTGCTACTCGAGGCTGCTTGAGGCGTTCACCGCTGTTTCGCCGAGCCCAAGGGCTTGCCACCCAAGCGTGGTCGTGATCACGCCATCGCCCTCAAGCCGTGGTCCCCGCCCGGTCGCCGTTCGCCCCTATCGGTACCGGGCGGCGCACAGGAGCGATCTGGGCGTCGGTGCCTCGCCATGATCGACCAAGGCATTGTGCGCCCCAGATGACTCGGCGTTCGTCCCCGGTCATCCTCGTCAAGAAGCCGGGGCGGGTCGTGGAGATTCTGCGTCGACTACCGCGCCCTCAACGCCCTCACCGTCAAGGATGCGTTCCCCATTCCGGTGGTGGGCGAGCTCTGCTGGGCCGAACTCCATGGCGCGAGGTTTTTCACCAAAATTTGGACTTGCGTTCCGGCTATCACCCAGTGCGCATGAGGCCGGGCGACATCCATAAGGCGGCGTTCCGCTCCCACGACGGTCTCTACGAATTTTTGGTGATGCCGTTTGGTCTTTGCAATGCTCCGGCGACCTTCCAGGCCCTCATGAACAAGGTCCTCCGGCCGTTCCTTAAATCGGTTCGTTCTTGTTTTTTTTGATGACATTCTTATATACAGCAAGACGTGGGCGGACCATCTTCGACACATCCGTGCTGTGTTCACCGAGCTGCACCGCCATCAACTCTTCGTCAAGCGCACCAAGTGTGCCTTCGGCGCGTCGTCGGTTGCCTATCTTGGGCATGTCATCTCGGCGGCCGGCGTGGCCATGGACCCTTCAAAGGTTCAAAGCCGTGCGAGAGTGGCCGCGGCCACGCTTCGATGCGAGGCGGTGCGGGGGTTCGGCTTAGCCGGGTACTACCGCAAGTTCGTCCCACAACTCACGAACCATCGCCCGGCCGCTCACCGCTATTTGCTCAAGAAGGAGGGCTTAGATGCGGGGGACGAGGCTACGGCGGCTTCGACGCCCTCAAGTGCCGTCCACGGCAGCCCCGGTGCTCGCCATGCCGGACTTCACCAAGCTGTTCACCATCGAGTGCGATGCATCCTCCCACAGATTTGGCGCGGTCACGATCCGGGAGGGCCACCCGATGGCGTACTTCCGCCGGCCGATCGCACCACGTCACCGTGCTCTCGCCGCCCTACGAGCGGGGGCTGATCGGATTGGTCCACGCTGTGCGCCACTGGCGTCCGTACCTGCAGGGCCGTCACTTCGTCGTCAAGACCCGACCATTACAGCTTGAAGTTCTTGCTGGATCAAAGGTTGGCAACGATCCCCCAACACCATTGGGTGGGGAAGCTGCTCGGCTTTGACTTCGCCGTCGAATATAAGCCGGGTGCAGCGGAACACGGTGGGTGGCGCTCTCTCCCCGCCGCGATACTCCGAGGGAGGGCTCCGTCTTGGCACTTTCAGCACCCGCTTCGACCGTCACTGCGCTGCGGCAAGCGCAGCTCACCGACCCGGCATTGGTGGCGCTACGACAGGAGGTCACGGCGGGCTCCAAAGGCCTTCCGTGGGCAATCATCGACGACACCCTCCAGTACAGCGGGCGGCTGTACGTTCCGGCGGACTCGGCGCTCCTTCAGGAGCTCTTGACGGCTGTCCATGATGATGGACACGAGGGCGTCCAGCGCACTCTACATCGGCTCCGGCGTGATTTTCACTTCCCAACATGAGAAGACTTGTGCAGGATTTTGTGAGGCGTGTCCGGCGTGCCAGCGCTACAAGTCACGAACATCTCCACCCAGCCGGCCTGCTGCTGCCCCTTCCTGTACCGCAGGGGTGTGGACGGATGTCGCCCTGGATTCGTCGAGGCTTTGCCTAAGGTGAAGGGCAAGTCGGTGATCTTGGTTGTGGTGGACAGGTTCGGCAAATACGCCACTTCATCCCCTTAGCACCCTACTCCATGAGAGCGTCGCCCAAGCGTTCTTCGCGGGGATTGTGCGCCTCCATGGCGTGCCTCGGTCGATGGTGTCGGATCGCGACTCGGTCTTCACCTCCAATTTACGGCGGGGAGCTGATGCGGCTAGTTGGCACCAAGCTGCACATGACCACGGCGTTCCATCCTCGGTCCGATGGTCGGTCGGTCGGCGAACAGCGTCATTATCATGTACCTTCGTTGTCTTACGGGGGATCGTCCACGACAATGGCTGCGTGGCTACCATGGGCGGAGTACATCTTCAACACCGCCTACCACCCGTCGCTACACGGGACACGCCGTTCGTGTCGTCTACGGCCGCGACCCTCCAAGCATCCGGTTGTACGAGCCGGGCGAGACGCAGCGTGGCGGCGGTCGCCAAGAGCATGGAGGAGCGCGGCGAGTTCTTGGCGGACATCCGCCCCGAGCTCGAAAGAGGCGGGCGGTGCGAAGAAATTTTATGACAAAGGGCATCGGCAAGTCACTTATGTCGTGGGGGGCGGGTGCTCCTCCGTCTCCACCATCGGCCGGTGTCCTCCCCGCGCAGCCACGGTGGGGGCAAGCTGAAGCCGCGCTACTACGGACCGTACCTCGTCACCGAGATTATCAACGGCGTTGCGGTTCGTCTCGCTCTTCCTCCACAGGCCGCCCGCACGATGTGTTCCACGTCGGCCTCCTGAAGAAGTTCTCACGGGTCGCCACCGACTCACGGCGCCGCCCCCCCCATTCATCACGGGCGCTGTCGTCCCGAGCCCGAGCAGCTGTCAAGTACCGGCTGGCGCGTGGCATTCGTCAAGTGCTCGTGCTCTGGAAGGGTGAATCACCGGCCTACGCTACACGGGAGGGCGTCGACCAGTTCGCCTCAAGTATCACGGCTTCCAGCTCGAGGGCGAGCTGCCTCCTCGAGGAGGGAGATGTCATGTACGGGCAACCGTATGTGCGTCGTCGCCCGCGCCACGGGGACGTCAGGCGTGCAGCGGAGCGCGCAGCAGCAGCAGCCAGCGGCGCCTGGGCCAGGCAACTTCGCGTGGCTAAGAGTTAGATAAGATTAGTTTCTATTCTGGGTTCCTAGAATTATGGAGTTTGTTACTCCAGGTGTCCGCCAAGGGCCATATAATTGTGTAAACAGTTTGGATCTGAATTAATCAAGTATCAGCCGTCATTATCTCTCTCTTCTCTCTTAACCCCTAAGCCTACGGATTGAGGGGCAAAACCTCACCGGAGACGACGACGGACCGAGGCTACGATCTACGTGGCCGAGGGCCTCCTACCTACGACGACAAGGCCCTTGACACAGCCTCATGGCATTACACAGGACACACTTAGTGCTTTGGGAGCATAACATTTGTCTTGCATTTTTTTTGTAGGGCAACAAAAGAGGATCATGCAGTCTCTTTCCGCACTGCAACTGCAAAGGTATATTTCTTTTCTAGTTTTTTTAGTGAATTTTTTCTTCATATGATATAGGAGTTAACATGGCTAATATTGTCATTCTTTGTTGGCAGTCTGTCTACCAATGGATCATAAAGCCTCAAAGCATAATAAAAGAGAATGAATTGTTTCTTCCTGGTCGGATGTCATTCATTTACAATATGGTAATGCCATAAAAAGATTCCCATACTAATTTGTGTTATATTGAGTTGTTTATGATACAGTTTAGAATAATCATGTCTTGCAAATTGCAGACTATAGGCGTTAAACCTTCCTATTTCCCCCACCGGAATGATCAGATGCATAAATTATTTTATTTTCATAACTCATCAATGTTTATTTGTACCGACAGACATATGCTATGTATGTATAAATATTAAAAAAAACATTCTGAGATTATATTGTTTTAACTTCTTAAGATATATTTTAGCCCTTATTCTGCAAAGTTAAAATGCTTATGTTATGATTATTTGTGAGTTTTTAATTGTACATTATGCATGGGCATGATTATGTTTCATTCTAATATATGTCTGTTTCTCTACTCATCAGCTGAAGCACATAACTTTAATCAGTTTTTGAAGTTCTTACCTGGGAATTGAGTAGCCTTCTCGTTTTATTATGCTTCATAGTATTCAAGTATAGTGTTGATTTATTTTATATCTCTGATGGTATGATTTATATGCAAATTTGATTGCTGTTGCAGTTCATAGTTGCAACTAACACTTGTACAGTACTTTCTCTATGTCCATGTTCTGTTAGGACAACCATGAATCACATGCCAGAAACCATAAGTGGCTCACAGTTGGGATGTAATGTTTAAATTTGCTAGATACAAACTTTCCATGGATTTTCTCAGAAGCATAGAATGGAGATGTAGAGATTTCATCATAGCCTATGAAGTAGCTAATATTCTCTAGTTATATTCTTTTGCATTCCAACTTATGTTGTACCATTTCATCTGTCTCTGCTTTTCTTTCTGCTCTGAACTTTCCATTTAGCAAGCATGGTAATAAATCTTCTTTAAATCCAACCAGGAGGAGGGAGTAACCAATGATATTCCAACAACTCTTCATAGGAGCAAAGCTGATTGCCCTGTACCAGAGGTATTAGACAATATGGCGTATAACTTGTTGAGTGTCTTGTGAATTTTCTTAATAACCTTCTTACTTCTTCAGGAGATGGTTACTGTCAGCGTGGATGGTTCTGTACTGGATAGGATTGCTAAAATTATGACATACCTTCGACTTGGATCTTCAGGGAAGGTCTTAAAAAAAAAAGAAAAAAAAGACAGAGATATAAAAGGTGTGTTCTTGAGTTTAAATGTTGTACTAGTAGATCCTTTGATTTAGAAACAGAGAATTGGAAAACTTGCATGATAAAGACATGAAAAATATATGTTATAGTGATTTTTTTTTTTAAGAATTGTTCTTTTATATATTTTAGTTATTATATATAGTAAAGTTGCTACTGTTGCCAGGGTGCATGAGTTTTGTATCAATTGTATGTGAAGTATTCTTTTAGGAATTGTCTTGGTGCATGATGGATTAGATATCTTGTTAATGCATTATGTTTGCTGCAATGCAGGGAAGAACAATTTGGCAAGCAGTGAGTATGAGGAGGCAGTAAAACCTTCACAAACCAATGGTTCTGCTCTGAAACATCAATCAGATATGCCACCACCACCAGCTCCACAGAACAATAATTTCAATGGAAAGGAGAAACAATCAGTCCCTATTGCTAGAGCAGACGATGATGACATTTTTGTCGGAGAAGGAGTTGATTATTCAGTTCCTAACAAGGAAATGAGCCAAAGCCCTGTTTCTGAGGATATGGAAGAATCACCACATAACCAGCAGAAGCAGTCCTATTTCAATGAACCCATGTATGGCCCAGTACCACCATCTGAATCTGCTCAAGCTTGGCAACAGCCGGTAAGCCAATAAATGTTCAGTGACTTGTTCTGGTGGATTCCTGTATTTTGAACCATGCACTTTGAAACCTATTTTTAGTTTTCTGTACATTTTATTCAGCTTTGTCATAATACCTAACGTCTTTTCTGGTGCCAGAATGGGTATGATGCTGTGCAAGCCCAGATGGCAGCTGCTGGATATCAAGGTGATTGGTCAGGCTATGTGTATGCAGAACAGCCATCGGGTTATCAAGAACAGTATGTGCAACAAACCACTGAGGAATATGATGTACAAGCTGACCCTAGTATATCCCAGGATCTGAGGTTCATGACTCAAGCAGACAAGGATAGGGGTCTAGGTTCTGTTTTCAAACGTGATGATCAAAGGCTGAATCAGCTGAGGGAAAAGGATGCACGAGAGAGATCCAAATTTTATTTCGGATAGTTACTCAGAGTGCTATCCTGGTTATCAGGAGTATAATAATGAGATTGCAGGGAGTGATGATGAAGATGATTTGTCAAAGATGGATATGGGTGGACGGGTAAAGTGAAATGATTTGGATCATATGCATAAAAAGTTCCCTTGCTGATACAAGTGTATGTTTGTGACAATGGTTCCTGTGAAATTGCAGTAGATAACCATTTTGATGTTGCTTTTGAGATGATTTGCATTGATAAGTTGTTTCTGCATATTTTTTTCTTCATTATGGATTTGAATATTAGAAAATAGTAGTGAAGTGTTCCAACTGTTCTTGTGAGCCCATACTTTTAATTTACTATTCTATCAGATAATTGACCATAATCATGAAACAACTGTCCTGATATTTTTTCTCTTGTTATTTGGCCTGCACATGTTCTGATGTTCACTTCTGATGTACTCCCTCAGTTTCAAATTGTAGGCTGTTTTAGCTTTTGTCATAAGTCAAACTTCTCAAGCTTTGACTAAGCTTACAGTTAAGTGCACAAACATCTACAACACCAAACAAGGTTCATTGGATGCACCATGATATATTTTAAATTTTGACAGTGGATTTGTTTTATATTGTAGATGTGAATATATTTTCCCACAAACTTACAAGTTTTTTTTTTTTTTTTTTTTTTTTTTGATTACAAACTTACAAGTTTGGATTAGGATAAAAACTAAAACAACTTACAATTTGATGAAATGGAGCTAGTAGCCGTTGCTTCTGCAAGTATGGCTTTTGGTTTAAAATGGTTTACTCAATTCCATGATCATAAACGTCGTGGATCAATACATAGTTTTTTTGGGACCATCTCTGTATTGTATTCTGATATATGATTTTTTTGAGCAGGCTAAGGGCCGTCTTCACAGGTGGGATTTTGAGACGGAAGAGGAGGGGCGAAGTACAATGATCAGAAAGAAGCCATGCCAAAGGCCGCCTTCCAATTTGGTGTGAAGATGCAGGACGGCAGGAAGACGAGGAAGCAGAACAAGGACCAGAAGATCACAAATGACCTCCACAAGATAAACAAGATCCTGGCTCGAAAGAAGGGGGGAAAAGACGGGCGGATGATGGCGGTCATTACGATGATGATTTACCTAGCGCAAAGAAACAACGTGGCTGAAGTTGTCGATCATTTTGTGTACCCTCTAGCAGCGTGTGCTAGTTACACCATCATGTTTAGCTGGCAGCAGTGTTCCAGGTGTTGGCGTGACATATGTTGAGCTCTTGAGCTGAAAATGTGGAAGAAATACGTTTGTATGTAACCTTTTCTTGATTAAAAAAAGCAAAGCACTTTTACAATGGATCAGCTGTGTACACTGTCCGAATGTGTTGTATTGCAGGCATTTGTAATCTGGTGAGAGCTTTGAATAGCTGTTGTTGATTTGAATGCTCGTAATATTGCCATCTGCTTTTGTTGATTGTGGTCTATCCTTGGAACCAATGTTATGCTTTTCCATGCCTTCCAGATGTGCTAGTCCTCCTTTTCTGAATCTCCATGAAAGCAGTGGTTATCCACTACTTACCATGACAGGATGCTCACTCAACTTTGGTTGTAATCTGGAAACCTGCTCACATTAGATTGATCTGAAACTTGCTTTTTAAAGGACAATTCTAACAAAATTGAATGCTAATGTTTCTTTAGTCCATTAATCTGTAATATTAGTATTCTGTTAATAAAAACAGTTCCACGTTAATTAGAGAAAAAAAAAATCAAATTGCCTTTATCAACCTTGAAAGTTATCCACCATTGGCATTATATAAACAGATCATCTTTCCTTTAAACTATGATATAAAAAGAAAGCCTTAGTTTCAAGAAACGTACGAACAAAATTCAAAGGAGATGAAGACAAAAAAAAAAAAAAAAATTTGCTCACGAAGATTTTTTTTTTTTTAAAAATTGTTCTCTCTTTCTCTAGGACAATATATGTGAGTGACATGTTATCGTTGTCTAGGGATGACTCAGTGTTGGACGAGGCCGTTCATATATGCTAAGGAAGGATATTACCAACATGGTGGTGTTGATGTGAGACGCTAGCCTCAAACATGTAACAAGTGCAAGATGGCAAAAATGCTCAAGTCTTCAATTTAACATCAAACATTCTCTAACACAATAACATTGTATGCACAAACTAGTCACTAGATTAGCCATTATGTAAAAAAAAAGTCACTGGATTAGCACATTCTCTAACACAGTAACACTACTGTCACTCTGTCAGACTGGTGCAGTGTCTAGTGTCTACGTAGGTCATTTTCCTATCGATCTAGTCTGTGCAGGAAGCCACGAGCTTGAGGTACAAGTCGAGGTCATGCGAGGCCACAACGTTGGCCTGGCTATGGTTGCTCAGCCGCAGCTCCCGCCCCACGTCGCTGTACCCCCACCCCATCTTGGCGACGAGCCACCTCGGCAGCCTCGCCTTCATCATCCCCTTCTTCGCCTGCTCGCCGTCGTCGCCGTCGTCGTCGTGCTCATGCACCGGGAACCCCGGCACCTTGGTCACGATGTCATCCGAGTTCACCACGCGGAGCACCTTGCCGCCGCTCTCCTCCAGCCTGCGCCGGAACGCCGCGTTGCCCACGCGCGGCCCGCCGAACGACACGGCCGTCACCATCATTATCGCCGGCTCGCCGTCGTCATCATGTCGCTGCTGCTGCTGTTGTGTCGTCGCGATCTCGTGGGCGGTGAGCACCGCCAGCGCCGCGCCGAGGCTGTGCCCCGTCACCGTGATGCTCAGTGGTGGCATGCCGCTGCCGCCGTACTTGTGGGCGATCCGCCGCGCCTCGTCGCGCACCTGCTGCTGCAGGCTGCTGTGCGCCCTCGCCTGGCGCCGTGAAGAGTCTCCAGAACCCGCGCTCCACCATCGCCTCCTCATCCTCATCCTCCCCGCCGGTCGTCGGGATCGGGAGTCGTGTCAGGCCGGAGTTGAAGTTATCCACCCACTCGCCACACGTTGCGGTGCCACGGAACGCGACGACGACGTCGCGTCGGCCAAGCCGCTCGATCTCGGCCTCGTCGTCGCACACCGCCACGAAGCCGATGTAGCTGGACCCGCAGTGCGGCGACGGCGACGGCGACGGCAGCCACCGGGGCGCCGAGGTGGACGCGGCGTGGAGGGAGGCGCGTGACCCGGTACCCGGTCCCCGGCATCCCGGCGCGGCGCAGCGAGGAGCGGCTCGGGTACCGGCAGGACCCGTAGGACGGCGCGCCGCCGTCGAAGTCGAAGCTGGCGTACGCCGCGCGCACGAAACTCCCCGTACCGGACTAGCTCGCCCCGGAGCGCGCCGTCCAGCGGGCTCAGCAGACCGTCCCAGTCCCGCGCGCCCTGGAGCTCCGCCCACTTGCTGCCGATCCGCTGCGTCGTGGGCGTCGACGCCGGCGAGCAGGGCGCGAAGGAGCTCCTGATGACGGTGCGCCGCCGACCGCCACTGGCCATTGCGACGCTAGGGTAGCAGGTGCGAGATCCAGAGATAGACGCAGACGCCGTCGCCGCCATGTGTGCGAGTGACTGACTGCACGTCTAGATGGACGGAACCAGCTGCGCTGCACACGTAGCGCCTCTGATCGAGCTTGTTGCTGAGTGAAGCTTGTGGTGGTGTACGTGTGCTATATATAAAAGTTGGCGGGAACTGGGAACACTTGGCTGGGAGAAGTTGCTTGCGATTTGAAAACGCCAAAACGGCGGGAAGGAAGGGAGCTGGCGTGCAGGCAGGCAGGGGGTGTCTTTCGTCTCCAATGCTCCTGCTGCTTGGGGTATTTCAGGTAACAACGCGGTGCTGTCCATGGCCGTCGCGCGTCGAGCTCGAGTTCGGCTGCACCACGCGAGCCTATCAGTGAAATCCAACTCCAAAAGTTCATCGGCCGAACCTCCCGAATGCAAGCTGCCTCCAGTCTCGGTTCTTGGATTGGGATTTGGGAGCATTCTATGTTATATAATGCCAGCATTTTTTTGTGAGGAGAACATTTTATAATGGAACAGTGAAACTACTGTGTATATGCAAGCTGTGAGTTTTGGTGTAGGACTGCAGGAGCATTTTGCATGATTGGCACGTGAATGTACTGCGACTAAATAAGTCATTTTGTTATGTTTTAAATTTTTTTCCAATGCTGACATAATTTCAAGCCAGACTACGTTTTGCATGGTATGTTAGGTGGTTTGGGATGATTAACTATATATAAGCTATAGTGGGTTTAAAGACTAAATTAAACTAGGGGTATTCTCCCCGCGCGTTGCTGCGGGAATTAAAAAATAATGCAATGATCATAAGAAAGAGTTTCATGTTATCATCTCTTCTCAACAGGGATATGAACCTATTAGAAATACCGGTGTATTGAGTATATAAAACTATTTTATTTAGACTAACCCGAGTATAAACAAATAATAATTATTAAGTTCACACGATTGTATCGACTGTTGCAGAGATGTCAACTTGCGGTAATAAAATAAAAGACTAGTAATTATTTGTTTGAAGTTAGATATTATAGGATTATCACGAGCATCAGAAAGTACATTTTTTTTTGTTTCTAAATAGATTATATTATCAGGGAAAACATGCAAATATAAAATCTTGAAGACGCTAATATCTTGATATTTTGTTTTTTGAAGGATATATCTTGATATATTGATATTTTGTCGGCAGCTTGAAGCAATAGTATTTTTTAGGACAATAATAAAATATTATAAAGATCATGCACCAAAAGTATATAAATATAATATAAATGTTTAGTTGCATGGAAAATGGAAGTAGATATTGTTTATGGTTTTCACTCAGAAATAGCTATTTCACACATCCTAGATCCATTTAATAAGTTGTAGGACTTTGTAGGGCCTGCCAATTCATCATGTTTCCATTCCCTTTTGGTTTTCTTGCTATCATTCATAGGCTCATAGCAGATGAACAGAGAGCTGAGTGACACATGAAGACATCTTTGTTGATTCATTTGACTAATATGCTGAAGCGTCTTGAAATTGTAGAAGATTCTGCAAAAGGTGCATGGTCTGCTGGTTTCACAATTCAGTACTTGTATATTAAATGTGGAGATTCTGAATTTGAAATGTCAAAAATCAGGTATAGAGTATCTCCACACAGGATGTTCTCCAACACTCTTCCATAGAGACCTGATGAGTAGCAACATTCTCCTTGACAAGAACATGAGAGCAAAAAGTTGCAGACTTTGGCCTATCATCAAAACCTACAGTAGATGGGTCTCATGAGTCAAGTGTAGTCCGAGGAACATTGGGATACCTGGATACAGATAATAGCCATCATATAAGTTCAATGATAATTAAGAAAAACCCAATCATTACAAATAGTTTGTATAAAGCTTTTTTTCACTCAGCTCTGAATGTAGTTCTATTTCAAGAGTCAGATCATTGAATGCAGTTCCATTTCAGATAAAACCTGAATGCATTCCAGAACATGCACTCAGCTCTGAATGATATTGTTTGTTTTGCTTCTGACAGGCCTGATCCAAAATGCTTTCGCTCATGGATCTCAGCCTCCTGACGAAACTGTATATCTTATTCAGTTAAGACATTCAGTCAAGAGAAAACTGTAAAGACATTCAATCAAGAGAGAACAAACATATTTTTTTTTCCCTTTATCAAGTCTTTTTTTTTTGGAATGTTCCTTACTGAAATTTAGATTGTAAATGTAGATTGGAGGTGTAACTGGAGTATTTCTTTTCTCTAAGAGGTCCTGTAATGTAATGTTTCATTCAGAGAGGGATGTTGTCGTCGGCACTGCCATACTTAACGTATTTCTTTGTAATAAGCTTTTAGTGTTACTGTATTAGCTCTGACAACTACTACCTGAGAACAAAGCCAAAGTATTTCTTTTTCTCCTGTCACTCATTGCATTGTGTCCATGGAACTGTATGGATTTTAATATTTGTAAAGTAGCACTTACTGATTCTTTTGTTGTTGGCCTTCAGGATCAATTGGTTCCAGTTGACTGACATCGATCTTTCGTTTTGACAGAGGGTTGCTGCAAAATTCAAGAATCAGTGATTTGTCATATTTGAATCATAGGTGCTGTCAGGTTGGCCTAAGATGATTGGTGATCAGAGATCTAAATTGGTAGGAGCAAAATGGTAGAGCAGATAAAGAGTTAAATTAAAAAATATATAGATGGTAGCATGATCTTAACATTATGACCCTTCTTTGACGGCATTACAAATGGCAATTCATCTACTAAAGTGTATGGTATTATTTACCTGTGCTGGACTGATGCTGATTGTAGAGTTTTTGTACAGGGAGGTTTGTTGAAATTTGTCAAAATCCTAAATATAACCTAACATCAGGCGAAACGATAAACTCAACAATTGCCACGCTGGAGTCTGAAGAAATATGCATCCTGCAAAAAATTAGAGGGTAATCTCCTGGATGCCAATTATTTAGAAATTTAGAAATTAGAGATAGGAACACCATTGAAGAAGAACGCACCTGTGTCTGCGATGGGGCTGAGAATTTGAGAGGGCATAGTTATGGGAAAAGAAACAATATGTATAGATGGACTGCATCCATGCATTTGGAAATTGAATAAAAAAAATTCACAGAGGCTTATCTTATCTCTTTTGTGCGGAGATGCTTCTCGCCTTTTCAATCGCTCGAACAACTCCATAGCCAGCGTAGCTCAGCGCAAAGCTTCTCGGCTCTCTCAGCGTCTTTGGAGGATGACACAGAAGCATATCGAGCAGCAGTGCCAAATAACAAAAGTAGAAGAACAAAATGGCAAATGAAAACTTGACCTGAAGGGCGTTGTAGGTGACGTCCATGTCTTCCAGGCTCTGCAGCAAGCGCACCGTGCGTTGGCAGCATGCTGGTGGTGATCGGCCCCCGAAGGCATCATCTTGGCCGGCGGAGACGGTGCGGCCCTGGTGCTCTTGGCCTGGTGCGAGTAACCCTGTTCTGAAACCAGTTCCACACCTAGGGGCCCAGCCGCAGCAGCCAAATCCAACACGCATCAGAGTCAAAAGCAACCCTAAATCGAAATCAAAATCACCCACCACCTAAAGGGAAGGAGAAGGGGTGGTGTCCGGTGTGGGGAATTGGACCTGATTTTTTGAATTAAATGAAAAAATAGGAAGCACGAAGCAGGAGGATGAGGGGGATGGACGGACCTGCTTGGGCTAGATGGCGACCTTTGTGTCGGTGAGGCTGTGGAGGGGATGCCGTTGTTGAGCTGCTGCAGGCGCGCCTCCATCTCCGCCACCTCAGACGGGAGGAAGCTGAACGACGGAGCACCGGTGGTGCTCGGCAACCCATCGGACCGATGCTCTAGGATGGCGAGCGGAGGGGAGGGAGGAGGATGGGGTGAGATCTGATTATATCGGTGGTGGTGGATCGGCGCCGGTGGAGGGATGGGGACGGGCAAGTGCAAGGCAGCGTTACCAGTCGTCAGTGGAGGGCATGCAGACAGGCAGGCAGCTCCGTGCGTTTCGGGCAGTGGAGGAGGCGCGGAGACGGCGAAGATGTTTCGGGCGGCGGCGGACTGGCTTCGAGAGGTAGTCCAGGAGGCCGCCGGGTGCTCCTTCCAGGATCGGAAGCCGGAGAGGAATGCAAAAATTACACCGCGTGGATCGGTAGGATGGAACAGTAACTGAAGGTTGCTGATGTGTCACCTTCTGCGTGTCTGCGAGAGAACTCACTAGTGGGTTTTAGATATATAGGGGTTATAGATAGATAGATTCTGAGGTCGTTAGGTTCACAACCATGCCTCAATTATGGTGATGTGTAGCAATGCCACAGTTGTGGCATCCAAGAGTGTTGCCACAGTTTGTGGCGAGAATCCTCTGCTGCAACTGCAGATTGTAGTGTCTGTCGAGCTACATTGAATAACAAATATCAAACAATTGTGAAAGATTTGTGGCGTGCCACAGCTATGGCATGACTTTCTTTTGCGAAAGGAGCCATAGTTTGTTTGAATGCCTATTATATGTTGTAACCATATGTGACATCTATGAGGTTAATTAGCGGCAATATTCATCTATTCCTGTCAAGGCTTACCGTTTTATAGACGCACAAAAAGCGCGTCTGTAATAAGACCTCGTTATAGACGCTAATGACCCCTTACATGAGTTTTTTTTTTTTTTTTTGGGTATATAATCATCCATTAAGTCACTGTCTTGCTGCTGAGAGGGGAACATGTTGCGTACAGAGGAGGGTTTATTGTGCTAGCACTAATTTTGACCATATTTATTTGTATTTGGTCCAAAATCCAGGGCTGTCGTTGTCGTCATCCATCGTCTTTCTTTTTATTAACCAAAATTTCCAGAATTGATGCTAAATAATCGGCACCGAACGGGCAGGCCGAGAGCACCGTCCGTACGTCTCCTGCGAGTCCAATCAAAGATTTTGCCACGAGATCCATCGATATGGCCAGTGGCGACGTGTGTATCCTCTCCGCCGGCTGCCATGCATGGCCGGCCACAAAGTCTACTCCCTTTGTATTAGGAAAGTAAATTGTTTTGGACAAGATTTGAGTCAAACATTAGAAAATAACTTTTGAGTTGTTGAAATCATCAATAACTTTTTAAGGTGTTGAAATCATCAATAACTTTTTAAGTTGTTTTGTAAATGTGAAAATTATATGAATAGATTTGTTTTAAAAATACTTTCATAAAAGTATATATATCACATTTTCATAAATATTTTTATAATAACAAGAGGTCAAAAATATATTTTAGAGACTGTGTTGCTGTCTGAATGACTTATTTTACCAATACGGAGAAAATACTAGCTTTTTTAGATAAAGAAAACTATATATTCCGGCTTGGTCATCCGATGATGCATCATACCAACAAAATTACAACTGAAAAAAGCGATTATTACGGGTAAGACAAAAGTCACCCGAAAAAAAACGGTGCACTTTAAAAAATAAAACAACTAAAACTCATTCACCATTGGTGACTCGGATCCTGTAACCCGGCACCAAAGCATAAGGCCCCATAAGCGTGTGCGATGAGCCACCACCTTGATGCCGGCGCCCCGACATCCAAGGGATCTTCCACCAGCGACGTCTCCAACGAAAAATGCCATCCAAAAAGCGCCATCGCCGCCCACCCAATTGGTGTAGGTTTTCACCGTAGAGATCCACTTGCAAAAAGACGGCGCCTCCGGTGAGGAAAGTGGCGCCCTCGGGCGTCACCGCCGTCGTAATAGTGAGCGGCCAATGCCAAGTCCTCCGGGACCACGCCCGATCGCCAACCCGCCCGGCGGCGTGCACCATCGCCCGAAATACGATCACGGAAAACGAATCGCGGCGTCCGCTTGCCATCCTCGTCGTCCCTTTCCACGACTCCTCTACCTTGACGAACGGTGTGGAAGCCACCATGGCCGGCCACCGGGTTCATCCCCGATCTGGCCGACCCAATTGCTTCACCGTCACCGCCGTCCGAGAACACCGTCACCATGGTCGACGTCTTTGTGGCGCCCATCGTCCCCGGGTCGCCGGATCGACCCGCCTTTGGGTTCTCCGGCGCCCGGATATGAGCGGTCGGCTAGCGCCACCATGGGGTCGAACCAATCTTCGCTGCTCCGCCCAAAGCCTGCGCTCCATTTGCCACCCCGCCCGTCGTCGCATCGCCTCCAAATCGAGCCTCAGACCAGATCCGGACCCGGGGCGTCACGGGCTCGGAGCGGCCGCCACCGCCGCCCTGAAGCCCGCGCCGGAACCGCGAGGACACCCAGGTCGGGCCTGAAAAGGCTCGATCCGGTCCCTAAGCGCCCGAGGTCGTGGCCGGAAGAGCGCTCCCGACACCACCTCCTCTCCTCCGCGCATCCGGTGAAGAGGAGACGCTGCTGGAGCACGCACCGCGCGGATCCGGCCACCAGTGCAGGGAAGAGGCCGCCGGCCGCCATGGAATTAGACCCCGGCCACCGGAATCACGGGTGGCGGATGTTCCTCGATCTGCTTCCCTGGGTGAGTTCGGAGGAAGTACTGGCTAGGACGCCATGCAATGCAATTAGCGTCACATATTCTATGGTCTACTACAACACAAACTTGAACTATAGATTTACTACTCCATTTTAAATTATAAGACAATCTAATATTTTTCTTACAAAATAAATTACAAAGGGCGATGGTTTCTTTCTTATAAAATGTCAAACATGGTGCCATATATAGGATGACGTCCACCTAATTATACCAGCTGGTGCTGCAAATGCCACACGGTGGTGCCCTGTGCTCAAACACTTGGTATGCATGGCCATCGTTTTCTGCACGTGCAACGAGCCAGCAAGGTGATATCCGTCACGTGCGAAGCATGAATCCATATTCGGCCGCCCAGCTCACGAGCACGTTTTCAACCTCGCCCACCCATGGGCTCAACGTGCTAATTCCTGCTAGCTAATGGGCTCAACGCAGTGCTAGTATGGGCCTTTGTTATCATTATGTGTTGCGCGGCCCGTGAATACAAACTCTGCCACAAAATGTTTTATATATTTATATTTGTGTTTGTAAAAATAGTTGATCTTAATAGAACAAAAGCCAAATAAAAGGGGTGAGATTCAAATTCGCTACTAATCCAATCGATGGTAGTAGTAGTAGTAGTCTACAGTGGATTCAATTGGCATAATTTTTCTCTTCCAACATAAATAATATCAAAAACTTCATAAATAATCATATGATGATGAGTGTGGATGGAGATAACTTATGAAATTTGTTGAGCTTGATGGGATCCTACAACTTTATTATAGTCCACAAAGTTTCTATTTTTTTCTTAAAGCCAATTTTGGTGCTAAAATAATAAATACAACGTTTGGATCCATCCAAACATTATGTTGATTATTTTAGAAGTCAAATGCATCAGAGGATCGAACATGTCAAGTGGTGCCACCTATGGTAGCGAACTTTGAAAACTCATTTGATGTTTCGATATTTTCTTTAGTAATAAATGTTTTTTTCTTTGATAGTAAAACATCCAATCTATGGCTAGCCCACCTTCAACTGATCATCAGATTGCCTCTCAGCTATCGCAACCTGGCTTTGTAAGCGAAACAAGAAGTTATAGTAACTAGAGGGTAATTTGTACATGGAGACAAGGGTAATTCATGGTTTTGTTGAATCATCCGTAGCTACTTTTTTTTTGAGACCACGCCGTTCTTGCGCGTTTTCATTAAGCGAGAATCATCCACAGCTAAATGGAGCGTGCGTGACAACAACTAAAGTGTCGAGATCGAATAAATAAGAGAGTCGACTATTTTGAGCTTGCCATCCATGCATTTTTGCTTTGCCATTCGAGGTCTCGCATTCATACCTACAAAGTATCACATGAACCAAGGTCATCGCGGGTTTCCTCAATTATCGGTTTCTAAAAAATCGTCGTCTAATCTAGCTACTTATCTTGGGAAAATATACAACAATCTAATATATAAATCTCTATATGAAATATAGAAAAAAATAACATCTTGGAAGTGAGGACTAGCCCTTATGAAAATAAACACACACACACACACAAAAAAAAAAAAAATACTATGCGTGATCTCAATGTTAAGGCCTAGCTAAATGCCCTTATGAAAAAATATCCCGGCCCCGGGTAAATCTTCTATAGGCAAAATTAAGCCCCATTAAATCTTCTATTTGGAAAAAAATTATACGAGAAGAGAGTATTTGCATTGAAACGAAATGTAAAAATATGATAAATATTTTGGGGACTTCATTAAAGCAAGGATTCATTTCTTTTTTTTTTTTTGTGATGAAAGCAAGGATTGATATACTCAGCAACTTTCAACAAAAAAAATTGCCCTAGCACATACATTATTCACGACCTTGTCCTAGGGGTGAGAGGAAAGTGGCAAGCCAATTTAGACTTCCTCTACTAGGCAGCAAGGGGTCCAGGTGACAACCGTGTGATCTCGTTGACTACAGGGATTTTGATCGTTACAAAGGGTGCTTGCCACACCAGATCACCGGACGTCCACCAGCATGTTTGGATAGCCTTTCAACTGCTTCATCTTCCTTGGGTTCCACAATACGGGACAATTGCGACGTCGGAAATCTTAACCGTAGGAAAGGAAAACCGTGCCAGGCTCCGGCTCCGCTTAAGCTTAAATGCCGGCCCATCACCATGAGTCACGGCCCAACTACTCGATGGTTGGGCAGCCCACCAGCCAGCTCCGGCTAATGTTGCCGGCCACGCATATCCCCTGCTTGTTTTTGCTACTCACAAGAACTCATATTCACCACATCTGGATTTATGCGGTGGAAGAGGAAGGGTGAAAAAACACATGATTTATTTGCAACGTGTGACTAACCGTATCTCTGCCATAACTCATTTTGGCTAGTGATCTAGGCATATATAATTTCTTTGTCTATTTGTTTCCATCAATAAACTTGCATTTCGAAAACTATTATAGACGAGTACATATAAATTTTCGAAAAAATGAGTACATATAATTTTTCCTTGTTCAAAACTTTTTTCTCGGAAAATTTTAAGTAAAATGGACCTTGGGTCCTAGAGATATAAAAAAAGATAGTAAATATTTGATTTCCGAATCCAATCTTATATTAATTAAAGTGAGAATTCATATAATAAAAAAAAACAATAGGTAAAGAAAAAAATGCTTAGCACATATATGTCATATGTGCAAGGCGGCTTGCCCTCAAATGGAGGCGGCCAGAATCTTAACATTCATTCATGTATGAATTTTTGTAATTCAATCCGACCGCTTTCAACTCCATTCTACGGCAAGGTCCAGTGACAACCGTTAATCCTTTGGTTTGATAGTTGCAATATGAGCGCTTGCCGCACTCAGTCACCGGACGTCCACCTTGATACTTCGTTACCCTTTCAACTGGCCCATCTTCCTTCTGCTCACCTGTACGGCACAATATGTCGACGAGCAATTGCGAAACCGCGATAGGCTTTGTTAAGGAAAAAAAAAAAAAAAAAACTCCAACTTAAAGGCCCATCACATGGAGTCAGTCACGGCCCAGCCCACCAAGTCCCGGGGATAGCGCGCCTCGCCGCCGCTGGCTGGCCAACGGTTGCCAACGGCCACGCATCGTCACGGCGGCGGCGGCGCGCACTGGTTCTGCGGGCAGAACGCGGCCTAGGCGATAAGCCTGCCCCACCTCGCTACGCCGCCGTGCACCGCCGTATAATCGATAGGCATCGTCGTGAGAGCGTGCGCGCCTCCCGCTCCCGCGCTCCCGCGGGGAGCAAGTTGAGATGTCAACTCAAACTATTAAAACTCATAAAAATAACAAATTTTCGGTGCATGTGCACTAAAGGACAAAACCTTTCAATTTTGTCCTTTAGTGCACACATACATGAAATTTGTTATTTTTATGTAATTTTTTTCGTAAGTAAGTGTGCATCTTAACTTTTGCATGTGAGTACATATTGGTATGTAGTATGAGTGTGCTAAATTTCAGAATTTTTGAAACTTTCTAGATGTGACTTTTTGAATTGGTTTCCATATTTCCACCTAGCATGTGGTTTCCACCATATATTTTCCCTCATTGGATGCACAATGATATATTTTGAATTTTGACAGTGGATTTATTTGATATTGTAGATGTGAATATATTTGATTTTGATATTTGACAGCGGATTTATTTGATATTTGACAAATGGAGGAGCAAGCCATCGAGGACCGCCGGGGTCTATGCGCGGGGGGCGGATCCGGATCCGGCCGGCCGGATCGAGGGCGGCGACGGGGCGAGATTCATCGCGCCGGACGAGCGGCGGCACATGGTGGCTTCTTTCCGCGGCCCGACCCGGCGGCCGGATCCAAGCGACAACGGCCGGATCCCGGCGGCCCTACCTCGAAACCCTAGCGGCAATGGCGGATCCGGCGGCTAGCTAGGCTTGTTAATGGGGCGGGGTTGAACAGTATTTTGGGGTGGGTTTTAATACGGGTACTATTGGATGGGTGGAAACGGGTGACACCGTGAAACGGGTTGGGGCGGGTTGGGTTGACGACACAAACGGGTTGGGGCTCTATGGTCATAGATCGGCGCGCATAAGTCATATATCATCTTCCGTCGTGTGACTTCGGGTTGGGGCATTGGGCCAACGGGGCGGGCGGGGTGGGTGGTAGTTAGGGTTTTTAAAATATGGGTTGGGGCAGGTTTAAACCCGTGCTTGAGGCCTAGCGGCGGCGCCCCGCACCCAGCGGTCCCGTTAGGTTTTGAATTGTTTTTATTATTTTTTTTTAGATTAACGGTGGCGGTTTTGGAAACCGCCACGGTTAATCACGTGATTAACCGTGACCCTAGCTCGGTGGCGGTTTCAAAACCCGCCACCGAAATAAAAAAATGCTACCTTTAATCAAATCTGTAGTAGTGTTATATGTTACAGCTCCTCAATTATATTTTCCTGCCTCGATCCATGACGGTGGTCTCAATGTATGGTTGCTCCATCATGTACGTGGGCCTACACCACACAGCTCTTAAGCTGTAAATCCCTATTTGGTCGGTCTACGGGGCCACAAATTTAGTGTGTGATTGGTTGCCTTGCTCTGACCATGCAAAGGGTCATCCGGCATCGCACGATGCACTTTGCTCATGTTTGGTTCCCGGGCTCGCATCATTTTCCTACTTCGTTTCATTCATTTCCTCTCCTTCATCCCACACGACTCCTACTCGATTTCTACTTCGCACACGAGCTGGGATGGCTTCATGCACGCATGGTGCACAAGCCGGCTGCCACGTTTCTACTCCCTCCCTCCAGCCTCCTCCTAGCTTAGCTGCGTTTAGATCAAGGGAAATACGAAGGAATAAAGGAACGGGTACTCGTACTCCGGAATCCTGCAGCTATCGTGCGATTTCACAAGAATAAAAAAAGATCCACTCCTACGTATTCTTTTCAATCTCTTCCTACGTGAATTCGAAGTCGGAGGTAGAATGCATGGTAGATGCAAGCTTGTGAGCTTGCAACAAATTTCAGTGCCATGTGTTTATGTCGCTAGGTTATTCTAAACAATTTGGTGGATATTCATCTTAACATGCATTCATGTGTTTTTGGTTCCTACTACATCCCAAACACATGTTTCAATTTTTCCCCATGTCTTCTCGTTCCTCTGTCTTGTGACCTCTGTATCTGTTTTTTTTTTGTTTTTTTTTTCCATTTCCTCCGTTTTTTAATCCTTCGTTCCAAACAGATTCTACTCCCGAGCCGGCTGACTGGTTTGGATCACCGCCGTGGTCAAGGTCAAGGACCGGCGCTGAATTTTGCTCTTCACGCACGCATCGGTTGTTGACCGTCCTTTAGTTTTAGCGCTGCGACGTACTCCGAACAGCAGCAGCAGCACAGTCCCGTGCGTTGTGGCTGTGTGTTATATCTTTCCTACTGTTGGGACAAGGACAACTCCTGCTCCGGTCTTTGTACGAAGACCATGGTGGAGTGGAGTAGTAGCTGCTGGAACAAAGGTGGAGCAGAGCAGCAGCCAGGGGCAGCTACAGTAAACCTGGTGGGTGCGGCCGCACCCACAAAATTTGAAAAAACAGTGATATGAATCAATTTTTCACTATATATGCACTCCACATATTACAAATCCTTTGCCAGGCCTAGGCAGCCCAGGCCTAGGTGGACAGCACCAAATCATCTCTCGAATGGAGTAGCTTGTTCTCACATTCCATGCCATACTTTGAATGCTATAAATACTTGAAACCATCCTTTTGTAATTTGTCTCTAGAATTCTGAAAATAGTGTTCTCCACGAGGGCACCTTTGGAAATTGAAATATATTTTTCTTCCAAAAACAAAAACTATATAGTAGTACATTCTGATAGCAGATCCTAGCGTGCTCAACCATGTGGAATGTTGGGTGGTGGATCAGTGCAAATGATGCCCCAAGCGACAGGGTTCAGTCAACAGTCATCGTCCTAGTTCGTTGTAATCACAGCTCCAACTAATTCACGTTTCCCCGCCAAAAAGGCGAAAATAATTCACATTCAGCCTTTTGGTCCTCAATCTCGACGTCGCCCGCAGCCTTTTTTTTGGCTTTTGGTGTGTGGCTGAATCGTCTCTTTCTCTCTCTCTCTCTCTTGCTTTCGGCTCGGCAGCTGCAGCTGCACACTCACACTCGCCTCCACTCCACTCTCCACCTTTTGCTGTCCTGTCGCCGTCCTCCCCTTCACTGTTCCCTCCCTCGAGCCGCAAAAAACGCTCACGCAGAGAGAGAGAGAGAGAGAGAGAGAGAGAGAGGCCCCGGAGCTTCCAAGCTTACCGGTGGTGGCGGCGGCGAGGTGGAGAAGGAGGAAGGAAGGAGCATGGCCATGCCGCCGTCGCTGCTCCTCTTCATCCTAGTCCTCTCCGCCTTGGAGGCCGGGGAGCTTCCACACTGCTCGGTTGCAGCTACTGCTGGTGCGTACCTCCAAATCCCCGTCCTGCCCGGCCGGTAGATTCTTGCTTCTGCCTTCGGTTCAGTGGCTGCAAGCCTGTAGCCTCCTCCGAGCCAGGGAGCTTAATTCAGCTTAGCTAGATTGAGCTACTACAGTGCTCAGTAACTGTTCGCTCCAATTTCCCCGGCGCGGCGAGCAGATCTTAGTTAGGACTTAGGATTAGGACACGCCAGTCACTTGTTTGCTGAATTGCTGCTGCAGCCTGCAGGAATAATTTCAGTGATCTCGCTACCTGTTTTTCGTGAATTTCGTTTCTTGCATTGTTTGGAAATGGGGAGCAGGCTGCAAGCTACCACAACCACTCACATAGTCACATTAAAGTGAAGCACCCATTCTCTCCATTTTTTTTCGTTTTCAGAAATGGGGGTGACAGGATAGAGGGACTTGCTATATTTCAGGAGGACATTCAGGCAATAATCCTTCACAATCTACTAGTACAATTGCAACTCACAAGAGACAATTCATAAATTTTTTTTAGGGTTCTATTCTATAGCCAAATAATGATAAAGTTACAGCTTCCTGAACAACAACAAAGAATGAAGCACCACCTTGAGGTATAGAAGAGCATGATGCATCAAAGATGGACATAAGACTGAACTATTACTACTAGTTAAGCATGGCTTAATTAATTCGTGTCGCTTCGTCAGACTGAACTGATGAACTCAAGCACAATCACTGTGTTCTGTTGTGTTGTGCAGGTAAACCAGCCGTCCTCATCCATGACGACTTGAGTCCAGTCCAGGACACCAACCCCGTCGCAACAGTCCCCTCCAATAACCCGACGCCCACCATTATCACTGTGCCTTCGACAAATCCCACCATCACCATCCCTTCCTTGAACCCTCTGCCCACACCCATCACAGCCCCCTCAACAAACATCCCTTCTCCTTCTTCCAACATGCCGCCACCGGTTCCAGTCATATATCCGCTGCCAACGCCGTCAAACTCCTTCCCGCCAACCGTGCCGGTCACCAATCCCGTTGTCACCACGCCTTCCATGTCCCCTCCGTTGACAGCAACACCATCCAACAACCCACCAGTGTCAAATCCTGCTCCTGCAGTCACCGCTCCAGCTGCATCAGGCCGGCAGTTCTGGTGTGTGGTTAAGGCTTCTGGCATAAGTGAAGCCACGCTCCAGAACGCGTTGGACTATGCGTGCGGCATTGGAGGAGCAGATTGTTCGGCGATTCAGCCGTCGGGGAGCTGCTACTATCCAAATACCATCCAAGCCCATGCGTCCTATGCTTTCAACATTTATTACCAGAGGAACCCTGTGCCTTCCAGCTGCGACTTTGGGGGACGGCAATGCTCGTCACTGCTAATCCAAGTAAGAATGTCTTCCTCTTCTTGTTTCCAGCTGAATCATCTCGGTGTGTTTCCTTTCATCTCAATGATCTTATGGCAATCAATCGTTTCATTGCAGGTTCAGGGAGCTGTGTGTTTGCATCATCATTACCATCGTCAAGGTGGGAATATAATACCTGCATTGTGATAACTAACATGGAACCTTTGCATATGTCTCTGGTAATGATGAATGCATTCATGATTCATATGTGTGTTCTATCTCTGCAGCACTACTGCTGGATATGATCCTGCGTCCACGGCTAATCCATTGCCAGCATCGTCTGGTTCTGACTCGGGAGCACCGGTGCTGAATGCCAGTGGGGCAGGTTCTTCTGAATCATCAGATTTTGGCTTCGACATCCCAGGAGCTGTCAATTTGGGCAGCGGTTGGAGGTCAGTCTCGCCACCTAACTGGCCCTGGGCAGCTCTGGTCTGGATTTTAGTAGCACTGTTGGGATGGTCTGAAAACTTGTGAGAGCAGCTCCAGCGTTTCGGGGACAGATTGCAAAGTAGCTAGGTGATGTAGAGACTAGTAGGGAGCTACAAAGCTAGAGAATCAGGCCTTAGCAAAGCATGATAAGTTTGTCGATGTAATGTATGAAGTATGGTGCTCCAGATAGTAGGACCTGGGAACTAATGTAGTCCTGATGGATGAACTTAGACTCACCCTGATCGGTCACTTGGTAGTCAGTAATGTAGATGTAGGCATGTAGCTGCTGCTGCTGCTACTGGTGGTAGTTTAATGCAAGTACTCCTTTGCCTCTTGTGGCTGAGTGAGCTGAACAACTAATGGAATGCAATGTGTTGTTTTGTTTTAGCTGCTGGTCTGCGACACCGTAACAGTAGCCTGTATAGTACAGATCAAAAGGAATGGAAGGGAAGGAGGGAAATCTCTAACCAAGGCACACATAAAAATGTTAATACCATCAATAAATTAACATGTTTGAATCTATAATTTTTTCTGAACATAATATAAAGCTTATTGTACATACTAGCATCTGCAATAGCAATTTCAGCATAATAAAAAGGAGAAAAAGTCAGTTTCTATTCGTGTTTAAACAAATACACATGATGTCTTATTTATTACTACCTAGTATCTTGCACCCTCTGAGTTATTAGAATCCAAATTAGAAGAACATTCCCTGGAAAATGGCACGGGAAAAGGACTGAGCCAAGTCTGCAGGCAGCATTGAACAACAAGTGAGCTGTAATTGACCAGAAGAACAAGAAGATCACATCCAAGGCTATGATTGATAGACACTATAGTTCATCCTTGTAAACCTTTAGAGCTTGAGATCTTTGAGAGGTATCATTGTGAACCTTGAGGTTCTTGTGACCTTCCAATCCAATGTGAAGACCTTCCAGGCAGCGACCTTCTTATTTCCGTGTGGAGTGGCGCCGTGTCGGTGTGCAGGAGATGAGGAGACCCACTCAACGTTAAAGTGACTGGAAGAGCAGGATTGCGGTAGTGAGACTTTGTGACTCATGATACTAGCCTTTGGTTAGTGTGGTCTTGTGTGGCAATCCCACACCATGATACTAGCCTTTGGAGACTTTGTGACTCAGGAACATTTAGATGCGGGGGTGTTGCAACCATGAATTGTATGTACAGCCATCAGAAATTCCTCCTCTGTCCATCAATATGGAACCTCCCTGTCGGCGTTGCTGTAGAACATGATTGAAGGTGGTTTGTTGTTGTCATTGACGTAGAAGAAGGTGGAGGTGGCCTTGAGATCGATCTCTTTTTCCCACTACTACTGCAGAGCATGACAGTATGATACCATCTGGTTTCCCTCACACACCTTCGCTACTTTGCCACTACAATCTACTACGATCAACAGCACCACAATAATTTCATAGCTGTTGCCATTTGGTACCAACATAAACATTATTAATCCACTCAAACATAACTGTTGCGGCCAACATAAGCATTATTAACCCAATATATATATAGGCACTGCCTTGGCATACCCCATTTTTAAAGTAGCATATCTCACTACCTGCATATGCAAGAACTATTCAAACCCCCTGAACAAATAAAATAATACTTCGTAGATGACAGATTCTGCAAAACTAAAGTGTAATAAGAGAGCGACGTCGCCGTCGGTGGCGCCCATGGCAGGAGCGGCGGCGGTGGCAGGGATGACGTCGGAGGCGCGTACGTCGGGCAGCTGATTGGTGTACTTATCTGATGATGGGGCTGAATTTTCCTCCATGGCTTTTGCCTCCATGGCTGCGATGTAGTTGTCGATGATGCTGTTGATGTCGGAAGCGGGCATGGCAGCGGCGGCGATGTTGGCGGCGCCCGTGGCCGTGTCGTCGTTGTACGTCGTCGGGGCAGGCTGATCATCGAGCTTCTCCAAGAAGGCGGTGAGGGTGGCCTGGATTTCCTTCATGGAATCAGCAAGCTCGCGAAATTCCATCCGCAGCTCGGCGTACTTGTGGTTGGCCATCGGATCTTGGCGTTGTTGGTGGTCGGAAGCCGTTGGTGGTGGGAATCGTCCTGGTCTCCGGATACCACCGCCGATTCCGCTAGATTGGGCGGAATTGACACCGATTGTTGATCGTCGGGTGATGAAGGTGGCGTAGGTGGTGGTGATGACGGCGATTGGCGGTGGTGACGTAGATTGATGACGATGGCGGGTAGTAGAGAGAGGGAAGGAAGGGGCGGCGTGGGTGGTGGAGGTGGCGGCGGGCGGGCGGCCGCGCCCTTCCTTCTTGACGGCGCTTGGCGGGGGGGCCGCCGCGGCGGCGCGGGCGGCTTGTGGCAGCGGCGGCGTGCGGCGGTGGTGGGCGGCGCGTCATGCGGGGGGAGAAGGGAGAGAGAGAGAGCCTAGAGAGCTGGAGAGCTGTTGGGAGTTACCCCTTTAATTTATTTCTTCTTGAGATTTAACCCGACTACATGCCCCTTGTATTTATAGTCCGAGGGAGACTTGCATGCTAAGATAGATCTAGAGGTTTCCTTATAGATTAGAATTCCTCTTTTACAAGCAACCTATTTTATTCCCTATTTTATTCCTATCTTTATTCCTTAAATATTCCTTACTTAATTGCGGCAACCGACGCGTGGCGAGTTTACGGGCGGACGATGGCGGCGGCCGGCCGGGCGGCGGGCCTCCAGGGGCCTTGGGCCCTAGGCGGCGGCGGTACCCCCCTTGTTGGGCCCTATTCCGCGATCTCTTTTTGGTTCATGACATTTCTCCCCCTTTCGCCGACAAAGACGTCCTCGCTACCGTCATTCCGCACCGTTGTCGTTGTTGGTGTGCCGGGCGAAGATGGAGATGTCTTGACCTTTGGCCGGCCGCAGAACACCACTGTAGTACCTTTGATAAGGCCGTGACATAGGAGCGATGTTTGCCGAGGAAGACGATAACCATTGCCGGGCGTCCCAAGCCGTTGCTCCCGGTTGGAGTTTGATGGTTCCAGCGATGCGGAGTAGGTTGTTGCCAATTCGTGTTGCTAGGTAATGAAGGATGGGAGCCTCGGGGTAGTGACGAAAACCGTCGAGGTAGCAGGTTGATGTGGGTGGTATGTACCTCTTGTCGTCGCCGGTGAAGGTCACAAGGTGAGGCTTGCCAAGATGGAAGCGTCGAACTCTTGGGCGAGGTGGATCGCCGTTTTCTCTCGTGTAGGGTGCCTCCCGGTGTATTGCAGCCCACGGCTTGTTGGCGTAGTCGTGCATCGTAGATGTCGTTGAGGAACATGGGAGCCAACCGGTATGGCTCGAGTTGTCCCTCGCCGCCAAAGTCGCGTAAGTCGACGCCGCGATGGTTGTTGGTGTCGCCCCGTTGAAGGACGTCCCAAAACCGAGAGTGGGGCACCATGGTATGTTGTCTCCGTTCTCCCGTGATGGCACCTTGGTGATGCGAGAGGAGCCAAAGAAAGAGGAGTGCCGTTGTCGCCGGTTTATGCGAACGTACCGTACGATGTTACGCTTGTGTGGTAATCGATGATGTCGCCTTTCTTTGAGCCGCAGCTTGATTGATTGTGTTCTCCACCATTGTCGATGTCGGCCGAATGTCCAGCGGTGTAGTAGATCGTCGGCGAAGGTCGGCAAGTGAGCGACCGCCTCCTTGGTGGCGGCGCTGGGGGGGCGTCGGTGTTCTCATCGGCCGTGGCGCCCATGTGTGGAACGCCGTGGTTGCCAATGTCGAGGTTGGCCGTGAGGATGTCGCCGTGGTTAATGCCCTTGTAGTTGTTGTTGATGATAGGCATGGTGAAGACGTAGTTGACATCGGGGGAACGTCATTGGTGTTGGCATCCTTGAGGACGTCGTTGCCGCTCATGGCGCCCATGGTTGCGTCCTTGTCGTTGTCGATGTCTTCGATGATGCCGGGGTTGAAGACGTCTTGGTTGGCGACGCCGGCGACATCGTTGGAGCATGGGTAATAGAGGTAGAAGCTCCTTGTTGAATGGGATGGACTTGCCCGGTGACTGTGGAACTTGTGATGTTACGGTTGGCGAAGATGTTGGCGTTGTTGTTTATGTCGCCGTTGTTGTCCGTGATGTCGTGGACATCGGGGTTGAGATTGGCGACGCCGGTCCGGCGTCAGCGGCGTCGTTGAGTCGCCCTTGTTGGCACTCCGGATGTTCCCAATATCGGAGATGATGTTGGTAGTGACCGGGAACTTATCTCGTGCCATTGTAGTAGCCGCGAGACGTTGGCCTAGTTGGGTAGGCTTTTCGAAAGCGGTGGTGAACGTCTGTGGTAGCCTCCCCGACCGATCGATGCGGGTCACGGCAAGAAGGGCATCCTTGGGGTAGACGCGTGCTCGTTGCTTGCGGCGTCGATGATCTTGGAGGGGTGACGTGACGGGCGCTGTGAGAGCGACGTCGCCGTCGGTGGCGCGCATGGTAGGAGCGGCGGCGGTGGTAGGGATGACGTCGGAGGCGCGTACGTCGGGCGGATTGGTGTACTTATCGATGATGGGGCAGAATTTTCCTCCGTGGCTTTTGCCTCCATGGCTGCGATGTAGTTGTCGATGATGCTATTGATGTCGGAAGCGGGCATGGCAGCGGGCGGCGATGTTGGCGGCGCCGTGGCGTGTGTCGCCGTTGTGCGTCGTCGGGGGCAAGCTGATCATCGAGCTTCTCCAAGAAGGCGGTGAGGGTGGCCCGGATTTCCTTCATGGAATCAACAAGCTCGCGAAATTCCATCCGCGGCTCGGCGTACTTGTGGTTGGCCATCGGATCTTGGCGTTGTTGGTGGTCGGAAGCCATCGGTGGTGGGAATCGCCCCGGTCTCCGGATACCCGGTATCGATTCGGCTAGATTGGGCGGAATTGACACCGATTGCCGATCGTCGGGTGATGAAGGTGACGTGGGTGGTGGTGATGATGACGATTGGCGGCGGTGGCGTAGATTGATGACGATGGCGAGGTAGTAGAGAGAGAGGAAGGAAAGGGCGGCGTGGCTGGTGGAGGTGGCGGCGGGGCGGCGGCGGCGCGCCGCCAAGCCCTGACGGCGCAACGGCGGCGGGAGGGCCGCCAGCGGCGCGCGGCGGCTTGTTGCAGCGGCGTGCGGCGGTGGTGGAGGCGGCGCGCGTCTTGCAGGAGAAGGGAGAGAGAGAGAGCCTAGAGCCGAGAGCTGTTGGGAGTTACCCCTTTAATTTATTTCTTCTTGAGATTTAACCCGACTACATGCCCCTTTGTATTTATAGTCCGAGGGAGACTTGCATGCTAAGATAGATCTAGAGGTTTCCTTATAGATTGGAATTCCTCTTTTACAAGCGACCTATTTTATTCCCTATTTTATTCCTATCTTTATTCCTTAAATATTCCTTACTTAATTGCGAAGCAACCGACGTGGCGAGTTTACGGCGGACGATGGCGGCGGCGGGAGGCTACAAGGCTGCCGCGCCTTGGGCCTTGGGCCCTAGGCGGCAGCGGTTCCCCCCTTGTTGGGCCCTATTCCGGCGATCTCTTTTTGGTTCATGACATGCTCACTCTTTTTAAGGAAAAGTATACATGCATACACTCCTTTGAAGAAAATATTCGCATATTTCATCCTAATAATTAATTAGGAATAATCTTTCCACTGTCCTAATAATTAGCAATAATTTTTTGCCAAATAATTCAACATCAGCACATAATTTCAGCCTATGATATAAATATTTTCCATAGTCCGAACTAATTGTTGTATAACTAATACCATTGTAAAAGTAAATAATCGTCTTGTACACAACATGATTTATTTTTTTTGAATATAGTACACAACATGATTTCTTATTCTATAAAACATTCCTTTTTTAAGTTATCATCTTGAAACCTGTGAAATTCATTTATACAATTCCAAGAAGATGTGTGCATCATACTAAATACTGAGTAGCAACCAATTTACCTTGGACATAAGAGCTATTACCCATTTTATTATACAATTCCAAGCTAGAAATTATTATTTATAAAACAGATAGCTCATACCCATTTTATTTTAGAACTTTACTTGCTGGATAGAGTTAGGTTCCTTCGGTTCATATTGTTCCCCATTAGGGACATCCCCTTCGCCATACCCTTCATCAGCATACTTGTCCCTCCAAGCCTTAGTCACCTTGGCGCCATCGATGTCACGGTAGCCAAACCCATAGGCGTCATAGCCGATGGGTGTCTGGAGGTCAGCCTTGTTGGTGGCCCATCCAAGGCGCGTGCCAGTGGGGCTGAGGTGCACAATCTTGACCTCGAAGTACCAAGCGCCTGCTATGATGCCATGGGTGGCACACACCATGCGGTAGCCCTTAGTGCTAGCTGCAGAGAGGCGGTCATCGGAGAGCTCGATCCGCTCAAACTTGAAAATGCGAGAGAGGAGCATAGGCTGGCCAGGTGCATCCTCAGGGGAGGAGTCTAGATCCAGGGAGGCCAGGGTGTTTGTGATGCTTGGGATTTGTGTTGCGGAGGTTGGGGGATGGCTGGCAGAGTAGGGGCCGATGGCGCGGAGAGATTGAGCGATGGTTGCATTGTAGATGGCGACGACGACGACGGCGGGGTAGGATACACGGGTGCCTCCATGTCATCGGGCATCAGGGTGCTAGGTGGGATTATGGTTTCAAGAGGCAAGGGCTCTGAATTTGGAAGAGGGTACGTAGTGTGTTGAATAGCATAGTGGTGGGCAGTATAATTAGTGACCAAGGAGGCCGGTGTAGGTGAATGATCTTTCATGAGCAGACATGAGAAGAGTGGACCCATGGTCCGGTTGGCGTGAATGCTAGTGTGATCTTCCACGTTAAATTGATGGGCATAGTGACACTGTTTATTTAGAGGAGGCTATTCGACCCGAATTTTTGTTGTTGGGCTGTAATTGGTTGGGTAATAAGGTATTACCCGTAAATCCGTTGATGATTTGGTATCACCGTTATCGTCGGGGATGGTGCATCATCCGGTTCCAACCCCTAAGAAGTCATGGTGGGAATATACTTAGACCTAGGTTCGCTATCAAGCGGGTACAAGATCTCGTTAGGCTGTCTAAACCAAACCAGATGGTAAGGACTACGCCTATCATGTGGGGAAATTTGTGCAACATCTGCAGAGTTACTCAATTCTATTCGAATAGCCACGTCCTTGGAATGGCCAGATGCTAGGCAAGATCATCTATGATTAGATTTCACACTAATTAACTAACCGTTTGTGACTTGTTAATGTTGACATATAATATAGACTAACTCAGCTAGGGCCCAACCCATAATAAACACATCCACCCCTGGTTTGAACTTGCTGAGTACGTGTGTACTCACCCCTTTGTTTTTATAGACATCGGCGCCTCAGAAGGTAATGCCATCAACAAGGTAATGGACTAGTGCTTCGTAGGGTTCTAATGTGTTGCTTAGGAGAAAGACGTTGAAGCCTAGGGTTTCGTCCGCGCTCAAGATTGCGTGTGGAGTAGGAAGCAGTGCCGTCACGGTCTATAGTCTTAGTGGACCAGATCATAGTTTATCCACCGCTTCTCGGTTGGCTAACTCTGATATTTGTAACCCAGATCAGTGACCATGGTAGCCACTGTTGTAAGACCTTTTGTCCTGTATTAATAAAGCTTTGTATTTTTATCAAACCTGTGTACCAACTTCTGCAAATCGTTAAACATATTTGTGCGTGATCCTAGCACAAATACGTGTGATTAAGGACCCATCAAAGTGGGGGCCTGACAGACGTCACACGCATGGAACGAAGCCATCCACCAGAAACCACCACACTACAAGATGAGGGATAGAGTTTAGATGAGTTCGTCGCAAGGATAAACGCTGGTGGAGGGAAGGAAGCAAGAGGAGGACTCCAAGCCGACGGCCTAAGGGTGTTCACAAGCTTCATCGCCGCAATCTTCACGACGTTCTCCGAAGTCTCCATCACCCCCTATGTGCTTCAATCTTTGTAAGATGATGGGGGTAATGCCTGCGTTTGTCTCTAGGGTTTGATGGATTTTTGATATGTAATCGCTACATGAACCTTATGCCTATGGTCTATATCGTTGCAATGCTTTGTTTACATATGTCAGTTTGAAATATGGCTTTAGTAGGGTTTGTTGTAATCATGTTGATTTGCTTAACTCTATGGATGCCTAGATGTAGATGTGTTAGCGAGGTGGTTGATTACCGTGCATAGTGATAGTATGCAAGAGGGAAAGGGCTGAGCGACCGCATAACCGCCATGAAGCTAGCGAAGGCAACACCACTTTCATGTATTAGATGCATTCATGTGAACCTAGATCCTAGGGAGGGAACGCTTATCTATCTTGATCTCTCGCTTGTATCACCCTTTGCGACCACCTAGTTTGATCTTAGATTAATCTAGTCTAGTTTACTTCTCTACACAATCATATTACTTGTTTAGTTAGTACCACCTAGTTTGATCTTAGATTAATCTAGTATAGTTTGCTTCTCTACACAATCATATTACTTGCTTAGTTAGTAAGATCAGTACAAGGTAAAAGCCAACATCCCACTTGTTGTACGGATTGATAAACCTTGGGGGAGTACTCTAAGGGAAGAGCTACAACCAACCTGTGCGCTTGCGGATCAAATTGACGCGCTATTGAGTCGTCAACGTTGTTGAACAGGTATTGGAGTTGCCGATGGCTGTCTTGAACACAACTCTTTGTTTATGACGTCCCTATAGACGCGCTTGTACGTTTACATGTATCCCTGCATTGGAGTTTTTGTTTGGCTGTCTTGCACACAGCTCTTTGTTTATAACGTCCCTATAGACACGCTTGTATGTTTACATATAAAAGTTGTATTCCTTCTATCTATAGACAGAAAAACAAACCAATGAGTACGACGAGGCCCCTAGCTAGCTCGTCCTCAAAAGAGCTCCAGAGAGGAAGTTATTATTGCTCTTGCTCTTCTCCAGCTTTAGGCATGGCCTATCCAAGATGCTTCCTCCGTGTATTTGCCTTGCTTTGCCAACTCGTGCTTCTTGAGTCCACTGCGCTCTCTTTCGACTACAACTTCTCCTCTCCTGGAGTCCTCGACAGCGCGTACCTCATGTACCTCAACGACTCCTACGCCGCGGGTGACAGGATCAATCTCACGAGCATGAGTCCCTGGAGCACCGGTCGTGTGGCCTACACGCAGCCTGTCCGTCTGTGGGACAGCAACACCGGCAAGGGAGCCAGCTTCACGACGAGCTTCTCCTTCGCCATCGGCGGCAACTACAGCACCAACCGGTCAGATGGCATAGCGTTCGTCATCAGCGTCTTCCCCCCGAAGCTGCCGCCGGATTCCTCTGGTTGGCTACTCGGGCTCTACAACACCCAGTACCCCTCGAGGAATCCGCCGACCGTGGCCGTGGAGTTCGACACCTACTGGAACCATGAGTTCGATCCCCCGGGCAAGACTGATCACATGGGAATCGACATCGACGCCATCCACTCCACCAATTACACGGAGCTGCAGCTCTTGGCCCTCTATGGTACCATGTCGGCAAACATCACGTATGACGCTGCCTCAAAAATGATGGTGGCCACCCTGCTGCTGCCTGACGGGAGTGCTCACAGCGTGCAAGCGCGGGTCGACTTCAAGGCTGCCGGAGTGCCCCAGGATGCCTCTGTTGGATTCTCTTCGTCCACCGGGGTTTACTTCGAGGAGCACCAGCTTTTGTCATGGTCTTTCAACTCAACAGACACAGCTGGTAATCATTTGAATCATTTGATTAGCTAGCCTATTGGATATTATATATTTTGTCTTGTATGCATATATAAATGCTAACAACTCTTACAGCTCCAGATCCATCTAGCAAGACAATGACATGGATGAAACTCAAAAACATCATCCTTATATTAATAGCAGACTTTGTATTTGGAGTTGGAGTTGGAGCTGTAGCTGGATACAAATGGTTTGCACGATGCAGGAAGAGGATCCAGTTGCCAGGTGAATATAAAGTACTGATGATTTATTTATTAGTGAACAGATTAGCAATGAATAAAATGCATGGATGACCACCGTACTTGTCGGCGTTTTTCAATTTGACCATCCAACTTAGGGGTGTTTTTGGTTGGTGAAATATATTGGGTTCGGCTGTAGCACTTTTCGTTTGTACTCCCTTCGGGATGGTATTAGAAGTCGTTTAGGACAGCGACACGGTCTCCAAAACACAACTTTGACCTCTTATTATTATAAAAATATTTATAAAGATGTGAGATATGTATACTTTTATCAAAATATTTTTAAGACAAATCTACTCATATAATTTTTACATTTACAAACTCAACAACTTAAAAGTTATTGATGATTTATATTCCCGATGTTTGACCTAAACTCTGTCCAAAATGACTTCTAATACCAACCCAGAGGGAGTATTTGATAATTATTATCCTACCATGGACTAACTAGGTTCAAAAGATTTGCCTCGTACTTTTTAGCAAAACTGTGCAATTAGTTTTTTTATTTACCTACATTTAATGCTCCATTTATGCATCAAAAGATTTGATGTGACGGGTACTGTAGCATTTTTTGGGTTTACTTTCCACCAACTAAACACCCCCGAAACCATGGCCATTAAAGTTGCTGACTCTATCGATACAGTCCTCGGCTCTAATGGACAGACATTTATAGATGGAATTAAGAGAGGAGGGGCAAAAATGACAAAATACAAATGGATACATCCTTAGGGCGTCTGCAATGACGTTCCCAAATAGCTAGCTGATGTGGAATCCAAAGATAATTTAAAAATAGAAAACAGAGATAGCAAGAGTTGTGTCAGTGACTTAGAAAACTTTGGAAGATGTGCGAGCTGAGCGCTTGGCTCAGCGCTAGCTAGATGAGTTTCCAGTTTCTCTCTCTTTGGGATTGGACAGTTGCTGCTCCTAGCTAGTTAAATCGTAATCCATTGGAGCCGCCCTTAGAGAGCCAATGACTGTATCGACAGAGTCGACCAACCTTAATGACCATGATTTACACTTTTCTAAGTACGATGGCCAAATTGAAACACCCCAACAAGTACGATGGCATTTTATACTCATTAGCAAATAGCACATCGATCTGTTCCAAAATGTAGATAATCCTTTTAGTTTGACTTAATAAAACTATGTTGACCTACATATTCCAACAGAGGGAGTAAAATGAATTGCTAGGGATGCAACACATTAACGGAACTCACACCCCTAGTATTTTTTTTTTTTCGGGAGAATTTCAGTTCCAAGGGAATTCCGGTACGGCGAACTATGTAAGGCAACCAACAACTTCAGTACAATGCTCGGCGCTGGCGCCTACGGAGTTGTGTACAGTGGAAAGCTGCGAGATCGGCTGCTAGTGGCGGTGAAGAAGTTGAAGCAGCCGGCCGTTAGGACGGACTATGTCAACGAGATCATGATCTTGGGCAACCTTCGCCATCAGAACCTTGTGAAACTCCTAGGCTGGTGCTCCCGCCACCAGAAGATCTTGGGCCGGTGCTTTGGAGGTGGCAGCGACGAGCTGTACCTCGTCTATGAGCTAGTGAGCAACAAGAACCTCTTCGAGCACCTGCACGGGGAACATAGGTTGCTGCCGTGGCCGCAGAGGTACAACATCGCACTTGGCATCGGTGCCGCCATACACTACCTTCACACCGGCTGCGAGAAACCTATCCTGCACCGGGACATCAAGCCCAGCAACGTGATGCTGGACCACAACTTCGTGCCCAAGCTCGGCGACTTTGGGTTGGTGAGGCAACTCAAAACCGGTCGGAGTGAGCTCACAGGCACGACACAGAATGGGACCATAGCCTACATGGACCCTCAAGTACTAGAGAACACCAACTCGGCGACCACCGCATCTGACATGTACAGCTTCGGGGTGCTGTTGCTGGAGATGGCCACCGGAACGAAGCCAACCGAGCCGCAGGGACCCGGTCCTGCCGCCGTTCTCAACGGTTTCCGGAGATCTTACCATAGGGGCGAGGTCATGGCCGACAGGCGGCTGGAGGGTAATTTTGACAGGATGCAGATGCAGCGTGTGCTGGTCGTTGGACTCTTATGTACCCAACAAGGAAATCATCGGCCGGATATCAGGAAAGCCGTCAACTACTTGTCGGATCTCGAACATCCGGTGCCTGAAGTTATGGTATGACCGACAAGATTTTTAGCATGAGAATTAAAATTCTGTGACGCGTGTTTGCATATTTAGTGCTCTTTCTATTGTGTGAGCATGGCTCTCACACCAAAAATATTTCAGTTACATTCTACTCCTTCCATACCAAAGTGTGTATCTAGCATTCACTATTGGTCCAACAAATAATGTACTTGTAAGTAGTAACATTTGGACCAACTACAATTAATTACATGCAGTACATCCCTTCAAAATTATCTTGCACGCACATTTCATTGTAATCCCTATGTGGCAAGGAAGTCATTTTACTGGTATGATTGACACCGGTATATTATACAATCCGTTGGTGAAGGGGTATGGCCGGACCCAAAATTATAATTCATTCCAATTGAATTTATTTGGAATCCCACCGGCCCACTCCTTCTCTCTCACTTATCTGCTGGCTGGTCCCCTCCCTCCCACCCTCTCACTCACGGTAGCCCCCTCCCTCTCTCTTCTCATCGCATCGCACCCGTCCCCCTTTCTCTTCCTCCTCACCCGTCGGTCCTCCCTCTCTCCTCACTTTGACGCCCCTCTCGCTCCCTACGATGGCACGCTTTTTGTCCGGCCTTCACCCTCAGCTACCCCTCCACTCCCCCCTTTGCTCACCCCTTACTCGCAGTCTCTATTAGCACAATTCTAGTTGCTTTGATCTCTATGTCAAACAAGAGCTAAGTCACTAAGCTAGCTAACAAGATAGACAAGCTAAGCAAGCAAACGAGCAACTAAACAACTACACAAACTACCAAGATAAACAACTACTAAAGCTACACAATAGGTACAAGAGTAATACAAGGAATGCTAGGAGAAGGATAGAATGATTTCACCAAGTCGTCGGGGTATTGATCCAATCACCGGATGAAGACAATCAAGCACAATATATGAACCAATCACCAAGAGAATGAACAAGTCGATTT
Source organism: Hyparrhenia diplandra (assembly GCA_015847255.1). Taxonomy (NCBI): domain Eukaryota; kingdom Viridiplantae; phylum Streptophyta; class Magnoliopsida; order Poales; family Poaceae; genus Hyparrhenia; species Hyparrhenia diplandra. Next base: position 202,859 of record JADLZK010007522.1, on the reverse strand, counting down.
GTTCACCCGGAGTTCACTTGTGCACCGAAAAGCTACGTCTCCGGTTGTGCCGATCGACACATTGATGGTTCTTGAGCTAGGCAGTGCCCTTCCTAGCTCCAAGACACCACTCGAAGGTGGGGTACCCAAGACACGAGCAATCCACTAGAGTGTCAATTTGTCTAAACATTTTAGCATCGAGGGGGCAAATTAAAAATTAAACCTCTCAAGCATAACCTATTGTGATTTCTGACTAAAATATACAAAAATAATTTAAAAAAATGATATTTATTCATTTATGGAAGCTACATAAACATACTTCAGTAAATAAATACTGAAGATGCACATCATTATTCATGTCTAGAAGCAATTTACAAGGTGCAAAGGTGCTAATGTCAATAATGTGTAAATTCCCAAATGAAAAGGTTATACCACAATATAAATTTTCTACTGGCTTCCTTGCACCAATAGAGTAATAAATCCATGTTGTATAACCAAGAATATCACAATACCATAAGGGATGGATAAAAGAGAACAGAATGTAGGAAGCAAAATGTGCTTAGCGAAACAGCAACAGTATCCGTTCAGTCAATTTTATTCCTGCCATCCTTTATTTGTAGTATATTGGCATTTAGTTAACTTTTAAAAAAGTTTGCATCTAGAGTGTTGGAGGGACTTCCTTAATATTGTTCAGGCTATTTTGTTCTTGACTAAGATATCTCTACTTTTTTTTTTTATCCTCACACGGCACTATGACCTTATATTAACTGAAAGTTGCTCAGCTAAGTCGTGAGCACATAAGCACGATACCAACTCTGGGAGGGGATCAGTTCAGAATTGGTACTGACCCGGGTCCGAACTCAAACCCATCACAGCCAGCTCATGGGCACAAGTATTACACACTCTCGGGATGTTACACACACTCATGGATTGAAAATTATCATTCATCACTTCCCTAATTTCCTAGAAGAGGTTACCGCCAACGCCACGGTCACTTGCTGACGTAGTAATCACCTCCTTGAGCAAAGAAGAATCAGTCTCGAGCATAGCATAGGATATGCCATAACGAGCAGCGGCTTCAAGCGCTTTGTTTGCAAGCCATGGTTTCTGACAGAAGTGCATCATGAACCATTCCCAAATTTCCTGCACCAGCCATGACAACTAAGCCTTTGTGATCCCTTATGACGAAACCTCAGGTCCCAACCTTGGACTCCGGTTTAAATTCGCCGTCAACATTGATCTTGAGCATATCAACTGGGGGAGGAGTCCAATGGTGCATTTTCTCCTCCTGAGGTACTGAAGGGCGGCTGTACTCTTCTTGTAGTATGTCTCGCACGGTGTTAATCATCAACTGAACCGTGTCATGGCATGAAGGCATGAGTTCCCCAGCATTCACCTTGTTTCTGACCTCCCACCAACGCCACAATAGCACACAGATGCTTGTACAAATATCCGCTCTCAGCTTTAGTATTCCCGCCACAAAGTCCTCAGCTGAATTCAGAGTAGACAGCTGCATTCTGAAAGACTCAAGGCCTAACTCTCTCCAAACAGGCCGCACATCTTCATCATATCTACAACACACCGGGCATGATGTATCAAGGTGGATCCCTTTCCTTCTTATTTCCGTTCTCATCGGTAGGCTATTATGTGCAATCCTCCAAATCGCATGCTTAAGCTTCGGAGGACCCAGTAGGCGCCAAATTTTCTTCCACGGCAAGGACCTTTCTCTGCTCTGGTTCCTTGAAGATTCACCCTTTTGCTTCACACGGTTGGTTTCACCATCATCCTCAAGTACGTGATAGGCAGATTTCACAGCGAACATCCCCTTTTTATCATAATGCCAGGCTACAGAATCCTCCCGGTCATAGTGTACTGGAATGTATGTTTACTGCATCCTCCGCCCAAAAGAGATCCTTTACTAAGTCAATATCCCAAGTACCAGGATCGATAAGGTCCGAGACTTTGGACACAACAGCATATGTAGTCTTACTTTTGTTATTTTTATGTAGAGATATGTTGCAATAGCACTTGAAATATTTCTATGCTAATTTTTTTAATCCTTATTTCTACGCAAATTTATTATATGTTGCAATATTACATATAATAATCTGCCTAATTTATTTGTTTTTCCCTTTTGCTTCTTATGAGATTTGAATCAAAATGGAAGAACATCTGGTAGATCAAGAAAACACGCCGGAAGATGCAGCTCTAGCTTGCAATTCCAATTGTAGTTTGTTCGGCTTTTCTTGGCATATAGATTTTGCTACACATTTGACGTAGATATACAATATAGCTATGTATATAGAAAAGCTAAAACGACTTATAATTTAGAATTAAGAGTAGGAGAGCAGAGATGCCTCAATGTATTTGAAAATGGTACGTATCAGCTAGCCACTTAAATTTTGTTAAGACGTGTATGGATTGAAGAGATTAGGGAATCCCCCCGTTGGATTATTAGGCTAAATAAATCTAAATGTTGATACTGTCCAATCGCTGCATCCAGGACATTATACTTTCAAATTCCAAAAGCTGGATTATACAGGATGTCATATGAGATGCAGGCTAGTATTTCCGAAACTGCTATATTGCAGAAGTCCACAAGATATAACATCATATCGCTCGAGCAAATTACTTATGCCACCATACAAATCCTTCCACAGCAAGTGAAACTCCCAGCATGAGGTTTCACATGCTGTTCACCACCACCTCCACCTTCCATCAATATTCCTCCCACTACTGCAGGGCATGACACCGTCAGGTTGCCCTTACACAACATCAGCAGTTAACAATTATCTATGAGTTTTCTAAAAAAAAACAACTATCTATGATCAGCAACACCACAACAACATCATAACCCAGCAAGGAGAGGAAAGATGGAACCCATTTAGTAACACCACAAGTATTAATCCAGTCAGATATAACTGCTGCGGCCAACTTATCCATAATCTAGCCATGGGCTTGCTTGGTGTTTAGTTTACACTAGCTAGTTTTTTCAGTGACGCCATTCTCGGCAGGCCCATCATTCTTCACTTCATGTGCCTGATGAGGCACCTCACTCATTGGTAGAGGAACTGGCAGGCTTCCAAAATCTTGCGGGAAGAACTCAAACTCTGGCCCAAAGTTAAATTTGACTACACAGTTTGGTTCGTTGGGCATCGTATACAGTGATGCGGCTGGGTAGTACCTCCCTCCAGGAATGTCCTTGAAAGCACTGCCTTGGCATACTCCATTTTTGAAGTAACATATCTCACTTCCTGCATATGCAAGAACCATAGAATACTCAAACCTTCTGAACAAATAAATAGTAGATGATGGATTCTATTACAAACAGAACTGAAAGAACCATTGTTGGACACACCCTTTTCTAATCATGCATGCAGACCATATTGTGATCTAATGGGATGCAAAAGCGCACAACTACTACAGTATATGTATTGAAAAATAACACCCAGTATCCCAACATTCTAGCACTAATTGGATAATTAAAAGCTCTCAAGCTAAAGAGCATAACCAATTGGGATTTCTGACTACATTATACAAAAATCAATACTAAGATGCAGTTTATTCATGTATGGAAGCTACTGAAACATACTTCAATAAATAAATACTGAAGAAGCTCATTCTTATTCATGTCTGGAAGCAACTAGTACCAAATGAAAAAAAAAAAAAGGTTATACAACAGTGCCACGATGACAGGAGATGTAAAGTCCCAAAGGTTATACCACAATATAGATTTTCAATTAGCATCCTAGCACCAATAGAGTAATAAATCCATACTGACTACGGCTATAGATAACAAAGAGCATCACAATATCATAACAATAGGCTGCATAAAAGAAAGTGTATGGAGAGAGAGCACAATAGAGGAAGCAATTGCATTTAGCAAAACGGTAACAGGAATAGTTCAGTCAATTTTATTCCTGCAATTCTTTCTTTTCAGTATTTACTAAACTTGATAAAGTTTGCATTTCTTTTCAGAGACTATATTGGAGGGACTTCCTCTTGTTCAGTTTTTTTTTCTTCTTTGACTAGACGCTGTCTCCCTACATATTTGTGGGGGTAAGGCTGGCCTCGGTTAAACCCTTCCCCAGAACCCCACTCAAGTGGGAGCCGCCTGGCACTGGGTCTGCCCTTTTTGACTAGTCAATGGTAGCAGATATATCTAGTTCTCTACCTTGTTGATCAGAGCACACCATCCTGAACAATATAAACATGCTCACTCCTTTGAAGAAAAGAAGCACATACTACCGAGAAGAAAACAATGGGGGTCGATTAAACATTTAAACTACTTAATAAAGATGTTCATTATCTCCGACTGAACAGAAAAATAATTGTCATGTTCTCCAAATATCATCTATACAGAAAATTTTATGAACTTAACATGCTGGTTTCAGGATAGCATCAGTTGACATCATATGCTGTTACTTTCTTCCCTTACTATGTGTTCTTATGAGCGTGCCTCTGCACCTCTGCACCAAATGTATTCATAATTAAGATGACAATAAATGGCTGGTTGGGTCATTTGTTTAGGCTTTGGAGATTACTAAAAGATAAATAAAATCAAAACTAGTACCTAGTGTGTGCCATGATGATATATCAAGTTCATGCCCATTTAAGTACCCTCATGGCATCTAAAGTGGGGCCAGGAATTTGTGCAGCAGCCTAACAGATCAAATGGGAAAACACAGTGGCAATTTTAAATCAAAGGACAAGGGTATCAAAAGAGACAACTGCAAAGCATGAGCAATACATTTTCTGCCTAATTCAACATCAGTACACAGTTTCTGCCTATGATGTAAAAATTTCCCTAAATCATACTTAGTGTTATATAAATATAAAAGAATTGTAGAAGTAACCATGTTGTACACAATCCTGATTACTTATTCAATCAGACAACATTTTTGTATATAAATTTATCTTATATTATCTAGAAACATAAGCAATTCATTTCTAAAATTCTGCAAGCAGTTGTATACATCATAGACAAAATCCTGAATCCCTGATTAATTATACTCAATAAGGCACCCCTTTTTTATATAAAAATAGTCATCTTGAAACCTAAGCAATTGATTTATACAATTCTACAACTAGTAGTATACAACAACAACAAAGCCTAACAATATACCATAGACAAAAGAGACAAACAATTCTGTAACCAGTAGTATAGATCATAATAAATACCGAGAGAAACAACTTACTGTTTTCTTAGTTGGCATTGCAATCTACCATAGACACAAGAGTTATTAAAACAAGTAGTACTCACCAGGGACTGGATCAGGCGTCTTCTGCTCGTCCTTAGGGACTTGAACATGAAAAGGCATCCCCTTGTACTGAATCAAGTCAGGCTGCTTCGGTTCATACCGCTCTCCATCAGGAAGAGAAATGTAGAACCCCAGGACATCTCCTTCCCCGTACCCTTCATCAGCATACTTATCTCTCCAGGCCTTAGTCACCTTGGCGCCATCGACGTCACGGTACCCAAACCCATAGGCGTCAAAGCCGACAGGGGTCTGGAGGTCAGCCTTGTTGGTGGCCCATCCAAGGCGGGTGTGGCCGGTGGGGCCGAGGTGCACGACCTTGATCTCGAAGTACCAGGCCCCCGCCGCGACGCCGCGGGTGGCGCGCACCATGCGGAAGCCCTTGGTGCTGGACGCGGTGAGGCGGTCCTCCGAGAGCTCGATCCGCTCCGACTTGAAGACGCGCGAGAGGAGCACGGGCTGGCCGGGCGCGTCGTCGGAGCGCTCGGCGGCGAGGCGGGTGGCGGGGACGAGGTGGAGCTCCTCCTCGCCGGCGCCGCCGGTGATGGGCCTACCGGGGTTGGATCCGCCCGCGGCCCCCGCGCCGCCGCCAGGGCCGTGGCCGTGGCCGCCGGACTGCTTCGCCTTCTTCTTGCCCTTGCGGGAGGTTGGGCGGGTCCAGACGCTGTTGCCGCCCTTCTTCTTGGACGCCGGTTTCTTGGCGGGCGGGGCCGGCGGCGCGAGCGTCATGTGCTTCCCGCCGGCGCCACCGGTGGGGTTGGTGATGCCGTCGTCCGAGGCGAGCGCGGCGTCGGAGGCGTCGGCGGGGGTCGGGGTCGCGTCGGAGAAGGGGGTGTCCGGATCTAGGGACGCCGGGGTGTCCGGGAGGCTAGGGGTCTGCGCCGCGGAAGCAGGGGTGGCGGCTGGTGGGGAGGAGGAGGGCGGCGGCGGGGAGAGGTCCGAAGGAGGTGGCGGTGGCGAGGGAGACGGCGCGAACCCCGCCGCCGCCGCGTCGTCAGCCATCGGGATGGGGAGTAGTGAGGGGAGGGGATGATCAGTTTCTGAACTCGGGTCTGGAGGATCATAGGCTAAATAGGCCAGGCCGGGCCGGGCTGGATTTGGGCCGACGCAAAAGATGAAAATTTACCATGGGCCGAAAATTGTTGGATCGCATATAAAACTGCCATGGGCCGAAAATTGTTGGTGTTGGCTGCAATTTTGGTCGTAGGTCGAGGGTTTTCCTCAAAAAAAAAAAAAAAAAAAAAAAAGAAAAGTCGATTTCTGGTTATTCCGTTATTATAATAAGTTTTGGGCTGCTTTGAGTTTTGTTCGGCCTTTTTAATAAAAATATGGGCCCAACTCGATCTGAAAAATACATCGGGTAAAAAATTCTTGGTCCTTGTCCACTGATCCGAATGGTACCAAATGATACGATAACTAAACGGAGTTTCTAGTGCATCCACGTCTCAAGTACCATGGTTTTGTGAAATACTTTGCTTTTAGTTTTTCCCTGAATTGCTTTGAGCCAATAAAACTTATGGTATTGAAAACCATAGTATCACTAAAACTATAGCCTTTGGAGTTTTATAAACTCCATTTTAGACCCCATTTTTTTTTTCTGAAAGATGGTTTTGCACATCTGTGAGTTCTAAAACTAGTTTCTTAATACTACAAACAGAACTAAGTATTCCACATAATTGATTGAAACACAGAACTACGATTATCACAGCCGAAGGTAACCACCTGTGTTATTTAAGGTAAGGTCCGCAAGTAGCAGCACAACAATTTTGCAGGTTGACCCTGTCACATGACAATATATGCAAGGCTGTCAATAGTCATTTGTAATTTACCACAACCATGTCTCACTCAAGTTGCCTATATGTATGTGAGCTCATTAGCTAAAGACACTGCGACTGGAAGTGCACCCATGGCTTCAGAAAATTTCAGATTAACCTGCATTGCAATCGAACATTAATTAGTGAAGAAAGATGAAATATGCCGCAGCAAATCATAAATAGAAATACCATATGAATTCTTCTAGGAAAATGAGCAGAAGTTACATGGCTGCAGAGTTTCATTGCAGCCTTCTCATATTCAAGCATTAACAAGCATGTTCTCATATGCAAGCATCAACAAGCAGATCCTTAATCATGGTAACTGTTTTAGATAGATAATATCAACGGTACTGAACTTATAAATATTTTCCAACCTCCAGCGCTTTGCAACTTGTAACCATTTTTTTCCAAGTGCACAATATGCTGTATTGTGCAGTGGAAAAGTAACTACAGTAAAATGTGATGACTCAACAGATCATAAAAAGCCATATTTCTACAGTAGGATGGAATCAGTATGACCGCCATGTTCAAACAGAATAAGAAATTGGCAAATGTGAGAAACTAACCACAAAAATATCAGCTTGTCCCAAGCACCTATCAAATCGATCTTTAATTCCATTACAGGTCACAAATTTTGCTAAAACAGCATTCAACAGTTGCACTAGCAAGATAGGTTACAATCCAGTGTGGTAAACAATGATACTCAAGATACAGCTAAAGAAGTGTTTGAAACTGATTTTGATTCCAATGCTAATAGAAACATATAAAGAGATACAGATTCCCAATAGTCTTTCAGTTTTTATTTCACCTCGTGCTATCTTAGGAAATACAATATACGAGGCATGATGTGATGGTCAATGTTAAATTGGGTAGCGTGTTAGGATGTGTTCTTGCTGGATGCTTAATAGACATGATCATGTGTTCATCAGTATTATTCATACTATTATATGTTATGTTATCACTACATGTCATGTTTTTTGTTATCTACTCTGATTGCTCCACAAATTTTAGGAAACAACCAAGTTTTGATGGGAAGACACTCAGATTGGATAACATAGCCACAAATCCAAACCAACCACCAACCTACTCATTCAGACCTCACATAGCAAACTCTGCCATAACCTACAAGCATTTCTTCGATCCCATTCAGGAAAAAAAAAAAAAAATGCAGGGGCTACAGGTTAAACCGTAAAGTTTGCTTCAGCACATTTACAAATCAAACATGTATAGCCTCAGCAATTCCAAAACACTGTATAATCAAAATAACCAAGATAACAAGCTCGAATGGAGAACTGGATCTCATCATCATTGTGCCTCATAATTAAGCAGTCACATGGTTTGATGATTTAAAAAGGTAGCAGCATCAATGTATCAATTAAAAAATTCATGTTGGCTGGCAGTGTTTGAAATGCCAGGAAACAACTTTTGAATACAATAACAATGGAAAAAGGGAACCATTTATCACTTTTCTAAGAAACTATAACCAAAATGCCACTAAGCCTAAGCTAAAAATCAAATTTGTAACCACACAGGGTACTGCATATCTAAAAAAAATTCAGCAACACCCCATAGAACAAGTAAAGAAAATATCCTATGCAACCAGAAAAATAGCTTGAAGTCTGGCATTAAATTCTGAATGAGAATCAGGCTTGGATACGGCTTTGAACCTCTAGTTTGTTATTAAGCCTCAGCTTCACATAGGTTCATCGATCAATAATCATTGGGCTTAGAAATGAGACTCAAATTGCATATGCCAAGTATGCTCGAGACCTCTGTAGAAACCCCTACCAAATACGACACACAGGTTAACTGCTCCAATCACAAAACACTTCCAATACAGATACCCAATTTGATATTCAGAGTAGAGAACAGAGCAAATTAAGTCAATATCCTTAGCTGAATATTTTACAGGATGCGAAAAAAATCAACCATCTTATCTGCCTAATCCACAAACAATCAGGGTTCAGACATTCAGTTAAGTATTCACCAAGCAAATCCCACAGACCAGGAAATGACAACTAGATGAATTAATACATCAGTCCCCAAAACCAAACCCCTCATAATCAGTCGACATCTGACTAAATTAGAAGAACAAGCTGAAATTAGAATACACCACATACACAACCAAACCAAACTCCAGGGTCCTAGCAATCAGTCCACAACCATGGTTCTAGCGTCGTGCCAAAGGAAAACTAATTCAGATGCCGAACTGAAGGGAAATTACAACAACCTTACAGCAGGGGCACACGGTCGATCGGGGTGGGGAGGGCGCGGCTAGTTGTAGTAGAGCTCGAGCCCCATCCCGTCATGGATCTCGTAGTCCTTGAGGGTGATGTGGTCCTTGTAGATGTTGTACCACTTCTGGATGCGGATCTTCTCGGGGCGCGTCCCCGTCTGCGCCGCCACCAGCTTCTTGAGGTCGCCGATGGTGTCGTCCTCGTTGCACTTGACCCGCACCTTCTTCCCCAGGCGGTCGTTCAGCACCACCTCGATCATCTTCGCCGCCTCCCTCTCTCTCCCCCTTGCACAGATTCGCAAACCCTAGACTTGGCTTCGGAGTGGCTTGTTGGCGTTGCGTGCAAGCAAGAAATTGTGCGATGGAATGGAATTTGTTCGCGAATTGACGCGGCCCAGTTGCTTTCAACGCGTCGTGAGTCGACTTGCGCGGTTGCAGTTTGATGTATCACAGCCGTCCATCTGAAAATTGACGGTCCAAGCCGTTGTCCGATTAGTTGCGTCTTGCTGGCCAATCCAATTCGAGACAAATTGCATTGGGGTTGATTTACCTAGACAGTTAATTAACAACGATAGAACAATGGACACACACGATAGGGTAGTTTAATGCTTTTATTTTTGAAGGATTAGTTTAATGCTTTTATTTGAACCAGACTAATGTTTCTTAATAATCAAATTTGCACCATGTTTTGGATATGTTGCTCTACCTTGTGCAAGCATATGAGAGAATTCATGAGAGGAAAGGACAGAAATGCTTAATAATATTATATGCGACGAAGGAAAGGACAAAAATGCTTAATAATATTTGATCGCCTTGAGGAATACAATTTTGATATAAATTTTGTCTTCATTCTAAGTTCATATGAAAAAGACGAGAAGATAACAACAGAGAATTAACAATAGCACAAGAAACTACCATCAAAAAAAGAAATTACCAGCACATATTAATCATGGGCCAGCCGGAGCAATGACGGAGCTGGCAGATTTTGATGTCTAAAACCACTTAGTAAACACTTATACCACTCAATCTTAGTGTAGTATACATAATAGCGATAACCATAATAGCGATAGTTCATATATTGATAGAAGTGCTTAAAATGCACGATAAGGCCGCTAGCTTGGGTTGCGGTTTGCGGAGTGCCGGAGTGCCGACGTGAGGGATGGAGGGAGAACGACGTGAGGGCGGAGGGAAGGAGGTTGGCCGAGTGTTTTTTACTTGGGCCACAAAATTGTTCACCTTTGGGCCTTGGAAAAATACAAGGGGGTATATATAAGATGATTTTTCGGCCCACGCCTAAGGCCATGGCCTTAGTGGCCTTAGGCCCATCTCCGCCCCTGAGCCGGAGCATTTTTAACATGTCATAGTATCGCTCGACGGCACCTCCGTGGTGTCTCACGCGTTGCTCGAACTGGCTCACAACGTTGGCCCGGAAGGCTAGAAATCCATGAGAAACAGTTTCTACCTCCATACCTTCTGAACTCTGCTATTACATCAGCAAAATGATGACATGACAATGCAATTAAAGCTATGGAAACCATCGCAGTTTCAGTGCTGAGACTGCCCTTACAAAGCACTTCATGACCCTTTGGTTTGTCTTCTCGCAAGTAGCAACGTGGCCGTCATTAGCCCATTACACTACTAGTCAACTACAGTCGGCACCATTCAGTATCAGGGACAATTCTTCCCTGCATGCCACAACCATGTAGGTACTACATAGATCACTGTTGCAGTGTTGCTTATATGTATGTGAGGTGTGAGCACATCAACTAAAGACACTGCGATTGGAAGTGAACCCATGACTTTTGAATCCAGGTCAATCGGCATTAGTGGAGAAAAGAAGGAATATGTCATAGGAAATCATAAGTAGAAATACCATAGCAAATTCCTCTAGGAAAAGGACCCCAAGGCCATAGCCCATGGTCGTGATCCTGAAGATCATGAGTCAGTCCCAAAGACTGACTGAAACATCAACTGTTGTACTCTTTTTTTTTCCCCTTGATGAGTTTTTCCCACTAGATTTTCTCATGCAAGATTTTTTTACTAGGCAATAGGTGTAAACATGGTTGGCACGTGTGTATGTACTCTTTTCTCCTACCCTTTTTCCCATTGTTTTTTAGGGGGTTTGGTTTAACGAGGCATGTACACATGAGCGATTCACCCAAGGTGGAGTGTTGTGAAACCATGTGTGTGGGTGAATCTCAAAGCAAGGAGAAAAATATCTAGCACTCTAGGGAACAAGAGAAGAGTGTAGAGTATGGCGGACTCTAGGAAACAAGAGAAGAGTCTACCCAAACTCCTCCCTATAAATAGGGGCTAATCCCCCTTTGTAAAAGTGCATCCATGAAAGTGACTCAATAATAGAGAATTCCCATTCCTTCCAACCTTATCTCCGTGTTTCCTTGTGTGCTTGGTGGTTCGCAATTCTACAACGGATTCTTAACAAAGATGTACTATAAACATTATATTTCATTTCAACTAGAAAGAAGATTAGATGTGGGTGTACCTCAATTTTATGAATAGCCAATAGTAGGTTTCCAAACTCTTGCAAACCCGGTGTATCTCGGATCATTACTAGCACCGGGCCGCTTCTTCCACATAGGATAGATGTCACTAATCATCTTACGCAATCTTGGTGCGAGACTCAATACTAAGATATCTAATGTTTCATTTCCAAATTTGGATGTCAAGGTTTTGAGAAGATGTTTTCAAATCTTTTATTATCAATCCAATCCCTAGATGCGTCAAATTATTGCGGTCCTTGACAACATGATATAGTTTGCTTGTCTCAAGTGAGCACCCGATCAACTCCAAAGTGTGTTAAGGTTCTTTGTAATCAAAGTAGTTGAGATCAAGCCGCATCTAAGACTTCTCAAACACGGTGATTGCATATCTTCTAGAGGAAACTCAAAGCTTGTGCAATCTTCGCAGTTGACAATAATAATCTCAGAAACATTTTTATTGGAGAGACTTTTCATCCATTTTAAAAGTTTGGTCCTACCACCGGTCCAAGCGGGTTGAGTCAAATGGAAATAACTAACATTCCTAAGATATTTTTGCGAGAATATTAGTTATCTGCTCAATAAGTTTAGGACTACACCGGATGAGGCTGCTCTTAAGATGATTAGACATCGTACTAGTTGCTTGTCGTGCAAAACCAAAGGGTTGTCTTTGCCATATCCGCTGCCATGGTTTCTTTGAGTACCGGCCGAACACGAAGCGGCTCGAGGACAAGATCATACCTAGGTATTGAAGTCCTGGGCACTAGGTTGGACATCGAAGAGTGGTCACCAATACAATGCCCGAGGCTTAAGTGAGAATCTAGCCAAACTTGGGAAGTTGCATTTGCTGATCCAGTATTCAGCTTCCAGTCCACATCCATTATGAGTAACAGGTTCCCCATGGTCAGAGTGCATGTAACCATGAGCGCTCCCCGGCGGTGGTAGTCATGGTACTTGTGCTTCTCCATTGAGCGCTCCCCGATGGTGGTACTGATGTCGCGGCTACAGGGCACGCCATTCACGGCGTCCAAGAAGTCCTCCCGGCGGTGGTACTCACCGTTTCATAGGTTGAGGGGTTATGTAGGTGAGTGGTGATGTAGACTTTTTCCTCTCCTATGTATGTCCATTTTTCTGACTTGGATTTCTTTTTCAAGCACATTTTAATGAAAATGTTTGGTGCAATATTTAACAATATCTGACTAGTGATTGTCAAAGTGCTACTCTGTTCTACATTGTCTCTGACTAATTGACAAACTGCTACTGAGATTGTGATTTTTTTTGTTTTCACTCCAATTGTTTTGGGGGAAGGGAATGGGGATCGTCAGCTCGCGATGTGCATTTCGTTCTTGGTTTCCTGGAACTGATGCTCTATTAGTGTGGTGCCTGATAGGATTATGTCCCCACGGTGTTTGACAACTTCAGCACCAACGTCTCCGTGGATGGCAACATCGTCAACCTGGGCCTCTAGGACACTGTGAAGTACTACTGCTTCATCCCTTCTAGCAATGGCTAAATCGTTCAGGGCAAGAGGACTACAACAGGCTGCGGCCACTAAGCTACAGGGGCGCAGATGTGTTCGTGCTGGCCTTCTCCCTCATCAGCAGGGCTAGCTATGAGAATGTTCTTAAGAAGGTATGCTGATAGGATCAACATGTGCTTCTCTTGTCTGGTGCGGAGTGTGTTTGTAATTGTAGATAGAGAACTCAAGAAAGCCTTGAATTGTTTCTAGTGCAAGTGCCTGTGTAGGGAGAGGATCCAACCAGGAATAGTAGTGTTATTTTCCTTGAGGTTGTGCTCAGATGTTTGTTCCATTATGACACCTAGGCTAACCATTCTCATATATTGACTTCATAAAAGCCACCTTTGTTCGTTGTAAAACTCTTACTGTTAATGAAAAACTGACAAATAAAACACTAAGTTCATTAGTTCCAATCAGCAATACTATAAATTGCAATCACCAACAATGTTAATTGTAGTATTTGGGCGTTGCAATTTTAGTTCTCCACATAATTTAATTAGCCTGTAACAAGCTGCTTGTTACATATATTACATAAATTAATTGCCACCGCAGATGGACTGTATTCTCCTCTCTAATCTGATTTGACTGTATTCTTCATGGTTTTGTCAATTGTTGACTTTCCCTTCTTAGTTTTTTTTATGCACTTGAACTGCCATTATTGTTATCAACATCTCCTGCATCATAATATCACTTAGCTAGATAAATCCACATAGAATTCACATGCTAATTTTGGAAACTCACATTCAATTGTTTTGTTTGTTGTTCTTTTCCATATCTATTGTAGTTCACAATTGTTGTTGAACTCCCAGTTCATGAGAACACAAAGAAACTAAACACAAATATCGATAGTTGCAATATGGAATAATGTAAATTGCAAGTATGTGGCTTTGCAATTGTAGTTGTCATAATGTGTAATAAGTTGATTTTTTATTTACTTCATGATTATAATTGGGATTTATATTGTTTGAATCAAATCTGTAGTAACTTTCAATATTCAATTTCAAATCTGTTGCCAAAGCACACTGCAAGACAAAAGATAAATTAATCAGCTTAGAAATAAATAGTTTATTTGAACATTCAATGGTCAAGGTTTAAACAAAAAAAAATTCAGTAAGGGACACAATTTTCCTTTTCAAACCTGTTGACAATCCTTTTTTTTCTCTGAAATTTGGGTAAGTTGAAGTCCTTCACATCCAATACCCATTTCCCTTAAAAAAATCTTCATATGTCAATTGTTGAAGCCCTTCCTTTTTGCACCTGTACAGGGACATATTGGCTCATGCTTAATTGTGTTGGTCTGGTGCTTTCAAGCTCATATTATCGGTAGTATTGAAACCAATGAAAAATTGGTGTTGCTAGTGTATTCAGCAAGGAGTGCAAGAGTGCCTTTTGTCAATATGTACAACAAATTCTACTTTTGTTGCATAAATGACATGCCACGGACTAGAGAGGTGGCAGGGCTGCCAGCTTTAAGATCATTCCCAGCTGCACTGGTGCTGCCAAGGTATATGATTAAGCCCGTGGATTATCTCTGTGCAAATAAATGTTTTTTTTTTTCTGATTTGTGTCAACATAGGCCAAGGTTTTTGTCCTTGTCCTTTCTTTACCGTGGCCGGCACACAGCTTGTCCGCCATGGTTAATCCAGTTACGGTTAATGCCATCGTGTATCCTCCGATCTGTGAGTCCACCGATGAATTGGGCACTATGTACATCGTGGAGCTTTTTTTTTCGATGCCTCTCATCCGAAAATACGGTTGTAGTATCTGCTCATACACATACGCACACACCGACACACACGCACGCCACTTGCGTACAAACAGACTTACTACACAGAGACTTGAAAGTTCGCGTCCTTCGATGGGTAACGAGGTTCGTCGCAGAATTCGTTGAACGAGCCACGCGGAGAGGCAACAGCCCGGAATAAATCCAGACAAAAACGGGGAAAAATCCCCCTGGTGCCAGACCCGGTCGATTCTGGGAATCGAACGCGGGCCGGTGGCCTCCACGACGGGAGTGCACACCACTGCGCTACCAGTGCGTTGGCGTGTACACTGTGGAGCTTAGCAATGGGCCTGTGCGCATTCAGTTGCTTGATCCGCTGACACGAGAGGAAGCTCATAGGTGCGAGAGGTACTAAGGCGAGGTCTCAGGGAGGGCTGCTACCCCCTCGGAGACTTCTACCCGCAGGATGCCATGGAGCACAGATATTTCTACCCACAGGATGAGGATGAGGATGCCGATGATATGGAGCTGGATCCAGGAGCTGATGTGGATGCAGACGTGCAGCAGTGCTTCGGAGGCGTCCCAGCCTCTGGGGAGGCCATCGTGTCTCTACCGGAGACGAGCCTGAAGCCGGAGGGTGAGTGCAGCGTGTGCCTCGAAAGCTTTGGGGCAGGCAACAACAAGCTCAGGATCATGCCCTGCGCACACTCCTTCCATGAGCAGTGCATCTTTGACTGGCTCAGGGTCAGCCATGTCTGCCCGCTTTGCCGCTTCCCGCTGCCTGTGCCAAGTTTGAGGATCCAATGTCTGAATTCAGTTTCGTCAGTAAGCAGCAGCAGAGTCTGAATGCAGACCACTTCAGTTTCGTCAGCAAGCACCAACAGTTGAAATGCTTCACCGATTGGTTACCAGCACTTAAGCGTGTTTTCTCTGTATTTTTTTCTTTTCAAACTCTTTCTATGTAATCAGACTCTGCCTCCAGTTGTCAGTAAACTTGATTACTAGTTCATCTCATTTTCGTTCACAAGTTTGCTTCCTTTTTGCCGTATTCAACACTTGGTAGCATGGTAGTCCCAAGAATAAGCATGTGCGTTGTACTCCGTAGTCCGTATATGTCAGATGTCACTGCTAACGTCACACTGCAGAGTACTCCTAGTGCGTATCTACAGGATATCCAACGAATCATTGAACAGATAAGATCATAAGATTTCTGTAACTGAGCACAGATCCACCAATCCACCATCGGTTCAGACTGCTGTCTGATATATATATCTCGGCATGGACAACATCAAGCATTGTACACTCCAGTCCCCAGTCCCCACAGCTGAACACTTCTCTCCATGGCCGACGACAACGAGGGACCCCGCCACCATTTCCTGGTGGTGGCCTACGGCGTCCAAAGCCACGTCAACCCGGGACGCGCCCTGGCCCATCGTCTCGCGCGGCTCAACGGCGTCGTCGACGGCACCATTACAGCCACGCTCACCGTGCCGGTGGTCACCTACCGTCGCATGTTCCCTTCACTGGACGCCGCGGCGACGGCGGAGGAGGAGACCACCGACGACGGGGTCATCTCCTACGTCCCCTACTCCGACGGTCTCGACGACGCCTCGTCGCCCCGGCCCAAGGGCCCCGAGGACAGGGAGCGCAGGCGCCGCGCGAGCGCCGACAGCCTCTCGGCACTCGTCGCCCGCCTCGCTGACCGCGGCCACCCGGTGACGTGCGTCGCGTGCACGATGGTGTATCTCCCGGTGCTCGACGTCGCGCGGGAGCTCGGCATCCCTCTCGCCGTGTACTGGATCCAGCCGGCCACCATGCTCGCCGTCTGCTACCACTACTTTCACGGCCACGACACCTTCATCGCCGCCCACGCCATGGACCTTGCGCACGAGGTGCGCGTGCCGGGCTGAGCCGTCCTCTTCGGATAGGCAGCTTCCCGTCGTTCCTGATCGACACGTCGGGCAGCGACAGCGCCAGGGCCTTCATCGATGTGTTCGGGGAGCTGTTCGAGTTCATGGACCAATGGCGGCCCAAGGTGCTGGTGAACACGTTCGACGAGCTGGAGCCGAAGGTGCTCGAGGAGATGAAGCGGCACCTGGACGTCGTCGCCGTCGGCCCCATGGTCGGGTCCGCCACGGACGCCCGGATCCACCTGTTCGACCACGACAGGAAGAGGTACATGGAGTGGCTTCAGGCGCAGCCGGAGAGCTCGGTGGTGTACGTGTCGTTCGGAAGCGTGACGAAGCAATCCAAGCGGCAGATGGAGGAGATACGTTCAGGATTGCGACAGTGTGGGCGGCCATACTTGCTGGTGGTGCGCCGCGACGGTGTCGATGGCGATGGAGATGGTGAAGCAGACGGCAGCCATGGCCAGCTGGAGAACGACGACACCCAGAGCGAAAGCCAGAGCCAGGGGATGGTTGTGGACTGGTGCGACCAGCTGGAGGTGCTGTCGCAGCCGGCGGTCGGGTGCTTCGTCTCGCATTGTGGGTGGAACTCGACGACGGAGGCCATGGCGTCCGGCGTGCCCGTCGTCGGCGTGCCCAACTTGTATGACCAGCCGACGAACATGTACTTGATCGAGGAAGAGTTTGGGGTCGGCGTCAGAGGAGAGCGAAACGGCGATGGTGTGCTCACAGCAACAGAGCTGGCGAGGTGCGTTGAGTTGGTCATGGGTGATGATGCACGAGCGGTGGCGATAAGGGAAAGGGCCAAGGCCTTGAAGGACAGAGCGCAGGCAGCAGTCGCTGCAGGTGGGTCCGTCGAGAGAAACCTTTGTGATCTTGTCAAAACAATGTCAAAATCAGTATGATTGAAACCATATAGTAGTAGAGAATTCAATCTTCAGATCCGATCCATGACAACAACTTCTTTTAATAATTCTTGGTCGGAAGATGCAGATCCCTTGATGTTGTATGAATTAGTTTTTAGTGATTTAATTTTACTGAAGTGCATGTGCGGTGATTTTATTAAGTTCACTGTGTTAAGATATGGTTAGTTAGAGGGCCATGCGCCCGGCATTGTAATCCATAGGATATGCTTGATATGCTTTTCTTGTATTGTAATCTAGGCTAGCATCTTACTTGTACTCCAACCTCGTGTAATCTACTTGATGTACAAGCCATGCCATGGCCCATGGGACTTTTCTGGCCTATATTAACATGCAACCGAGAACCCTAAAGAATATCTCGTTCCACCCAACTTAACACACTGATCTGATGGTTTAGTTGATGTACACTCCCTCAAGTCAAAAGCTACAATGTCAATTTTAGTTTTACTTAGTATATATATATACTCAAGGGTTCTTTTTACATATCAAATTACATTTGTCCTAATTCTAATATTTCTTACATATCTATTTGATGTCACAAATCTCTGTGATTTTCTTTTATAATTTTGGTCAAACTTAAGGTGTCTTGACTCTATAATATTTTTAGAATAATTTATAATTTGGAAGAGGAAGTATAAAACATAGACACACAACTATATAAATCTTTGTTCTGCACTCAAACAGCCTTGAAAGGAGGATGGAACGATAATGATTCCATACTGCGTCCAGAGTGGTTGAGTGTCTAATTGCTGCATGCAGAGTGGTTGAGCGTCTAATTATTTGAGTGATAAAGTGGCCGAGTAATCAAATGCCTGATCTATTAAGTAACTGAATGATTTGAGCTGTTGAGTGGTCAAGTGATATTTTAAAACAGACATGATATCTAATTAACAAAATAATTCAAAAAACACATCATACCAAATGGATGGCGACTATCATAATTATAAACACGTGGGTATATATGTCGGGACTCTAACCTACTTTTTCTTTATTTTAGATATGGTAGTCGAATCGAACTCAAGTCAGCTAGATTCTATTCAGGTTTATCGCAAAAAAAAAAAAAAAAAAAAAAAAAAAATCTATTCAGATTCTTTAGCCACTAGGCTAGAGACTCTCTTTCATATAATTTCCCTCTAGTTAGAAGTACGATGTCAAATTAGTTTTACTTGGAGCATGCATACTCCATTCGTTCTTTTGTACATGTCACATTAGTTTTTTTTTTTTTTTTTTTTTTTGAAAAACCATGTATATAGTGCCGTGGCTCATAGCGCCGAGCCACCACCATGGACAACCATCGGCACCGAGGTACGCCGCGCTCGATCTCAAGAAATTAGGATTAAAACAAAACATTTGCAAGTTTTTACTTGCTCTGTCCTATTATAAGATGTTGTGACATTCTTAGGTTCATAACTCTGGGACTTGGGCCGCGCCATTTGAGAACGGGTCGTGGCGCGGACTTTTTCGAAGCACGGCACAACACAAAATATTTTGGGCCGTCTTGGCACGACCTACGAACATAAGAGCCGTGCCGTGGCTAGGATCTTGACACGATTAGCTACATGACCCGACATGTATTTTAGGCCGTGCTTGGGCTGACCACGACATATAAAAAGTGGCTCGTACACACTTCTATTAATCTACAATTTAATTTTATAGCATTTATACTATAGTAACTCTCATCTAATACTTAAATGGATTATAAAAATCATTAAAATGGTATACACAAGATACATATTTTTTATATTACAAGCATAGAAAAGAGAAGTAGGCGAGATATTTTGAGGGCCATGCTTGGGCCAGCACGACCCGAAGGCGTGCCGCCATGCCACAGGCCGTGCTTGGGCGAAGAAAAAAATTTATTGTGGCATGTCGGCATGGCCCGATGTGCCTCTCATGACTAAATGGCATGACCGAGCGGCACGAAGCACGAGAGGTCCGGGCCATGTCGGCACGGCCAACTATAGATATGATGACTTCTTGGTCGCTAGAGATTTCTCGTCCATCTCTACAAATCGGTTCGTAGAGGCGGAGGACTGAAGATAGCTAGACCTATATAAAGTTTTCTATAGAAGTGAAATGACACCAAAACCAAACCATAACATGGGGAGAAATTTCCTTATGGTATGCGCCCACCAAAGCCAACCACCCGCGGGTGCAGTCGAGTTCGAGAGAACGAGCTGATGTGACTTTGGCTGATTCTGTTGTTATGTGAGGAGAATACGCTCCTCGGGGCCTGGCGCATCGCTCCCTCTCAGCTTTTCTACTGCTGTAAAACAGTCGGTCTCCCTTGGTATACGTCGAAGTTGTAAAACAGGTGGTGAAGCCGTACCAAACGACAGCCTAATAACGTCGTGGCCGTAGGCACCAGAATGCTGTCCGCACAGCGTGCCCAGTGTTCAGGCTCAGAGCAAATAAAGCACTCTGTGCTTCCCTCTGCAGATCCATGGCCGACGATGAGGAACACCAGCAGGACACCACCAGCCACCACCACGGTCACCATTTCCTGGTGGTGGCCTACGGTATGCAGAGCCACGTGAACCCAGCACGCGCCCTGGCTCACCGTCTCGCGCGTCTCAGCGTCGACGGCTCCATCCTCGCCACGCTCTCCGTGCATCTCGCCGCCCACCGCCGCATGTTCCCCACATCGCTGGGCTCATCGGACGCCGCCGGCGCCGGAGAGGAAGCAGAGCAGGCCAGCGACGGCGTCATCTCCTACGTGCCCCACTCGGACGGCTTCGACGACGGCTCCTTGCCCAGGACCCCCGAGGACTGGGCGCACAGGCGCCGCGTGAGCACCGACAGCCTCTCGGCCATGCTCGCGCGCTTCGCCGCCGCCGGGAGGCCCGTGACGTGCGTCGTGTGCACGTTGCTGGTGCCCTCGGCGGTCGAGGTCGCGACGCGCCACGGGGTCCCCTTCGCCGTGTACTGGATCCAGCCGGCCACCGTCCTCGCCGCCGAGTACCACTACTTCCACGGCTACGGCGAGCTCGTCGCCGCCCATGTCACCGACCCCATGTATGAGGTCAGCTTGCCCGGGCTACGCCGCCGTCCTCTCCGGATACGGGACTTCCCGTCCTACATTGTCGACACGACGGGCAGCCCACTGGCCAAGTCCGTCGTCGAGATGTTCCGGGAACTGTTCCAGAGCATGGACCAGTGGCGGCCTAAGGTTCTCGTGAACACCTTCGACGAGCTGGAGCCAACCGTGCTCTCGGAGATGAAGCAGCATCTCGACGTGTTTGCCGTCGGTCCCATGGTCGCCGCCGGCGGTGGAGGCTCATCAAACGACGAGCGGATCCAGCTGTACAAGCACGCTGCCGCCGACAAGAAGAGGTACATGGAGTGGCTCGGAGCTCAGCCGGTGAGGTCGGTGGTGTACGTGTCGTTCGGGACCATAGCGAGCTACACGAAGCCGCAGATGGAGGAGATGGTGGAAGGGCTGCTGCTGTGTGGACGGCCATACTTGGTGGCCGTGCGCAGAGACGGGCTCGAGGAGGGTGCACGCCACGTCTTGGAGGAGAACGCCGCCGGCGGCGGCGGCCGTGGGATGGTCGTGGAGTGGTGCAACCAGCCGGAGGTCCTGTCGCACCCGGCGGTCGGCTGCTTCGTGTCGCACTGCGGGTGGAACTCGACGACGGAGGCCATGGCGGCCGGCGTGCCACTCATCGGCGTGCCCTGCATGCTTGACCAGCCAACGAATGCGTACATGATCGAGGAGGAGTGGGAGATCGGTGTCAGAGGAGAGCTTAACAGTGAGGGTGTGTTAGCTGGGATGGAGCTGGCGAGGTGCGTTGAGCTGGTCATGGATCAAGGTCCGAAATCAATGGCGATAAGGGAGCGAGTGAAGGCTTTGAAAGAGAGATTTCGGCAGGCGGTAGATGCAGGTGGGCCGGCAGAGAGAAACCTTGAGGACTTTGTTGGCTCTGTCCAGCAGGTTTGTGGTTGTGTTAGGGTCAGTGATCGATAGCTTTCGTCCTGTCGAAATCGCTGAAGTTATTTGTGGAAAAATCTGAATGTCGTACATGTTCATTAAAATGATTTCTGCCCGATATTACTGTTGGAGTACTTTTGGTATACCAAGTACCTACATGTGTGTGTGTGCGCGCGCCGCGTGAAAATGTGGTATATGCAGTAGAAGTACGAACTTAAAAAGTGACGACTCAAAGCCCGTATATGCAGTCAGAAGTGACGGTTCTATTTTAGTCTTCTACTCTATTTAGATATAGAGACTAAAACGGACTAAAGGTTAACAAAGACCAAAACGCCCCCTTCTCTTCCTCTATTGTCGCCTACCATCATCGCTCCTCTCCATCCCCACTCCATCCCCACACTGCCATTGTCGTCGGGGTTCCTGCACGGTGGGGAGATCGAGGGAGCTCGTCGGGGTTCTTGCCCGGCAGCTGGAAGCAGATACGTCGCCGGGGCATCACCGGCGGCGGTAGGGGTATTCCATGGAATGCCCAAGATTTGGTGAGAACAATAAATAGGTATACACACCATTAATATACATGTACAATCTATTTTTTAATTTGACAAAAAACACAATTTTTTTTTGACTTGGAATACCCTGTCCTTCAATTCTTGCTCCGCCAGTGCGGGGCAGCCTCTATCTTCGTCTTAATTACCCTCGTTGGCCACCAATGAACGGGCATGCTCTGTCTTTGTCATCTTCCCTTCGTCGTGGGCCTCGCGGCCACCCAGCGGGCGTAGGGGCAGAGACCTTGGTCATGGCCGTTGAGCGAATGCGGGACCCCTTTGTCTTGGACACTTATTGGGCACCGACCACCGAGCAGATGCGGGCATGGCCCCCTTCACTGCGACTCATGAGGGAGAAGAGAGAGCGGGCATGGGCTGTCCTTTTGGGCTTTTAGTCCCTGTACCACCCTCTCAAGGGACTACACTACACTATAGGACTACAAATTATTAGTCCCCTAGCTTGACAACTTACTACCACTTTTAGTGCCCTAGATTGGCAACTTAGAAACTAGAAGGACTAAAATTCAACTTGTCGGTGGATGCCCTAACCCATTTCCGAAATCATATACCCGTGTGATTTGGGTAGGGTATGGGTAAGTCTGTTGGTACTAGTTGATTAAGGGTAGGGGTGACGCCGTGCGGCGGGGCAGCTCCCTTGCGGCTGGGGCGAGGCCGGGCACGTAGATGGACTGGGAGAAGACTCAATGGGTATGAGTTTAACCAATGGATATAAGGGTAATTAGGGGAGGGTATATATTAATGAATTTTTCAGAAATGAATTTGGGCATGGGTAAGACCGGGTATGTTCATACCCTCCCAAAAGACAAACAGAGGAACTATTTAGTATGGCCTCATGGAATTTGGGCATAGAATTGAATCGCTAGAAGTGAAGTGGACTGGCTAACTCTTGACACGAATATCGCTAGTACTCTTGTCACCCCTAGGCATGTGTTATGTACTAGTAGGTTGCCAGTTTCAGTCTTAAGAAGGATGAGCCTATTTTTGTAAATAGCGATTAACAGAGCCCATTTAAGCGAGGTGCTCATATTGTCCGTCTCTGTTAACAGAAAATGTGTCTCTGAAAATATTTCGAGATGTTAACCGAAAATGCGTTGTCTGCATGCATGCGGGGAAAAAATATATATGACAGTCCTAAAACTGCCGAGTGTGACGATTGCAGTCCTAGATAGCAATTTCCTCGTGCTAGAGAAAGCAAGCGGTAGGAGCAAGATTCAAAGACATTTGGATCCATCGCGAAGGAACATGTGCGCGTGAGTGTGGGTCTATGAATCATTGTAACACTTGGAGTGTAACTTTTATTTTATGTTACTATAGGGCGTATATTTATAACATACTTTATAGTTCCATTAATGTGTTACAACGTGGTGCTCTATTGTAACATTTTGCTTGTAACACTAATTTTATGTTACTAAAATTATTGTTAGTAACACATTTTTATGAAAAAAGTGTTTTGTGTTACAACTAAAGCCTGTAACACACTCTATTTTGTGTTACTTGTGAGATTTCATTGGAACACATTGATGAATATGTTACAAGAAAGTGTTACAATATCTTTGTTGTGTAGTAGTGTACGACGAGGGACAGGAGTTGGAAAAGACTCCGGCTAGAGTGACCTTCGTGGTCGAGAAGGGCTCGCCGACCTGGCTGCCCATATCCTCCTCAACGGAGAGTAAGTTCGCGGTAGAGAACCGAACTTCGGTAAACAAATATTGTGTCACTTGTCTCCCTTTTGATATTTGTGATCCTCTTGGTTTGTGCTAGCTCGTGTGCAGGTGCATTTTTGTGAAATACAACTCTTAGTAGGTACATACAGCTTGGAGCAAAGGATTGGAATCGGAGGCAACGAGTTTGGAGCTAGCTGTGCTGAACCCGTGCATCTCGGACATGTCCGAGTGACCTTCTAGACATGTCCGGTATTTATCACTTGTGCTGATTTTATTTATCCATCACTCTAATCTTTGTGTTGCAGGGTTGTAGCTCCTTGATTTACCTTATGCTTGTCATATTCTTAGTGGTGTACTCTTGAGGTGTTATATTTCTCTGATTTGGAGCTCTCAAGTAATTGGTAGCTCCCACACTAAACGTTTCCGCATCTTAAGGTGTTAATTTTTAGAAACGCCTATTCACCCCCCTCCAGGCGACATCCTCGGTCCTTACACCGATGACAACCTAAATGGCACCACCGGAACCATTAAGCTCTAACCGGGAGCAACAACTTGGGCGCCACCCAAGGTGATCGGCGCCTCCCGACGACTTCACCAACCATGCCGGGCATCACGACAAGCACCTAGCTGATGGAGGAGTGCCCACATAACTTCTTGACATCGAGCCAATCTTCTTCCTCGACAACCACCGCTACTACACCTCAGAATTATCAAAGGTGCTACGGGATGTTCTCCATCCAGGTGGGATCCTTTTGCACACACACTTAAGGTTGGCTTTCACCCACTGACGTGCTCGGCACCGTTGCAACCATCTCCGAGAGCAATAGAATTCCATCCATTGAACCAGCATCAACAAAGGTCATAGTCTTCATCTTCGCCCAACTCATTCCCTCGACACAAATGGATGCAACAATCTTTAGGCCGTGCTACTTGATCAACCCATCAACAACAATAGCCGTGTAGAACCACAAAGGTCGGACGCGCTGTCGGGGAAGGGGGGGATGTCACATATTAAATCAGCAGCCCAATAAGGGCCCCCTAGGGCTTAGCGATGCGCAAGGCCAGGCCTGGCGACCGCCGCCACCTTCCGTCGTCATCACGTCATCATCTTCGTCATTAAGTAGTAGATATTTGGGGAATAAAGATAGGAATAAAATAGGAAATAAAGGGAGAGATTTATTTAGATGCAAGTCTTCCTCGAGACTATAAATATAACGGACTTGTAATCAGTTGAATCTTAATCGAAAAAAATTAAAGGGGTAACACCTAACAGCTCCTGTCTCCTAGCTCTCTCTCTCCCTCTCCAACCCTAGCGCTGTGCTGCCCTCCCCCCACGCCGCCGCCTGCGCCGCCGCCACAGCGCCAGCGCCAGGCCGCCGCCGGTGCTACTATACATCATCATCGTTGCCTCCTACCTCACCGTTCGTCACCAGTCTACGTCATCACGCCGCCGATCGTCATCACCATTGCCATCACACCGCCCCAAACCGACCGCCGCTGCCCCCAACGCCGCCACCGGCCACGTGTCATGCCGAAATCGATCCGGTTTGTGACACCCCATTTTTGATATATTTAGTTTTTTGAGGATCACATCGAGCTAACAGCACGCAGAGT
Source organism: Hyparrhenia diplandra (assembly GCA_015847255.1). Classification (NCBI taxonomy): domain Eukaryota; kingdom Viridiplantae; phylum Streptophyta; class Magnoliopsida; order Poales; family Poaceae; genus Hyparrhenia; species Hyparrhenia diplandra. Next base: position 177,227 of record JADLZK010007522.1, on the reverse strand, counting down.
GGACGGAAACGTGTCAAGCGATTACATGGTGTCTCACACGAGCCACTGTGCGATGATTTCGCATAATTTGTTTCCCCACACGTCTCTAGAAACGATTTTAGTCTATCCGCTTCAAGAGAAAAAAAGATACCTCTAAAACTCATTTTGTCAGTGGCATTAAGTCGACACCTAGCCATTTACTAGCTATATAGTGATCCAAGATAAGCTCCTCGGGGAGTGCAAAATAATGATTATTAAGGCTAAAGTTAAGAAATAATAGTAATTTAGGGACTAAAATTATAGTTTACATGTGAGTTAAGCCTCCCAGAGGGCTGCAGCCCGGGCAGCCCTGCCCCTGGATCCGCCCTTAAGCTATACTAGCAAAACATGCCCGTGCGGTGCACCGGGACGTATAAATTGTTGAATGGTTACATAGACTTGAGTTTTGAAGATTTATTTATATAGTGGCCACGGTATCTGAAATAGTGTCTTGGAATCAAATTTTGTTGTATCTAGAAATATATTGTTTTAACTTGTATATTAATTTTTAATTTAAAATTAGTCTCCACACCATGATTAGACACGTCCTTTTGATTAACTCATATAAACACGGGCGAGATGTAGGTTCTAAACTTGTAATATGTCTCCGACCAAGGCGCAGGTACACCTGGCCGCGCCACGTGCGCAGAGGGTTGGTGGGGTGAAGGTGTGACGGCTATTGATACAAATTTTGAACAACGATTTATGGTAATTACAAGCAAAATATATTATTATATTCTTTTGATACGATTGTCAATATTGTGACCAGTGAGATGAAATATAACTTTTCAAAAGGCTAAACTTAATTTCTTATGGACCAACGTTATATAGACCGCAAATGAACAAAAAAATATCAGACTGTACATCTTTGCTAGCAGTAGAAACTGAATTTTTTTGATAATATCCTTTCTTTTTATTTTTTTTCAAGAGCACGCCCTAGGCGCGTTTTTCATTAAGCGAAAAGAGTGTTACAAACTTTGCTCGATCCGGTAACACGAGCATTACCTGGATCACCACCCCTACTTCTACTGGATCCTACATGAGGGATTACATTGGAACAAATTTGCGACTAGAAATAAATAAATATAGAGATCAAGGCCTAACTAGCCAATCTCCTCTTCCGCGATCCCTGTCATGTTGAGCTCCATGGCGGAGAGGTCGATCCCTCCTCCTAGCGAGCCTCGAAACAACTCCTCTTTTTTTCAGTCATCTTGCCCCCAAAGGCAACCACGAACTTCTGCTCAATCTCTCGAGTCCACGGCCTCATCCCCGACACCTCGTCGCCGAAGCTTCTGGCGGCACCCTTACGTGCTTGAGCGGTTGCATTGGGGGTGCGCGGTTTAGCCGCAATACGTCCACTCCTCCCGTAGAGATGACACCGGCGTGCGGGAGCGGCGTAGACTGGGCCCATCCTTGAGCAGAGGAGTGTCGAAGGGGAGGCAAATCGCTGCCTCCGGCTCCTCCCCGGACCGGCAAGTGTCACATGTTCGACAACGCCGTCGGTGGAGAGTATGCACGGCGGCTTGTTGTCGATGTCTGCATCAAGCGGTGGAGGAGCAGACGGGGAAGCCTCGAAAAGAGCGACGAAGGGACCTGTTGGCATTTCTTAGCGCAATCACTAGAGACAGGTATAAAACCTATCCCTGGCAACGGCGCCAGAAATGCTTGTTGATATTTCTTAACGACATTACTAGAAATAGATAATAACCCATTTCCGGCCGGTAACGGCACCAGAGATGCTTGTTGGCACCCCATAGTGCAACCACTAAGAATAAATAATATTCTCGAAATCACGTTAAGAGATATCGGATGATAGATGGATTCATGTGTTTACTTTAGTCAATCCGCAAGTGCACGGATCTATCATTGTAGCATTTCACCCGGTGGTATTCGGGTATCATGATTTATATTTTCCCAAGGGAAGGCAGGCTTGTGTGGTTAGCTAGCATAATGATGATGATGATCCACAATGTATTTATGAATAACCATTAGTCAATTGTAGGGGTAAGAAGAATAATATTCAGGATAGTGACAAACACACATAAGCTACTACACCACTAGGGAGAGAAAAGGATAAAAGAGAATCTACAATTGAGAAGGTGGTTCTAAATATTGCACATGGGTGAACTCTAGTTTTACATGTGAGGAGGTTAAATCATGATAGGATTACGATCATATGATGAGGAGATGCCCGCGGCTAGTCTCGCTAGCCGATGGACACTTTCGTAACTCCAACTCAACATCCGAACGTGGAGGAATACGATGGGCGTAACAGGGGCTGTCACCACCTGCCCCCTACCTCACTACCGTGGGATGCCGACATTTCGATGATTACTATAGACACGGACACCACGTCCACGTGTATAGAAAACTACCTAAATCCCCCGGGACTCCGACCCCTACGGATCGACAAGCAAGGATAAAGGTAAACCCGAAGGTACACCAAACCATCATAATCTACATAAACCGACCACTCTCTAGCGAGTCGACACATGACGGTTAATTCTATAAGTAGCCAAGTTCTATCTACTAATATGTCAACTAGATCATAGTTCACACATTAATAAGATAACATGAGGGTAACTATACTCTAGTTCGAACGCATTGCAATATGAGTATAAAGACTTGAATATTGAAAGGAACTCCATAATAATATTAATATTACCAAAAGATCCTTCCAAGGAGACAAGCCCTCCTTGAAGCTCAATCTTGCTCAAAACTACAACTAGGACTAAAGAAAGTGAGTGAAGTGCTCAAGGGTGTGTGTTGTGTGTTGGAAGGGGGGTGTGGCCTCTTATTTATAGTGATGTGAAAGTGGTTTTGGCGGGAGTTTTGGCACCAAATCCCTGAAAAAGCACCGCCATGCACCGCCTCGGCTCCTCCTGAGTCGGACCGGGAGACAAGGCGCGGCGGGATCGGGCATGGGGCCGGTGGCCCGCTGTAGGTCGCCTTTTCGGAGGTGTTTCGGTCCGTTTTGCTTCGGTTCTGGCCTGTCACGTTCCCCTTGGTCAAAGCGCATTTCCCGAGTTTGCACTTTACTCTTTATTTGGCGTACTCTCACCTGTTTCCGTGTTTGTTCCTACAAAACAATTATTCTCGAATACAAGTGGAACTAGGTGAGTAGTAACCGTTTATTTGACATAAGTGTGTTCCATCTCTCTTAATTAGAGCTAAGTTGGCGGTATAAGATGTATGATAGTGACCGCCAACAAACTCCCCTAAGCTTAACCTTTGCTCGTCCCGAGCAAATAGCTAAGTATTTAGGTTGATGATCGAGAGTTGCTTCAATGCCGATATAAATCAAAGTGTACCATGTTTATAACAAAGTGTTCACTTATTGTTTAAATAAGTTGGCAATTTTCATCTATCCTTATTACTCGAATCATATGGGTCTCATAACATTTTTTCTGCATTCTTGGGCGATTGCAAGATAGAAACAGTTTTGTAGAGCTACTACTTCTTTTATTCTTTTGAGTAACTATCCATCCGGGATTTTATCTAGCATATGTATATTTTCTTTTTTTTTCTCTTTTTTTTTGAATACTTGAGAGAGTGTGATGTTCTCTCTCTCTTTTTTTGGAGAGGTGGGCTCTTCTCACCCTAGACTTGTGTCTTTTATTTCCTCTCTTTTTGGAGATGTGGGCTCTACTCGCCCTCAGACACTTATCCATTTTTCATCTCTTTTTTTTTTTAGATTCAGGTTTCCCGGATGTCAAGTTCTCTAAAAACAAAGTTATAGTAGGGTCTCTTTGTACCATATCATATCCGGCAATAACTTAGAAGTGGATCATGTTCTTGCAACCCATGTTTATCAAGTTTTTAGGACAAGACAATATTTAGCCAACAAACTTAAACATCAAGGAATTCTAAGTTATAAACTAGGTGCAAGGCGATTCATAAACAGAGCAACTATTCATCATTTCATCTTAAGAGAAACCTAAACCTTTTTATGTCAAATAAAGGAGTGGAATATATTCTTTTTGTTGCTTTTACCAATTTTTTTATTGAAAGGAATGGGAAATGTCTTGGGAAATTAAAGGCTTACTGGTGGGGGTCCTCCCCAAGGCGGCTCAAAGCCTACGGGTCGGGATTATATCCCATGTGGAGCCAAAAGGCTCTCTCTCTGTCTTGTGGCGCTTACTCCTCTCGTCGCGGATGTCGGTGAACTCCCGCGGTACTCCTAGTGGCGCCGATCTGCAGATCTGTACATAAGAGTGGAGTGTATCATGAATATTTCTAGTACTCACCTCCGTGCCGTGGATGCGTGTGTTGAGGTCCCGATCGTCCGAGGCTCCTCCGGTGTGTCGGCGTGGTGATGGAGGCATCCCCCCGGACTCGGAGGAGATCTCGTGCGTGCTCGTCCATGCCGAGCCGGCCGTTGACTGTGGTCTCCAACGACATATTTTTCCCCGTCGACTTACTACCATAAAGGGAGTAAAACTATACCTTATCATACTCATATACATTTATAACTCACATATTTCCACTTGTAGTGTCCAAATTATTATTGTGCAGATTTATATAAGAAACAAGTGGAAAATATACCAAAAGGCGCCTCCCTGGAAAGCGCATTTCTGAAGAACATCAAGCCCAAGGGAGAAATGGACCAAATACGCAGAACTGGGCCGAGCCAACGCCGCCCTACAACTTTTCAGGCCCAACAACGCCACCCTGCCGAAGCCCGAGCCAGGCCGGCCCCGCGGGGGTGCGCGCCACCACACTGGTGGCCGCACCCTGGCCGAGGCGGCTCGGGCCCGGCCCGGCGAGGCGGTTTGTTACCTTCCAAAACCGCGCGTTGCCGGCGTTGGTTGGTCGGTTTGGCGATTTAGAAGGTATTCCTAGGTCGGTTTTGCTCCTTCCATGTGGGGATGGCTATTTTCCAAAGAGCCCCCTCTCCTCTACCTATAAAAGGAGGCTCTCTCCCCTCATTCAACACACACCATTCCAAGGAAGAGTCTCTCCCTCTCCTCTAAGAGAGCTCTCCCCTCTACTCTACCCCTTCACTCCAATGGGCTTAGGCCCTCATTAGTAGTAGAGAGATTGGCGGAGGAGAGATGTGAAGGGCTGAGAGCGAGGGGAAGTGCTCGGGACTTGTCGGTGTCTCCCTAACCTTGTACCTCGGTGGATTCATGCTTGGCTCCTTAACGGGATCTTGGCTAAGTAAGCTTCCACGATTCCGATAATCTTTATTGTCTTTTGTTTATCCACGATTTATCTACTTGTTTGCGGGATTGATAGTCGTTCCTTCGGGGGCGGCGCTCTAGTAGAAGGACCCCGGGGGGACGGGTAAGCCTTGTTAACACGCTAGAGTGATAATCACTAGTGTAGACGTGGTGTCCAGGCTAGGGGTTGCCTATCTTTTTGTGGCGCATCCCACGGTTGAGGGGGTAGGCGGCTTTGGTCGTGACAAGCCTTGTCCGTCCCTTGAAATCCCCCACGTTCGGGTGCGGCGCAGTGCTAATTGCCTGACACTCGTTCTTTGGGCGTGGGCCGGTGCCCGGTGAACAAGTAGCTCGAGACGGCTAACCATAGACATTAAAGGTGTAGGGATCCTTCTCGCTAATCCTCCCCATCTTTGGTCGTATGTGTCCTTGGGCTTAACTAGTTTGGAGAGAGTACATCCGTTCCACTGTGAAAAATACGATACCACGAATATTTCCGGTGAAAGCTACAACGACAATTCCGTGCGCTTGAGGATTTATCGTGTGCGTTAAGAAACGTCAACAAGCTTTACGGCGCCGTTGCTTGGGAACGGTTGCTATTATCTTCGAACTTAGTGAGTCCTCGTAACTATCCTAAAAAAAAAAAAATTCAAAATAGTTATTTATTTTCTTTTTTCCAAAATGAAGCCCACACCTTTTGAAAACCCTTACGCTTCAACGGAGGAGTTCACGAGCCACAATCTTTTCAAAACCAAAACTTTCATCCGGCTATGAACTCCATCCATACTTAAAATCTATTGTTCGGGCAGACCCTTTCTCTGCTACCACACCGAAAACCCATGTAGCCACCTACGAGTTTTTGAGGAAATATGTGCGTGCCTAAGCATTCTGGCATGACACAAGAAAATATCATGTGGACGTTGTTTCCGTTTTTCCCTCTTAGGGAGAGCGGAACAATGGTACACGAATGTCGTAGGAAGTTTGAATGGGGATTGGAAAGAACTCAAAGACAATTTTTGTCTAGCATTCTTCCCCATCAACACCCTACCAAGGACAATCCTCGATTTCGAGCAGGACGAGAAGGAGTCCATAGGTGCAGCCTGGGCTAGGTTTACAATGTTAATACATGCTGGCCCAGACTTGTCGTTACCCGTTAGTGTGCTTTTGCATATCTTTTGTTCGGGTCTTGACACAAACGCCGCCCTATGCCTTGACATGACCATCGGAGGGTCATTTTCACGTAAACCTACAACGGAACAGAGGAAAATCCTAGATCACATCCTAGAGAAGCATGCTTCTCCCGTTGTAGAACCTACTCCCCTCCGCAACAAGGGCATGTCAAGTTTTGAGGAGCCCTCATCAGTCGAACCATACCACGTATCACCAATAGAACCGACTGTTGAGCCCTCACCCGAACCACGAACACCGAAGAAAGGGATGCTTCATCCTTCGGCGTTCCCAATCAAATTCGAGGATCATGGGAGAACCTTGAACCTTCTATGGCACGAATGGAGCAAATGGAGCACAACTCCAGCTAAGGAATCTTCCTCTAACATGAAACCTTCAAAAGAATGGTTAATGGAGGTGAAACGTTCTTCTGAAGCAATTCAGATTCTTTCACCTTCCACGACCATACCTTGTTCATTACGAGGAAGTTCCTTAGATGCCCTATACAACCCAACAAATGAGGCAAATATCATGTCACAATTTCTTGCGGAAACCCTTTTGGGTAATTTGCCGCTAGCCTCGACCGATAGACTTTTCAAAGGTCAATTCGGCCTCATCTTTGCATGTTGTGGGATTGCTAGGGCCGTGCCAATAAAAATTCATGAAAACAAGGTTCACTTAGACTTTTATATCTATCCCATCCTTGACTTTGATCTTCTCATAGGCTACCCTCTCGAAAAACTTTTTCACGAAAAACCCAATAGAGGAAAGCCATGATGAGAAGTTGGGAAAAGAATGCTTGTACCTCTCACCTAGAAATCCCAAAGGTGAAGCATATTCCCAACCAAAACCCGTTCGAGGGGACGACATTCATAACTCCATTCGATTCACCTAAGTTGCTTTTGCATCCTAGTGAAACGAAACACCTGTCGCCTTCACTCGAACGCAAGGCATGTCCCTCTGGCCATCAAAACGTTGTTCTTGACAAAGATCAAGATTCAACGTTCATCCTTCATGACATATCTTGTGAGGATAAAAACTCATGTGCCATGGACATGCATGAAGCACCAACTCTAGAGACCAATGTAGAAACTGCTAAAGGGAATGAGAAGTTTTCTTTTAAGATCCCCCATGTTTTATGCTCAACTTTTTGGATCTCTAGAGTTGTCTCGCTTCTTACCATGTGCCCCTACGAGGACCCCAACCTTCTCTTGATCCCTACTCACAAACTTTTCAAGAGGATGGTTGTGGATGTCTTCGTGTATCACAAGTTTTGCCGATATCGTAGTGGCACGATGGTACTAACCTTGCGGCTTAAGCTTAAACGCCAACTTTTTAGTGGTGAATCCGGGAATTTCACCACCTTTTATAGTCTGCAAAAGAAATTCCCAAGGTCAAGCTTTACGACCATAAACAAAGCACTGCCGGGAGATAACCCGGATCGTAAAAAAAAAAAAAAAAAAAGAGATGAATAATTCTCTCTTATCATAAAAAAAAAAAAGAACAAAAGTCGTTCTCTTTCTCTTTTTAATAAAAAGCAAGAGCATGTTATCAAGTTAGTGTGCACCTTCGGGTACTCTTGTCACTAACCAATTCAGGTGGAGATCGATTAAGAAGATCAAAAGAGGCATGCGATGCTTGAAAGCATGGGGCCGACATCAGCAAAAATAATAATAATAAAAAATTGATGCCCATGGATGGTGGAACACACTCAAAAGGAGACCCGGACTTTGCACACTTGACTTTTGCACAAAAGTCCAAGTGTGGGGGAAGATGGTGAAAACCTCAAGTTCCATCTACCAAGGTGTCGTATAAAAAAAATGATGGTAAAAAAAATGATGTCACCCTTCTTGCTGAAAAAAAAAAAACAAAAGAATTATATAAAAAAAGAAAGAGAAAAAGGATTGAAAAAAAAAAGAGAGTGTTATCAAAATATATATATATATATATATATATATATATATATATATATATATATATATATATATATATATATATATATATATATATATAAAAAATAATAAGAGAAGAGAGGAGCGAGGCTAGCCCCGCATGGTCAAGATACAAACCAAAGTGCGGCCGACTCCACCCATCATTGCTTCCACAAGCAAGAAGGGTTTTTGTCTCTCATCCTTTGCGGCTACCATCAAGACCCATGGTCCATAAACATGTGTGTGTGACCTAGCCTTGAGGTGCACCTGAGCAGAGCCATGATGCAAACTGTAGCAACAACTTCAATGTCACATTCACAAATGTTGCCGGTACGTATATCCAGGTATGCAAAGGAACAAAATGTTCATCAACACTTTTACTCATGTTTGTCTCCATGAAAACAAAACTTCATGCTTCCTTTGTTATGTCATATGCTTGAAGTTTGGGTGTATTCACATGTGATCACATGAGTTGCATCCATAGATCTTTTGAATTGAGCATGGTGCTTAGGTTAAAAAGATCTCCTTTAATCAAAATTCGACATGGTGTTAGATTTTGGTTAATGAACTTGGAGCTTTGTTGTCATGATCTATGGGAGTATTTTATGTTGGAGACGAATCAAGGCTATGCTTACACTGCCTCTTTTATGAGCCTTGCTTGAGTCATGATGAGGTGAACAAATAAAAATAAAATAAAATAAAATAAAATAAAATAATAAAGTTCTCACAATAAAGGCTCCACGGTATTCTTGCCGATAGAGCCATGTTGTTGTTTTTGTTTTGTTTTCTTTGTTTAAAATAAATAGGTACAAGAATAAGTGTGGGGGAGATCTCTCAAACATATAAGCACACCCATCCGAGATCTCCCCAACACAAATGCACGAGCGCCGGGCAATTCACGATGGAGAAGGACGAGATAAACTTTTCAACCCCAAGTTCCTTGTCCCGTTTTTGTGATGACATCAAAAGACAAGCTTGGGGAGCCTCCAACCACGCGACCATTCACAACTTAAATCATTGCGCACACAAGCTAGCACAACCATGAAAGGTAAGTAAAGAGCTAGCTTGGGGGAGAACTCCAAGAAAGGTAACGTGTATCTCACATTTTGATTATATTCTCTATCTTATAAAATGATGAGTTATGCTAAAAAAAATATATATATAAATAAATAAAATCCATTCCTATACATATGAGCTATGAAAATGTTTAGATTTATTCCCTTGTTGAAATGATGAATAGTTGCTCTGTCTTATGATTTGCACATTGCCTAGTTTATAATTCGAATTTCTCTAAAGTTTGGGTTTAGTGGCTAGGTCTAAAAACTCGTCTGAAAAACCTGATTCATGTGGGTTGCATAAGCTCTATCTAGTCTAAGTTGTTGCCAAGTATGATATGGTACAAATAGATTTGCTATGATTTCGTCCAAAAAGAGAAACTTGACATCCGGAATCTAATTTGAAAAGAGAAAAGATATGGGCTATGTTAAAAAAAAAGAGAAAAGAGATGAAAAATGGACATGTGTCCGAGGGCGAGTAGAGCCCACATCTCCAAAAAAAAAAAAAAAAAAAAAAAAAAGAAGAAAAAAGAGAGGAAATAAAAGACAAAAGTCTAGGGCGAGTAGAGCCCACCTCTCCAAAAAAAAAAATATATAATAATAATAAAGCCCATACTTTCTCGAAAAAATATACAATCTAAATAAATAAATCCCTGATAAAAAGTTGATCGAAAGGATGAATGATAAGTATTTCTGTTATAACCGCTTCTATCGCAACCGCCCAAGACTTTGAGAAAAGCTAAAAAGCCCCGCTACGATGAAAGGTAATAAAGGGCGGGAAAAAAGATGTGCCATTTTATTCAAACTCTTGTAGAAAATATTATTATAACCCCGGCACTTGTGAAACGTAATGTCGGCATAGTAGCAACTCCCGATCAACAACCAAGTACTTATCTTTTTTGCTCGAGGGAGGACGCAAAGGGTAAGCTTGGGGGAGTTTGTTGACGGTCGCCAACGACATATTTTTCCCGTCGACTTACTACCATAATGGGAGTAAAACTATACCTTATCATACTCATATACATTTATAACTCACATATTTCCACTTGTAGTGTCTAAATTATTATTGTGCAGATTTATATAAGAAATAAGTAGAAAATATACCAAAAGGCGCCTCCTGGAAAGCGCATTTACGAAGAACATCAAGCCCAAGGGAGAAATGGACCAAATACGCGAGACCGGGCCGAGCCAACGCCGCCCTACAACTTTTCGGGCCCAACAACGCCACCACGCCGGCCCGAGCCAGGCCGGCCCAAAAAGGGTGCGCGCGCACCACCTGTGCGGCCGCACCTGGCCGGGCGGCTTGGGCCCGGCCGGCGCGGCGGGTTTGTTACCTTCCAAAATCGGCGTTGCCGACGTTGGTTGGTCGGTTTGGCGATTTAGAAGGTATTCCTAGGTCGGTTTTGCTCCTTCCATGTGGGGATGGCTATTTTCCAAAGAGCCCCCTCTCCTCTACCTATAAAAGGAGGCTCTCTCCCCTCATTCAACACACACCATTCCAAGGAAGAGTCTCTCCCTCTCCTCTAAGAGAGCTCTCCCCTCTACTCTACCCCTTCACTCCAATGGGCTTAGGCCCTCATTAGTAGTAGAGAGATTGGCGGAGGAGAGATGTGAAGGGGCGAGAGCGGGGAAGTGCTTGGGACTTGTCGGTGTCTCCCCAACCTTGTACCTCGGTGGATTCATGCTTGGCTCCTTAACGGGATCTTGGCTAAGTAAGCTTCCACGATTCGATAATCTTTATTGTCTTTTGTTTATCCATGATTTATCTACTTGTTTGCGGGATTGATAGTCGTTCCTTCGGGCGGCGCTCTAGTAGAAGGACCCCGGGACGGGTAAGCCTTGTTAACACGCTAGAGTGATAATCACTAGTGTAGACGTGGTGTCCAGGCTAGGGTTGCCTATCTTTTTGTGGCGCATCCCACGGTTGAGGGGGTAGGCGGCTTGGTCGTGACAAGCCTTGTCCGTCCCTTGAAATCCCCCACGTTCGGGTGCGGCGCAGTGCTAATTGCGGACATTGTTCTTTGGGCGTGGGCGGTGCCCGAAGAACAAGTAGCTCGGAGACGGCTAACCATAGACATTAAAGGTGTAGGGATCCTTCTCGCTAATCCTCCCCATCTTTGGTCGTATGTGTCCTTGGGCGAACTAGTTTGGAGAGAGTACATCCGTTCCCCTGTGGAAAATACGATACCACGAATATTTCCCGGTGAAAGCTACAACGACAATTCCGTGCGCTGCGGATTTATCTCGTGTGCGTTAAGAAACGTCAACACCCGCTGCCCGATCGGGTGTGGGGTGTAGCCCGACCGGTAGCCTGGTATGTACCACTGGGTTCAAAGCATAGCCGAAAAAGAAACCATGTCTTCGGACTGGCGTGAACCTAGTGGAGTCGGTGCGGGGGTTTGAACAAAGTCCGGTGATGGTGCGGTGATCGTGAAGTTCTGCCCCATCTCTTGCTACCCTCTGATTGACCCGTGAGACACGAGCTTCTGCGTGCTTCGTCGGAAAGGATCCGAACGAAGGTAAGTGAACGGGACTTATACAATGAGTATTCCGGGTTAGGAAGCGGAATCTCCATTGTGTAGCCCTAAAATAATAAATGACTTTCTCGCGGTCATCCGCATCAAGCTTAATATGATGCCCTTGAACCAAGGATTGGATCGTGATCTCGGGCGCGGTCGTCAGAATGTAAAGGACATTCTGTCCTTCTAGCGCACCAACACCATGAGCAATCCGTGTCACAAGGGAAGTGCAATAACAGTGGTGGTAAGCTTGATGGTTTCTAGCATCCAATTAATCATTTCTTTCACGGGAGCAATTTTAATTCTTTTTATCATCGCAAAAAGACATTTCAATTCAGCATCATGAATGCGACGGGGATCATGCCTAGGAAAAATAGTGCTAGACATCCATTTGTGCATAAACCTTAGTGATGGATGTTGTATGTTTGCATTAATGACCTCAAATCTAGCACTAGAACAACCAATATCGATATGTGCATGAAGAAAGCATCACGATTATACCCGCCAAAGGGCTGCATCAAAATCAATTAGGCATTTCGCTTTATCAAACCCCAAAATTTCAGCAATTTGTTTCCATGTGCGATAGTGGTGGGTATGAAAAAAGTCGAAAAGAAATGCCCTCATCATGAACTTTCGAAGTGCACGGAATTGGATAGTGAGCAGTTTAGAGCCTAATTCATCAAGAGGATCTACCTTTGCCCATCCTACGGCTCTCCACATGCGAGGGAATTCGGAATCCATACCTAGTTTTTTGAGAGCTTCATGGGAGAAGCGTGGCGCGTGAGTGAAGGGTCGATCTTTGAGCATATGGTATGCTTGATCTCTCGTGCATCTTGGAGGTCGAGGTACGGAGCGTCGGTTGGGTCGATCATCAAATGTGGGTGGACTTGACGAGGAGCATCGTCTTCGTGCATCGGGCTTCCTTCGGCCGGTGTGGGGAGAGCTTGAGCATTGGGAGAGCGGGAGCTCCTTCTCAACGTCTTCTTGAATGCTCCGGCGATTTTGCTTCCTATCCCGCTCATGTTTGACAAAAACAAGAACAAGGGTGATGTTAGCTCAAAAAAATTCTTACTAGCTCTTGATCATTGACACGTTGGGGCTATTGGGTGCAAGAAGTTTCTTGCACAAGCTCTTGGAGATGAGATAGAATGGAGAGGTGAAGTGGGAGAGTGAAAGTGTGAGAATGAGAGGGGTGGTGAGCTCTCCGGGCACCTCGAGTATTTATAGAGCAAAACACCGGCGACACGGGACCGAGAACAACGGCTACTTCGGCCCACGGCGGGGGACAGCGGGCGGCGTTCCCCGAGGCGGTTCGGCGGCCGGCGCCGGGTGGCCCCCGCTACCCAACTTTGGCGGGGTGGCGGCAACGGTCATGTGTTGCCCTTGACCGTTGGTGCTTCAGGTCGGTTTCGACCTTTGGCTCTAGTTTTTGATTTTTCCCAAGTTTTATTTTAGTCTTTTATAAAATGGAAAATTATTTTGTAATATGTTTTGTATATTTTTTTATTTTATGGCAGAATAAATGGGGTGCTAAAAATCAAGAGTTTTATGAGTTAGAAAATTTTATTATTAGGGCATATTTATTTTATATTAAATTCAATACTATATAGTGTTAGAATAAAAATTTATCTATATATATATATTATTTTTTTTAAAGTGAGTAAATAAATTCTATAAATAAATAAATAAATACTTAATTTATTGCCGACTTACCTCCGGTGCTCCTTCTCTTGAAGAAAGTGGGGTTGATTTGAATATCTTACGCTTTCACTCCCAAAATTTCTTCTAGTGTAAGCTCGTTGTTTTCCTTGGGATCTATTACTATCTCCTTCAACTCTTGGGTGGTTGATCCGTACTTGATGCGAATCATAGAACATTGCTCTTTGGCTTTCTTGGGCTTGACTTTGGGTTTCCTTTTAATGATTGGTTTTAACGGTTTTGTAACCGTTAAAATGACACTGCATCTTGTTTCATCGGGGAGTTGGAACTTGATCCTTCCTGTTCCCATAGATATGGTGGCATTTGCTATGCTTAGGAACGGTCTTCCCAAGAGTAGTGACATGTTCTTCTTTTCCCCATATCCGGGACGACAAAATGCGTGGGGATGTAATCGTTTCTTCACCCATACTAGAAGATCTTACGCTATTCCCTCTACTGTTTTGATGGATTGGTCTGCCATTTGGAGTTGCATTTTGATGGGGGTGAGTGGCGAACATCTCGGTGCATCACTTGTCTTCTTGGACATGATGTTGACGCTTGCCCCCAAATCACGGTAGGCTTTCTTGAAGACGTGCGGACCAATTGCACAAGTGATTGTTGGGTGCCCGGGGATCTGCCTTTCTTTGCGACAAATGGTGACTCTACAAAAACATTTGGGCAACTCGACTCCGAGGGTTACCAATCCTCGTTGTCACCATGTTAACTGTTTCAGTGAAGGTTTCGACTTACGCCAAACTGTCTTTTGATTTAGGCAAAATAGCGAGATGACATTTGAGAAATTTGAGTTTCAATTATTTTATTAAAAGCTAGATTGATTCTGAACAGCAGTAGATAAATTTTCAAGTTTTGAACTAATGGATTCTAACATTTTATCATTATAAGATATTTTCTTGTTTAGAGATTCATTAATCTTAGCTTGACCATAAACTAAATCTTTCAAAGAAGGTTGGTTTGAGTTATAATTGGAATTGTAATTGTAATTAAAACCATTACCTCCTTGTGGACGTCCTTGATTGTTCCACCTATTGTTATTGTTGTTGTTATTACCATTGTTGTTACCTGGATGGAACCCATTGTTGATGAAGGCAAGCTCTTCGCGAGTTTCGGGGCGTTGTTGCCCGAATGTCCAAGCTCTTTGCCACCGAACTTCACAAGTCATGAATGCTTTCGGAGGTGGTAGAGTGTTGTTCATGACTTCCTTCTCGGTAGCTTGATCTCCCAATCTTTTTAGTAACAGGTCCATCTTTGCAACTAGCATGTCCGTCTCCTTGACGTTGTGCATGCCTCTCTTCGTTGGGGCTCGTCTTCTCCCCATGCTTGGTTCTCGATCATCTTCTCGATGAGTGCTTCACTTTTTTTCAACAAAGGAGGGATAGAAATGCCCCTGCAGTAGTAGCATCAAGATGGCCCTTACACATAGGTGTAAGACCATTGTAGAAGTTACAAGTATGAGCCATGTCTCCATGTAACGTGTTGTGGGCGGGAGCAAGGATGTATTCTTGCAGCCTTTCCCACGCTTCGGGAATTGGTTCATTTGGATTCTGGCTGAAATTGGAGATTCTTGCCCGCGAGGGCATTGGTTTTGCCCATTGGGAAGAAACGCGTCTCGAGGCGCAGTGGAGCATTTACTCAGTCTGCTGACTTGAGCTTTGTCTTTGTAGAACCACTCGCTTTGCTTTCCCCACAAGGGAGAAAAGGAAACAAAGGAGCTTGATGGCGTCGGGCTCCACGTCCTTGATGACAATGGTGTCACACACAGCTCTAGGAAATTTTGAAGGTGTGCGTTGGCATCCTCGCTTGGCAATCCATAGAATGGATTGGCCTGTACCATCGTGATGAGGCCAGTGCGGATCTTAAAATTCTTGTCTCCAACGTTGAGTGCTGGCCTAGTGGGGACATTGCCCACCGCTGGGGTTGAATAGTCACGGAGTGTCTTGGCCATGAGTGTTGATGAAGATGGTACAGTGATGATGGGTTCAACCTCCGGTGGAGTAACGACAGGTGTAACGGTGCAGGACCGTCTCTTTCTAATCAACGCCTCGGGATTGTCAATGAAGTTGTTTGGTAGGTTACGACCGATCATATACTATCCCTGTTTTCATCCACAACAGGAAGAAAACAAAAAGAGTTAGCCTGCAAAGACTAGGGCTATCATTCATACATGTGGTTATAATCATCATATGCTAGCTTTATGATTTTTCTTTTTTTAAAACCATGCCTTCCCGACAACGGCGCCGAAAATGCTTGTTGGCATTTCTTAGCGCAATCACTAGAGACAGTATAAAAACCTATCCCCGACAACGGCGCCAGAAATGCTTGTTGATATTTCTTAACGACATTACTAGAAATAGATAATAACCCATTTCCGGTAACGGCACTAGAGATGCTTGTTGGCACCCCATAGTGCAACCACTAAGAATAAATGATATTCTCGAGAGATCACGTTAAGAGATATCGGATGATAGATGGATTCATGTGTTTACTTTAGTCAATCCGCCAGCGCGGATCTATCATTGTAGCATTTCACCCGTGGTATTCGGGTATCGTGATTTATATTTTCCCAAGGGAAGGCGTGGCTTGTGTGGTTAGCTAGCATAATGATGATGATGATCCACAATGTATTTATGAATAACCATTAGTCAATTGTAGGGGTAAGAAGAATAATATTCGGGATAGTGACAAACACACATAAGCTACTACACCACTAGGGAGAAAAAGGATAAAAAGAGAATCAACAATTGAGAAGGTGGTTCTAAATATTGCACATGGGTGAACTCTAGTTTTACATGTGAGGAGGTTAAATCATGATAGGATTACGATCATATGATGAGGAGATGCCCTTCAGCTAGTCCTCGCTAGCCGATAGACACTTTCAAAACTCCAACTCAACATCCGAACGTGGAGGAATACGATGGGCGGAATAGGGCTGTCACCACCGCCCCCCTACCTCACTACCGTGGGATGCCGACATTTCGATGATTACTATAGACCTGGACACCACGTCCCACGTGTATAGAAAACTACCTAAATCCCAGAGACTCGACCCTACGGATCGACAAGCAAGGATAAAGGTAAACCGAAGGTACACCAAACCATCATAATCTACATAAACCGACCACTCTCTAGCGAGTCGACACATGACGGTTAATTCTATAATTAGCCAAGTTCTATCTACTAATATGTCAACTAGATCATAGTTCACACATTAATAAGATAACATGAGGGTAACTATACTCTAGTTCGAACGCATTGCAATATGAATATAAAGACTTGAATATTGAAAGGAACTCCATAATAATATTAATATTACCAAAAGATCCTTACAAGGAGACAAGCCCTCCTTGAAGCTCAACCTTGCTCAAAACTACAACTAGGACTAAAGAAAGTGAGTGAAGTGCTCAAGGGTGTGTGTTGTGTGTTGGAAGGAGGGGGGGGATGTGGCCTCTTATTTATAGTGATGTGAAAGTGGTTTTTGGCGGGAGTTTTGGCGCCAAATCCCCGAAAAACACCGCCATGCACCGCCTCGGCTCCTCCGGACTCGGACCGGAGATAAGGCGCGGCGGGATCGGGCACGGGCCTCACGGCGGCCACCGCACTGGGCGGTCGGCCCGCCTGTGTTTGGCCCGCCCAGCGCCATCCTTCGCGCATGTGGGCTGGTGGCCCGGTGTAGGTCGCCTTTTTGAGGTGTTTCGGTCCGTTTTGCTTCGGTTACGGCATCCACGTTCCCCTTGGTCAAAGCACATTTCCTGAGTTTGCACTTTACTCTTTATTTGGCGTACTCTCACTGTTTCCATGTTTGTTCTGCAAAACAATTATTCTCGAATACAAGTGGAACTAGGTGAGTAGTAACCATTTATTTGACATAAGTGTGTTCCATCTCTCTTAATTAGAGCTAAGTTGGCGGTATAAGATGTATGATAGTGACCGCCAACGCAGACCCCCAAGTCCGCCGGCGATGTCATGCCCGGTCGCAAACTCCGCCGCCACCGGTGAGCCCACCAATCTTCTGCGTCACGGGGCACAAGTGTTGTAGAGCGGTGTGTCGGGAGGTGTGGCGCGAGCTTGAATCCACGGTCTCCACAAGCATTGGGTCAACCCAAGCGGGGAGGCTCTAACAACCTGCGACACTCACCCGCCAAGGGATCGGCGCATAGCCGGCCTTGGTCGAAACGGTGGACTCCCTCGGTGGAGGATGACCCGGCGGCACTATCCTTGACCGGGCGGCCCTCCCCAGCGATGCATGCCAGCGATGTCGTCTCGCCGGCGGCGGTGGCGATGCCGGCCCAGCGTCGTCGGCTTGCAGCGCATCGGCTTCACGCGGCGAGGGGGCATCCACCACCGGGCCAGTCGTCGATGTTGATGTCGAAGTGGGGGTGGACGAAGAAACTCACCCACACGGAGTTGCGGCCTTGGGTGTCTCGCGCTAAGGCGTCGAGGGCACCTCACTTGGTGAGGCGCATCCTCGCACGGCTTCGCGGGGAGGCGCGGCGAGGTTGATGGCGGTGTGCCCGCATCCGGGCGGTGCCGCGGCGGGGAGAGACAACGGCGAGAGGTACCACCGGCGGCGATGTGGTCGTACGCGATACGATTCGCGAGGGGCCAACTAGGTAGGGTGGAACAGGGCGGCGGCGAGCGGAGAGGTGGTGCACGTGTCGCGAGGGCGGTGGCGTTGGACAAGCGTGAAGCCATCCGCGTCGGCCGGGCGCGGCCACACGCTGATGCACGGCCGAGCCGCCGTTGCACGAACAAGCGCTCCATCGGCCGCGGGCGAGATGCGCACGCGGGCACACGAGAGGTTCGGGGAGGTACCGGGGGCGGCGACAAGCGACGAGGAGGCCCCTCAACGGGGTGGCGGCCGGGCGTGAGGCGGAACCGTCCCCCACATAAGGTGTAGGCGCCCCCGCAAGGCTCGACGGACACTAGTACAGGAATTGAACTTCCGTGGCGGTCATTTTGGATTTTCCGTGGCGGGCATTAGAACCGCCACGGAGCTAGGGTCACGGTTAATCGAGCGATTAACCGTGGCGGACTCCATGCCCGCCATGGAAAATCTATTAACCGTGGCCCGGGCGTTTAACAAAAACGCCACCAGTTAATAGATTAACCATGGCGGGCATCGTTCTGGCGCCGCCATGGTTAATGACCATGGAGGTTTTTATAATATGCCCGCCATGGTTAATTAATTCAGGATTAATAAAAAATAATTCAAAAATATTATAAAATTATATAAATTATGATTTAAGCCACATATTAAATAATAAAAATAAGAGAATATTGCCATAAATCTTGAACATGCATCACAATTTACAAAACTAACATGGCCATTCAATTATATATATATATATATATATATATATATATATATATATATATATAAAGCACTTAGATTTTAAAAGTGACCACCACACATCACAATTTACAAAACTCGATCCAACGATCGATTGTTCATTCACGTTTAGCTATGTTACAACTACGGGCCATCCCACGTATAGTCCTTCATGTCTAGCTTATTTCTCCAATTCCGTAGTTCCCATAAGTCCTCGTGTGTGGCAAGGGCGCTCTTAGGGTCGAAGAAATGGCGGGTAGGTAGGACAACGCGTCCTCAACGACGCCCCTACGGATGGCGCCAACCAGTTTCTTGAGCGTAAGGTCATCGAAGCCTTTCATCCAAAAATTTTCCGTGGTTTTTCTTCGTCGGCTCGTGCCCGTGAGTGCGGTACACGCCAGCGTGGGATATGAAGGTACATGTATAGAAACCACACAAGGTTGGTTCCCATAGGTCGCTTAGCACACTTTGCATGCACGATATATGTACGAGAAAATGGTTAGAATATTATGAGACCATTCAATATGGGCGAGCAAACGAGAGTAATGCTACATATACCTCGAAATCTACTTTGATCTTCATTTGATCCTTATGTTTTTCTTTGCGTATGCTCTGCCTCGATCGTATGACTCGGGGTCTTTCAAGTAATCCTTGTAAGCCCTGTACAAAATCCCACAGTGTCATGACTTGCGTAAGTTTGTGGTATGAAATAGTATACAAGTGTCGTGACTTATAGTTGTAGGGCCTCTTCAAAATGTTTATAGAGGCCTTTTGGCGTATCATTCAACGAGTCGGCCCTAAGGGCACATCCATCTGAGGGAAGATTAGCCAAGTAATCCAAAGGCCGGTGTGTGCTGTTGTTTGTATACTGGTCTTTGTTGTTTGTATACCGCAAAGGCTACACCATTTTATTTGATTAGAGATATATAGATTCGGTGTTAATTCAAAAAAATAAAAAGCATTGTTTTTTGACTTACTTGATATGTTGGGCATAGCGAGACAACCCGTACGGCCCTTTGATCTTCTTCATGCAATCGGCGGATGTAGTCTGCCATCTCTCTAACTTTTGCATCGCACAAACTTTTATAATGTTTATATTGTTCGGCCTTGCCCTCTTCTTGAGCTCTTGGTTCCTCTGGGTCTCATTCCAAAAATGAGAAAAAAAAACGCCACGCCTATAAACGCCGGACATAGAAACACAATTGGCTCATTCATCATTCGGGCTATCAATGCTTGCATCCCTGCAAGCACATGTGGTCACGTCATTATAGGATCGAAGAGCTAGAATTAGTGGTGTACGAGCGCGTAATGATCGGTAAACAAACTCACGCAGCATAGAGGGTGACAACGGTTGGTCGAGGTCCCGGCGCCGTA
The DNA here is from genome assembly GCA_015847255.1 of Hyparrhenia diplandra. NCBI lineage: Eukaryota > Viridiplantae > Streptophyta > Magnoliopsida > Poales > Poaceae > Hyparrhenia > Hyparrhenia diplandra. The sequence goes on along the minus strand of JADLZK010007522.1, from coordinate 156,956 downwards.
GCAACCGCCACATTTCGTCGAAGCCTAGTGGCGGTGAAATGTCCTCCTCAAGTTAAAGAGTTCTTTAGGAACCACCGTAATGAAACTCCATCACCCCGATCAAGCGCATCTTTGATATAATCGGTGGAACTGCGAGTGTCCCACTCCTCTTCCTCGATTAGTCGGCCCTTGGGCACCATGAACTTGCCAAGCTCAAACCAAACCGCAGGCGGTCGGGGCCTGACCCATTGTCCCCACCGATGGGGTATATAATTCCTATCTGAGAAGGAGATGTATATTAGCATCATCTAGATGCGTGCGCATACGTAATATGTCGGCTAACTTTGGTTGAGATTATCACGCGTATGCGTACCTAATCTTTGCCGATCTTCCACGGCCCCGGCTTACCCGGCTGTCGGAGGTCCTTTTCTCTCTCCACTAGCTCGCCTGTCGCAATCATCTAAGTATTTGGAGGTCGGGGCAAGAACTTCCTTATCTTCTTTTGATAGCTTCTTCTTCTTCGGGCGCTTGGGGGAGCATTCAACCTCATCGTCCTTCGATCTTTGAGGCGGTGTTGGCAATCCTATGCATGTGTACAAGTTAGCCATGTAATTTTTTTGCTATACTGTCACATGTGTTGACATTAGGCACCAATTAATGCATAGTACCTGTCACATTTTCTGAAACTCCTCGACCATCGGGCGCTTGAACGGCGTGGGAGGGCGGGCGAGCCCCCGTGTCACGCTTAGGAGAAGGTGTCCTCTCCCCGTCGCCGTAACAGGATGTCTTGCGACCGCCTTCTCCTTCCGGTTCTTCCGGAGTTGGGTTCGGACGAGGACTTCCGCCACCTCGGCCACCATCGTCATTGTTATCATCATCGTCATCGTCATCGTCGCCACCACACGGGGGAGGAGGATCTGCGGCCGCTACCGTCGGAGGTGGTGTCGTCGGTTTGAAACAGGGGCAATGTCTTCCTTGTTCCATAGGTACTCCCTCTCCACCCAAAGGTCCTTGAGTACTGTTTCTCCTCTTTCACACCGATATCAATCTCCTCATCACCAAGGCCCGATTCTATGGATTGCGGATAAACGAAGACATACTCGGGTGGGACCGGCTCGTTATTGTACAACATATCGGTCCGTGGTGGACACACCACGGCGTGGCCCACCTCCTTCTTCTTTCCTTCCTGTCAATGGGTATATAGAGAATGCCCGCCGTGGGTTCGACGAGACCGTCGATTGGGTTCTTGCTAGCTCCAGCAGAGGTACTCACACCTTGGATGTTGGAAATACCTTTCTTCATTAATACCTCTTCAATTTTCTTCTCGACTATGTCCTTTATGGCTTCCTCATAGCCTTGCATCCTAAAGTTGTCCTTGTACCTCGCCTCGTGTGGTAGTTGCCCGCGTCGGATGCCCAGGGAATCCACGGTCTTCGGCTATACCTCGAGCCCCGCCCCGAACTTCGGCCCGGTGCTCGGGTCTTCCGATTGCCTCGGTCGGCTCGTCGTGCTCCCTCCTAGGTTGGAACTCCCTGTGCTCCTTGGCCTCTTTGACATGCATCACCTTCTTCTCCACCTCATCGACCTTTGGGTCATTGTACTTGGACGTGTTGCCCGTCTTCTGCTTCTTGGGCTGACGGGCATAGAAGAAGTCACGTGCCCTCTCGGGAAGGGCTAGCAACGGATTCTCTATCCCTTTCTCAGCATCCTCCCTTTCTTTCCGCCGCCATCCAACCTTATGACCGGCATATCCTATCATGTCGAGGTTGTGCCCGAGTTCGTTCTTCTTTGCGAGTTCTTTACCCATTTTAGACTTGGCCTCATACTCTTTCGTTAGTCGTAAGGTTGACGAACTCATCCCTGCACCAGGTTGCTTCAAGAAGTTGTAGGCTTGAAATGGTGACTTGCCCTTACGCACATAGTTTGTGTCTTGATGGTTCCGTAGGGGTGCGGCGCTTTGCTTGCAAATGCACCACACATACTTCTTGCATTTCTTTTTGTCAAAGCCCGCCTCTCGTCCTGGATAATGGAAGAGGACTTTCACGCCTTTCCACACCTTCTTCTTGACTCCTTTGGAACATTCCTCCGCCTAGGTAAGTGATGGGCACGATTTCCTTGGCTACAATGGAGATCCGGTTGCTATAGGTGGTCCCGATATTTTCGGCTCCACGGGATCTCCATTCGGCCCTATCCTCAATATATGATGCACCACCTCGGCTTTACGGTGCCTCCCGTCTTTGGCCTCTTTTCAAGCCCCGACTTCTTGGAGGTGGTGGTCGCCGAAGTGCTAGGGGTGGGACCCGATTCTGCCCCTCCGACCGAGCTCTCTCTTCACCAAACTCTAGGCGTAGAGGCTCCAATGGTAAGCGTCCACGACAACAACTAAAATTAGTCGTGTACTTACTTGAGTCACACGACGTTGTGTTTGTCGTATTCTTACCTTTTTGGTTCCAGTGCTGTCCACTCGAGAACCCCTCGTGTGTTGGGCTCCTCCGGTTGCCGGTCGGATCAATTTCCTCCTCCCTAGGACATTTCTTCTCCGGCCTCGGTGGTGTCAACTCTTCGCTCACGTATCCACTTGTCGGAGGAAGAATCGGACGTGGAGGCCACATCCTCCTCGCTCCGGGCACCCATTGCACGATCTTTATCGGTTGGTTCGGATGCCATTGGGTTCTACGGGAACACATAGAGCATTTTATTATATTGAAAAGGTACAGTAGTACTATGTATAGTGTCACGTAGTCATCTCGAACATAGATTTATTGAATTCCTCTCATGATTACATAGTTTTCCATTTTACATATATAGAGTATTTACCAAAAAACCCAAAAATAAACTAAAAATACACAAAATGTCTAGTATGTAGTAGAGCCATCCCGAGTCATCTCAAATTATATTTATTGTATTCCTCTCATGATTACATATATAGTTTTCCATTTTACATAGAGTAGTTACAAACAAAAAACCAAAAATTTACAAAAAATAGATAAAATAGGTACATATTTTCCTTTTACATAGTACATACAAAAAAATAGAAAAAATAAACAAAAAAATGTGTAACAATACAAAATAAATGTAAAATAAAAAAAATGTGTAAAAATGTGTATTTGGCTCGGAATACCCATCTATCCTTATCACATCGCATCTAAACTCGGTTGCTTGATGTATATGATATACGAGCCGCCCCTCATTTAGCCGCTCATAAGTATGGGGACATTTCATCATCGCTACGCCTCGGCATTAATAGATTCACATCATCGCATATGCCACCGCCTCGGCATTAAGATTCAAATCATTACTAATGCCACAAGTACATAGAGAAAAACCGCCACGGAAGTTCAACACGAGTAGAGAAAATAGAGTCTAAGGTTGAGACTTAAAAAAGAGGTAGATAGAGAGAGCCACCATATGTATGTGACCTCGGCCGTGGAATCGGCTAAGTCCTCCTACCGCTCATTTTCATCCCGAAAGAGCTGCCAAAATTTTTTCGGCGACCGACGCAATAGAACGTAAGCTTGTATGGCAAAAGCATCTCAATTTGGACAAAATTATATCAATTTGGACAAAATTCATCTCAATTCCGGACAAAAGTCATCTCAATTTGGACAAAAGTCGGGGCAAAAGCATCATAGGCGGTGGCATAATATAGTGCTCGGCTAAAAAAATTTCGCATGACTTTCCATCACAAAGATCACAGAAGCATTAATTTTGCATTAATTTCGCATGAATTTTGCATCAATTTCGCATCAATTTTGCATGAATTTCGCATCAATTTCCATCACAACCAAAGATCACAACTAGCATCACAGACAGGGGCGGGTTCCTCACCCGTGGGAGCACGGGAGCGAGGAATTTCTCACCGTGGAGGCGGGAGGAGAGAAGGACAGGGCGGCGGAGGTCCCGGCGGCGGTGGGAGGCCGGGGAGGTGCGCGACGGGGGAGGAGGCGCGGATGGGGAGGCGGCGCCGACGAGGAGGAGGCGCGCGGATGGGGAGGGAGGCGGAGGAGAGGAGGACAGGGCGGCGGAGGTCCCGGCGCGGCGTGGGAGGCCGGGAGGAGGCGCGGACGGGAGGAGGTGCACGGGCGGGAAGGAGGCGCGCGGGACGAGGCGCGGCGGGACCGGGCGGCGTGGAGGCGCCCGGCGTCGCGGCGCGGCTAGGTTTCCTAGCCCGGCCGGGCGCCGGCCGTCGACGGGAGGCGCTTGTGGATGGGACCCGGCGCACCGACGGGGAGGCGCGCGGATTCGGCGGCGCGGGACGGAGGCGGTCGACGGCGGCGGCGGGCGGTCGCCCGGCAAAATTTTCGCGACTCTTCTGGGATGAAAACGACCGGGCGGAGGACTTAGCGATTCACGCCACCGGCCACCTATATAAGCCACGATTTTATATGGCATCGTGGGCGAGCATTTTACAATGCCCGCCACGCAAAAAATAGATTCACAAAATGATTTTGTAACAATTCAAATGTTCATTCAAAAATTCTGAAAATTTTTGTGTGGCCTCCCTATGAGTATGTGTACCCATGAAAAATGTGAAACTTGAATTTTGGATAGTTCTTGCATGATTTAAAAATACAGTCTTTAATTGACAAGTCGGGGACGTTTCGAGAAAGTGCGGCGATCTCCAATACATTTTGGTTCCATTACATAAATGTCGTGACATACATATTTGGTTCCATTACATATTTGGTTCTATTACAAAAGGATCGACTTATTTTTTTTGCCGGGCCGCCACGCTGTCTTCTTCTAACCGTCCGAGTGCGGCACGGGGCTTTGTCTTGGTCCCGATGACATTCCCCACACGCGTGTCTCGACTTCCTTGATCTTGGTTGGATGATCGGTAAAGAGAGTAAACTTTGCGTAGTTGTTGTACTCTTCAGGACTCTCGCACTCCATCGGCTCCCACGATCCTTTGCTTCCCTCCCACGACCGCATGTAGTTGCTTTTTGCCCCCGATTTGGGCACGGGTAGTAGGCTACCCGGGCCACGCGACTTGCGAGTACCCACTCATCATCTCCAAGACTTTCGAGCTGAACGGTGGTTAACCCAACCGTCCCACGTCAACCGCCGTTGGCTTGACCCACCGGCACCGAAAAATGGGTATCGTAGCTCTACGCCATAATCAAGTTCCCAAATCTCTTGGATTTGCCCATAGTATGTCTTTAGTTCCTTGGTGGCCATGTCCATGCCCTCATACCGAACGCCGCTCGCGTGACGCGCTCTTGTTGTCCTTTTCTTTCGTGTGGAACCTGTATCCATTGATGTCGTAACCTTGCCATGTGATGATTTGGCTAGATGGGCCATATGCAAGCATCGATTCTTCCATATCCAGCGTTTAGGGGTATCTCCTGTTCTCGATCCACGCGTTGTGAAATTCAACTTGTGTTGTCTCGGTACCCACCCCTCTCAGGCGCCGGCCACGCTTGTCGCGAATTTCCTCCGATGCTTCTCACCCCACGTTTTCCATTGATACTAACCGGTTTAGAGTGCTGTCATGGGCTTCTTCGATTGTTTCGTGGTCTATATCGGTTCGTACTTTCCTCCCCGCGCAGCCCATCCCCACGGTTCTGCCTTCGTGCGGGTGTTCGGGTAGGCCGATTGCATTTCCATCCCTGATGTATCTAGTGCAGCGTTAACGTACTCTGTGTTGTGTATGCCTCGATCATAGAGCCCTCCGGGTATGCACGGTTAAGGACGGATCTGTTAAGAGAGGACATGAACCGCTCGTTCATCCACCTCTCGTGCAGGTAGAGAGGCCCCAGTTCTTCTATCTAATCGACCATGTGTATCATGAGGTGTGGCATAATATCGAAGAAAGACGGTGGCAAGCACATCTCAAGCTAGCATATAGTCTCCGTGATGAACTCTTTCAAAGGCGGGGAGGTCATTTTCAGCGATGACCTTCTACGTGATGCGATTAAAAAGTAGCACAGGCATGTAACGGCCATCTTCAAGAACTCGGGCGATGCACCTAATCATAATTGGAAGGAGCACCGTCGGATGACATGGCGGTCATGGGCCTTCAAGTTTGATGCCCGTGTCGGGTCTTTCATTGATACAATGCTCTTGAGGTTGGAACAAAACCGGTTGGCAATTTCACATCCCGAGCCATTTGCAAAAATCCCTCTTTTCATCCCGTGTCGATTGTAGCTCGCGGCCGGAAGGACGACTTTTCTGCTATTCCCCCGAGGGTTTGGCGTGAAGTTCGGGCTCGATGCCCATGTCGGCAAGATCCCGACGTGACTTGACACCGCCTTTGTCTTATTCTTGATATCTAGGAACATCCCGACCAAGCTCTCGAAGAGATTCTTCTCAGATGCATGTTATCGACAAAGATGGGGTGTATGGAGCATCTTCCAAGATGGTAGGTACTTGAAGAAAATTGACCGCTTCTTGAATGGGACTTTGGGCAAGGCGGCCGAGTGAGTTCTGTACCTTTCCTCGCCTCGCTTCGCTTCTTCTTCTTCTTGCATTGCTGTTTTGTTCCGCTTCCGCTTCTTCTTTTTCCTTTGGCCCACCGGCTTTCTTCTTCTTTTTCCGAACTCGTGGTTTATGTTCTTCACCATTTCAAACACCTTTGGCCCATACTTTACCCTTTTCCGCTCCTCCGTTGATGTCTCGTGCTCGCCGTCAAAGTACTCATCCATCGAAGTTTCCCGTACACTGTTCTTTGCGAGAGGAATTTACGATGCTTCATGAACACCGCCTTTTTGGCATCCACTAAGGTAAATGGAGCAGGTATTCTCAATGGAAATCAGGCAAGCCGTCTTCCCTTAATCCGCCCGACAATGAAAAAGAGAGCGGGTAATCACCGATGGTGGCCATTATCATTGCCTTTAGAGTGAACTTCTTCTTCTCGGATGCATCCACAATGTCAACCCCTTTCCACAGTTCTGCCATTTCCTCCATTATCGCTCAATGAGCACATCTATATCATTGCCCGGGCCGCTTTGGTCCGGAAATGAGCATGGCCGATAGAAAGATATTTGTGCTTGAGACACTCGTAGGGAGGCAGTTGAATATGGTGAGGGTGACCGGCCAGTCTTTATGCGTAACAGAGGTCTCCGAATGGATTCATCCCGTCGGCACTCATTGCGAATCTTACGTTCCTAGGCTCGTCCCCTAAAATCCCTGAAACATTTCATTGATGCGTTTCCACGTTTTGGAATCCGAGGGTGTCGTAGCTTGCCATCGCCCTTCGATGCGTTCGGCCCGATGCATGCAGGACATCAGCTTGGCATCCTCTCTGGTTCCCAAAAATTGCACGCGAGCGATCCAGGCGGGTAGGTACCACAATCGATAGGGCGGGGATCTTCCTCTGCGTGTAACCATCTTCTTCCTCGTCCTCGGGAGGTGGCATACGCTTCTTGCGTCTTACGCTTCTTGGGCCCTCTTGATGGTCCCTCCTCATCGGTAACACGACAGCCAAAGATTCCTCTTGTAACGACTCACGCCGCGCCGCGACGCAGTTACAAGTCCGCATAGTTACCCCCGGTATAGAATACAATGGTTAGGACACGCATGAAACTTCCTAAGCTTCATGGCCACAGGATCTAATCAGCTTCTTCGCCTCGATAGGTATTGGCGGGCACCTTATTCCCCTTTGGGTAAAACATTGTCACCGAGATACCGTAATCAGTCATTGAAGCTCGTGGTCGACCACCCGTGGGCGAGCCTTCATCATCAACATCGTTAGGTTAAAAACGTAGCACCGCACCTTCGCTTCGGACATTTGCCGTCATCTTTTGTAGAGAGGGTCAATTGCTGCCGCTTCATCTCGCCTAAAATTCTCGAGCCATCTTGGATTGCCAAACAACACGTCATCTTCATCTTTGAGGTTAGCAATTTCCTCGAGCGACATGTCATCAACTCATCGATCGCTCACCATCATCTCCACCCGCATTGTCTTCTCGCCATGCCTTCAAACAGCTTCATCTACGGTGATGTAATCACGATTATCAACTTGTTCTCGCCCTTCGCCCACCACCGGTGTTTCCGTCGTTACGACGGCGGGGTCCTCCGTGATGAACCGCCGCGACACTCGGTTCTTTTCACCATGATACTTCCACACGGTGTACCTCGGCTCCCCGATGAAACCATATTGCAGCAAGTGCTCCACGACGACATCATCCTTGTGTAAGAACATATGCTTGCACCGATAGCACGGCACACCATTTCTTCCGAACCCCGACCGATTCGATGCTTCGTGGCAACGGGCATAAACTTTTCGCGCACATCATCAACGAAATCCAAACCGATCCTCGGCCTGTACATCCAATCTCTATTCGCGCCATGACGGCCTGCTCAAATTAATTAAACCAAACCAAAGAGAGCGATCGATGATTAGAGATCAAGTATCGATGATTAGAGAGAGTTAACTAAAGTTCAAAAGAGGAATACGAGAGAGATCGAGAGAGAGGGAAAGAGAGCACGTACACTTCAAAATGAGAGGGAGAGAGAGGGGAGGAGAAAGAGGGAGAGAGAGGGGGAGGGAGAGAGAGAAGGAGAGGAGAGAGGAGGTAGCTTTAAGAGGGAGAGAGAGAGAGAGATCAAAACTAGATCTCAAAAGAAAGGGAGAGAGGGGGGGGAGAGAGAGGGGGGAGAGAGGGGGGGAGAGAGAGATAAAGGGAGGGAGGGGGGAGAGAGAGGGGGAAGAGAGAGGGAGAGAAAGAGGGAGAGAGGGAGAGAAAGAGGGAGAGATCAAAACTAGATCTCAAAAGAAAGGGAGAGAGAGAGGGGAGAGAGAGGGGGGGACAGAGATAAAGGGAGGGAGGGGGAGAGAGAAAGAAGAGAGAGGGAGAGAAAGAGGGAGAGAGGGAGAGAAAAGGGGGAGAAAGAGGAAATACCCCCTAACGGTGCCAAACTTCAATCAAACCAAGGGCAAAACCTTCCCCTGTAAATGGTGTTTTCTAGAGTTTTGAAGCTCAAAACCCTAGAAAATGGCGAAGTTCCCGTGGGGAAGAAGAAGGTTTGGGCTGTATTTAGAGCCCGACTTTTCCGTGGCGGGCATTGTAAGAAAACCGCCACGGTTAATGGCGATTAACCGTGGCGGTTATTTTATAAAGACCGCCACGGTTAATCGACAACCGTGGCGGTTTTTCCCCGACCGGAGCTGCCACGCCAACTATTTTCCGTGGCGGTTTTCTAAATGCCCGCCACGGAAAATAAAAAATAAACACCGTGCAAGTTCAAATCAGAGTAGTGGGACAAGCAAGGTAAGGTGGGACGGTAGCGGACAGCGATTCTTCCCGGAGGGTGTCACCGCGCCATCCGCCCACCACCGATGCCGCGACCCCCCCCCCCGAGCGACTCTCCGGATGGAAGGGCGCGGCAAGAGGGAACAAGGTGGACGACCGGGCTGAAGGCGGGGGAGCATGGCGGACGATGAGGACGCCCGGGCCCGGATGTCATCGCGTCCGCATTGTCCTCGTCCGCACGCCCTCGACGCTGAGTAGCGAGCCGTCCGTGACGACGGCGAGGCCGCGGCGACCGGGCGGGCGCAGGCCACGGAGCGCATGGCCCGCACATCCCCGGCCGCGGCGGTGTGAAGGAAGAATCGCGCTGCAGAAGCCGCTGGATGCCGGCGTGGCGGCCTGTCGGCGACACGGTGGCGGCGGCCGCTTGAACGAGGACCCGCCCGAGCTCAGGTTTCAACGGCGTGACCGACCCTGTGGGCGAGGAGAGAGCCGGGACGCCGAGGGACACGGCGGCGGGAGATGGCGACGCCCGGTGTGGCCTTACTTGTTCCGGGACGCACTTCGAAGTCTCATCCACGCCACGAGCCGACCGCCGCGATCGGGCGCGCCCGCCGGCATCGGATCGGAGGCCAACGCGCCGGAAGGCAGTGCACATAGGCAGTGGCGCTTGATCCGGTGTTGGCATGGAGGCCGCTGGCGCCAAAGGCTGTTCCGCGCGCCCGCAGGCCGGGCGATGCCAGCAGCGGAGGATTGTGACGAGGGAGGCGTGATCCAATCCCCGTGGTGGCCGCTGGCGGGGCGCCTCCACCACCGCGACGATGGGGCCGAGGGGCGCCGGTGGCTTCCCCGAGAGAGGGCGGCACCCGAAGGGGAGGAGGGGTCCCGGGGGCCGGGTGACGCCGGTGGCGCTGCACTGACGCGACGGCCGCATCCCCAATCAAAATACGGCTTGAGGGAGTGGCGAGGCCGGCCGTTGGGGTTCGTGGAGAGAGCGGAGAGGTTGAGGGAGGAGGAGGAGGCCGCCGGCGCCGGATGGCAGCCGCCGGCGGGCGGCGGCGCTCGGGGAACGGTCGCCAGAAGTCGCCTCGCCCTATCCTACCGCTCCTATTTTCAATATTTTGTTCGTGCCATCCTTTTCTTTTATATTTTTCTTTTCTTTATACTTTCTTCTACTCTCATATTTCACTTTTCCTAGAGTCCAAACCGCACTCTACGTATCCTTATCCGGTACCAACCACAGCGCGATCGCCCTCCCCCTTCCTTAAAGATTCACCGAAGTCCGACGATGCTCCCCTCGACCGATCTATGCCGGGCACCACTTCCTACTCCTCCATAGACACACCAAAACCGCATATCTCCGGCTATCTGCATCTCTCTTCAAACTCCAGCGCCGAAAGCATGCAGCTCCGGGCGATTTGGCGCCGCAGTTTGGTCGCCCACTCGCCCCTGCGCCCCACAGCCCGCACGCCGGCGCAAGCGGGCTTCGAAAGCACCCCGATGCCTAGACACACCTACGCGCCCGGCCAGACGGTTCCTTTGCCCCACAACCGTGCACCTCGACGATTTCGCCGTGCTCGAGTCGTGATCACCTCGCCCTTGTTTTTTTAGTCATGCAATTTAATTTATGGCGTTTGTTATTCTTGGTTTGAATCTATTATGTTTCTATTCGAATTCAAATTAATCACTCGAGGATTCCAGGGAGTACAAGACATGGTTATTTGTTGTTCTTGTTTCTATCTATTCTATTTCCATTGAATTCGACTTAATTAGTGGAGGATTCAAGGAGGACATGGCATAGAGCCTGCCAACCTAATCTAAAAAGGAAAGAACAAGCGGTAGGAAATTGATTCCTGCCCGTACACGGGAGGAGCAAGTGGCGGAAGAAAAGGATTGACAGACGTCCAATCGGGACTTAAACAGAAGAGGCGAAAGAAACTGTAGGTAAAAAAAAACGGCAGAAATTTTTCTCTTTTAATAGTAGGTATAGATATGTGTTTTCACTCAGTTTTTATCAAATCCTGCTTGCTGTGGTTTCCCTCGATACGTTTTCCTGCTTTCGATTTGACTCACTACATGGGAACATGTGTGCAGAAATTGTGCAAGACACGTGTGTAGTTGGCGAACTATATACCTGATGATGATGATAGAGGAGTAATATATAAATTAAAGAAAGCGCATTTAATAAATATGGTTCCAGTGTGTATATATCTTTGGTATTTTGAGCACACATACGTATAACAACAACACAAATATATCACATACAGTATTACATCATCTCTTTTTACTTATATAAGTAGTGAGCCAACGTAACTCTGCTTACATGCCACGGTTGTACTGTATGTAGGGTAACACGTGATTTAGATTCCGCATGCATGCAGACAGACAACGCATGCACACGCAGACGTGGAGTAACTTATTCATAATATCCTGTAGTATGAGTAGATTGGCGAGAGTTGCGACATGTTACATATGCGCACATTTTTGGTATACGTGCGTGCCAGCATGCTGAATTCAGGGTGCTTGAATGCATTCGATGGAGACGTCGGCCGTGCCATTGATGGGTGAGAAGGTGACGGTGCTGTTTGACGAGAAATAGCAAAAGCATTTTGTGGTGCTGGTGCCTCGGGTGAGCGGCTTTGATATTGACCCAGATGAGCTGGATGCGGTGAAGATATTTTTTCGCGGCTTCAAGGAACGCGGCTTTGTTAGGGAAACCAGAAGGACATGGGTTTTGGGATGGTGCTGGAGCAGGCGTAGGAGCCAGAGTTGGTGCAGGTGTCGGTGCAGGAGCCGGTGCAAGCGTCGGTGACGGTGTAGGTGGAGCAGTTTGAGAAGGTGTGGGCACAGGGGTTGGTGCAGGTGGGGCACAAGCGCCGGCGCTTGGGTCGGTGCATGGATCGGTGTTGGCGAGGTGCAGGAGTTGGAGAAGGTGTCGGGCGCAGAGGTCTGTGGCAGGCGTGGGCGAGGGTCGACGCAGAAGTTGGTGCCGGGGTCGGTGCAAGGGTTGGCGAGGGGTCGGTGTTGGTGTTGGTGCAGGAGTTAGAGAAGGTGTTGGTGCTGGGGTTGGCACAGGGTCGGTGCACGGGTCGGTGTTGGTGTAGGTGCAGGAGTTGGAGAAGGTGTCGCCGCAGGGTCGGCACAGGGGTCCGCGTGCAGGAGTCGGTGCAGGGATCGGCGCACGGGTCGGTGTTGGTGTAGGTGCAGGAGTTGGAGAAGGGGTCGGCGCACGGGTCGGTGTTGGCGTAGGTGCAGGAGTTGGAGAAGGTGTCGGTGCAGGGGTCCGTGCAGGAGTCGGTGCGAGGATTGGCGGACGGGTCGGTGTTGGTGTAGGTGCAGGAGTTGGAGAAGGTGTCGGCGCAGGGGTCGGCAGAGCTCGGTGCGGGGGTCGGGCGCACGGATCGGTGTTGGTGTAGGTGCAGGAGTTGGAGAAGGGGTCGGCGCACGGGTCGGTGTTGGCGAGGTGCAGGAGTTGGAGAAGGTGTCGGTGCAGGGTCCGTGCAGAGACGGCAGGCGAGGATTGGCGGACGGGTCGGTGTTGGTGTAGGTGCAGGAGTTGGAGAAGGTGTCGGGCGCAGAGGTCCGTGCGTGAGTCGGTGCGAGGATTGGCGGACGGGTCGTTGGTGTAGGTGCAGGAGTTGGAGAAGGTGTCGCCGCAGGGGTCGGTGCAGGGGGTCCGTGCGTGGGTCGGGTGCAGGGATCGCACACGGGTCGGTGTTGGTGTAGGTGCAGGAGTTGGAGAAGGGGTCGGCGCACGGGTCTCGTGTTGGGCGTGAGGTGCAGGAGTTGGAGAAGGTGTCGGTGCAGGGGGTCCGTGCGTGAGTCGGGTGCAGGGGTCGGGCGACGGGTCGGTGTTGGTGTAGGTGCAGGAGTTGGAGAAGGGGTCGGCGCACGGGCCGGTGTTGGCGTAGGTGCAGGAGTTGGAGAAGGTGTCGGTGCAGGGGTCCGTGCAGGAGTCGGTGCGAGGATTGGCGGACGGGTCGGTGTTGGTGTAGGTGCAGGAGTTGGAGAAGGTGTCGTCGCAGGGGTCGGTGCAGGGGTCCGTGCAGGAGTCGGTGTGGGATCGCACACGGGTCGGTGTTGGTGTAGGTGCAGGAGTTGGAGAAGGGGTCGGCACACGGGTCGGTGTTGGCGTAGGTGCAGAGTTGGAGAAGGTGTCGGTGCAGGGTCCGTGCAGGAGTCGGGTGCGGGGGTCGGGCGCACGGGTCGGTGTTGGTGTAGGTGCAGGAGTTGGAGAAGGGGTCGGCGACGGGCCGGGTGTTGGCGAGGTGCAGGAGTTGGAGAAGGTGTCGGTGCAGGGGTCCGTGCAGGAGTCGGTGCGAGGATTGGCGGACGGGTCGGTGTTGGTGTAGGTGCAGGAGTTGGAGAAGGTGTCGTCGCAGGGGTCGGTGCAGGGGTCCGTGCAGGAGTCGGTGCAGGGGTCGGCGCACGGGTCGGTGTTGGTGTAGGTGCAGGAGTTGGAGAAGGGGTCGGCGCACGGGTCGGTGTTGGGCGTAGGTGCAGGAGTTGGAGAAGGTGTCGGGTGCAGGGTCCGTGCGTGAGTCGGTGCGAGGATTGGCGGACGGGTCGGTGTTGGTGTAGGTGCAGGAGTTGGAGAAGGTGTCGTGCAGGGTCCGTGCAGAGAGTCGGTGCGAGGGATTGGCGGACGGTCGGTGTTGGTGTAGGTGCAGGAGTTGGAGAAGGTGTCGCCGCAGGGGTCGGTGCAGGGGGTCCGCGCAGAGTCGGTGCAGTGTCGGCGCACGGGTCGGTGTTGGTGTAGGTGCAGGAGTTGAGAAGGGGTCGGGCGCACGGGTCGGTGTTGGCGTAGGTGCAGGAGTTGGAGAAGGTGTCGGTGCAGGGTCCGTGGTAGGAGTCGGTGCAGGATTGGCGGACGGGTCGGTGTTGGTGTAGGTGCAGGAGTTGGAGAAGGTGTCGCCGCAGGGGTCGGTGCACGGGCCCGCCCGTGTGGGCGCAGGGGGTCGACGCAGAGGTTGGTGCAGGAGGCGGTGCTCGCTTGGGCACTTGAGTTCGAGCAGGCGTTGACACAGGAGTAGGATCAGGGTCCAGATCTAGTGACTTGGCTCGCACTGCAGCCGCGCTGAACACGAGTGCCACGGTGAGGAACATGATCGCAGGGGGAAGCAACAATGGACCTGTTGGGTGCCATTGGTACCGCTAGCTGCGAAGATCGATATATGCGTGTGTTTTGTTCGTTCTCAGCCGTGTGCTTGAACGTATCGGCCATACCCAGTATTTATAGGCTATCCTAGCTCATGGCCTCATGGGCAGGCGATCTAATGGTCAGCACAAGTTTTCCCTTGGTGTATATGTACGTTGCCCTAGCGCATGCAGGTCATCAGTGAGAGGTACGTTGCTAATAGTTCTCAGTCCGTGCTTTTTGTCCTGCTGGCGGCGGCATATCAATGAGGAAGCCACAATTTTTCTACGATTGAACGAACCCTCCTAGACATTCGAGGTCGTCGTCAGCCCATCGTAGCTCCTTACTACTTCGTCGTTTCCAATCTAGGGCTTCTCTGTCCGCTCACAAATAGAAATTACAAAAGAGATGCATGGTGCACGCCGCGCACAGTGCATGCATGCCTGCCTGCCTAACTACGGCTCTTGTCCCAGAAGTAGCGTGTTGTGGACATAGAGTTGGACTTGCAAATTGTAACAAGTACGTAAGACTAACGCGCCCAATAATCATTACTTGCTAGCACACACAAGTGTATACCAGTGTAGTACTCCTACGAGCTCGATCACACGCGAACCACTACGACGACAGGTCTAAGTTCCTAGAGCTAACGAGCTTGCATGAATACATATATATGGTAAATTGGTAATTGGTAATGTAGATAGAATAAGAAAAATAATATAATTAAGTCAGCTGTAATAACTTTTTACTTCGAATATAGTACGTGTATGTTTCTATTGGCTGGTATTTGATGGCACAAGAAGTTTTACTTGGAGTCATCTGTTGTTGTGAGCTGTAGAACAGAAACCTATGCATGCCTCCAACTATAGTGGTCGATTCAATAACAGATCGATGCTCTTGTAGGATCGGACTTTGCTTATCAAATTTGTATATACGCGCATATGTGAATATCCTGTGGAGGTAAAAAATTGGTACCCTTTTATGATGTTATATGGTTAGAATGAGAGTAGTAGCTGTTTTCTAGGTCTAAATTGGATTGTTGGTCGCTAAAGATATCTATATCCTTAAATTAAGCTGACAGTAATAATTGGCAAAAATTATAACAGTCTGTTCATGGGCATTACACGCATGCATGTCAGCTTTTCTCAGCGTCCAACCGATTATTTAGTCAGTAAAAGATGTATATATTGCAACATTACTTATACACAACTTACATTGAACACAATTTACGACGGTAACGATCTATACTAACAGGATAATAAGTAGCCGCTAAAGGGGCCGGGCTTTATAGATCTATCCTAACAAAAATCATCATTGTTAGTCTATCACCTGGGTGGGGAATTTGGAGTGGCCCTAGAGTCGTTATGAATAGTGTCCAGCCTAACTCTGACAGAAATAGCGCTAGTACATATTGTACATGTACTGTATATTCATGCATACTTAACACCTTAACTAGTTTTCTCAGCTTCACCAATGCCTTGTGACTTATTGTGAGGCTTCGGTTGATGGAGCACGTGGAATGCTAGCGATCACATACGTGCATTATATATGTTGCCCTTACATACTCGAGATAACTATTCAAATGATGTACGCTGGTGGCATGAATAATGGTGAATCCAAAAGAGATTGACGTAGCTTAAAGAGATGCTAGAAAATAGATCTCCTATTTTGGTATAAAAAATAATTAGTGCCAATAATAAATGAAGCTTGGAAAAACATCAGATTTTTGGCTTATAAAATCACTGCAATAGTTTCTCGTCTCTAGTCGACTGCAAAATTTATTAGATCTCTTTGTGTTCCTTCTCTCTTTTTATTTGTGTTATTACAGTGATTTTTTGGCTTATACATCAGATTAGTCGACTAGAGACGAGAAACTTGGGCTAATAAATTTTGACTCCATTTCTGTACAATTTTCAGTACCATTTTAGACACTTTCAAATTTGTTTGAAGAATCCATTGTAGACACTTCCATTTGCATGACAAAACAAATATTGATTTGGTCATTATTATCTATACTCTTGCCAACTCAAGATACATATTATAAGTGTATGGGCTCGCATATTTCATCATGTTCGGTTATCGTTGGTCCGCCAAAAACGGCTCCCCACTAGGTCAAATCTTGGCTCTGCCCTTAGGCATGAAACGTGTTGATGGTATACGCCACACACCTAGTTCCTAATTCTCATCGCCTATATTCGTTGTCTCTAATGACTTCTTCCCATCTCTCGGTCATGTGATCACTTTTTTTTCGAGACCGGGACATAGCCCATTTTTCATTAAGCGTAAGAGAGTGGTCAATAGATCTACACATATTGTTGATACAAACGGATTCGTAGGTAATCCATGGATTACCAACAAGATCCTCAACCCAAATGAAAAGCAGAAAATATGAGGGGTGGGGATCCCCCACCTAACAACCCCAACAACTAAGCCTAATACAACATATATCTCAACACCTAGGTAGCTAGTCGTGGATCGGAGCCATAGACGATAACAAAGCAAGAAAGCATTCGCAGGAACTCTAGACAACAAAGCATCCCTCCAAACCAAACCTTCGTGACGATCATCTATCCAAGCAAAATACTCAGAGCAAAGCATCCGCCGGAGAAGACGACAACCCTCGAGGCAAAGCATCCACCGGAAACCCCGGTGGGCGGCAAAGCATCCGCCGAAGACAAAACCAACTCCTCCGAGTCACCGAGGGCCCCTCGTGACCACATGCGAAAAACATGTAGACGCCTCCTCCGAAAGTACTCCTCCGAGTCACTAGAGACACAATGCCCTCAAGACCACGAACGAGGAGCAACCCAAGTCGCCCACCGCCTCCGAGTCACCGAGGGCTAGGACCATGGGCGAGGAGCACCAACATGAAGACGCAGACGACAAACCATCATCCACAACGGCAAAGAAAGCATCCGCCAAGCAAGACCAGCCGCAAAAGCATCTGCCAAACAACGACTACGCACGGCAACCACCAACCGGACATACCAAGAGAAGAGCATGATGAGGCACAATTAGGCACAACACGATTTTAACATGGTGACCCCACGGAGAGCGACAGTCGACGACGATCCCTCGCCTCTACCGCGGTGCTCCAACCGATGCCTTTAGGAAGGGAATTGACACTCACCGACGCCAAACAACGCTAGACAACCCCGGCCAGGACTTTCATCCCCGGCCTACCCCTGACGTGCTGAAACTTTGATGACACCTTCAAGAAGGTTGGTGACGCAACCAACGCCACCGCCGTCAGTCCGAGGAACCGAGAAGGGGTTTCACCCGCCGCAATCCGCGATGTAGGCCACCATGGGTAGCACCGAGACAGGGGCATGGCGAGCACGCCAGTCCCCAAGCAGTCCCAAGAGGCCTCCCAGAAGACCGAGACCTTGGCGAAGAGGTCCTCGGGAGGGCCGCACCAATAGGGTGAAGGGAGGGGGCAGCCGCCACACCGCCCATGGCGGCCCCGATCCGCCTCCGCAATGCCGTGTCTAGCCTGTAAGACATTGATCCGGGGCACCCCACAAGAGGAGAGGGCGGGCGTGGAGGGGAGGTAGCCAAGGCTGCCCGGGCCCCCGATCCCGCCCACGGGGCCCCGACTGGCGCCGATAGCCCCACAAAATTGCCAACAACAACAGAGGAGACGGACGCTAAGACGGCCGCCATGGAGGCCGACCGCCACGCCGGGCGACCGACGAAGAGGAGGGGGTGAGCGACCCCAACCGCGCATCCGACCCATAGGGTCATGGATCCGCCGCCCCCAGGTCACGGCAGCCCGAGGGAAGTGGTAGGGGGCCGAACAGGGGTGGGTGGGTAGGGTGGGGGTGGAGGAAGTGTGGAGTGCAAGCACAACTTCTTTTGAGAGCCACCGCTAACGCGGCGGCGGCGGCGACGGCGGCCGGAGGAGGACGGGAGGGGCAGCCCGACGGCGCTGGCGCGTGTTCGCCCCGAGTCGCCTTTAAGGGCGGTGGCCGTGGGCGGGAGGGAGTTTATGTGATCACTTCTATATGTTACCTTAGGCCTGTCTCGATGGGGTTTCATGGATGGTTTCATGCACATTTAATAGGGTGCC
The DNA here is from genome assembly GCA_015847255.1 of Hyparrhenia diplandra. Lineage (NCBI taxonomy): Eukaryota > Viridiplantae > Streptophyta > Magnoliopsida > Poales > Poaceae > Hyparrhenia > Hyparrhenia diplandra. The sequence continues at coordinate 138,583 of JADLZK010007522.1, read as the reverse complement.
ACATCAGTTTTTTGCATGAAACTGGGAGGAGAGAGAAGGGAAAAGTTTCATCTTGGTGAAACTCTCTAGTGTTGTTTCCAACACCTATGAAATCGTATGAAACTCGCATCCGTTTCATCCGTGTGTTACTCCATGCGGGGAAGAGAGAAAAGGGAGAGGTTGTGGGACCCACAAGTCTAAAAATAGTCTATGAAAGTGTGCATGAAACTACACATTGAGAGAGAGCCCTATTTCATATCAAAGTTTCACGTTTTTGGAAATTGGGAGTTTTTTTCTGAGAAAGCCGTGGCTTCATAGAATATTACTCATGAACCAAATTACAATCAACATTTAAGATGTCTGTCAAACCTGGTGGGGTTATAAGCCACTCCACCACCTGGTTTTCTCGGGACACCATACGGGAACATTCATGAGCTACTTTATTACAACTTGATTAATGAAATTCAAACAGAAATCCTCAAAGCTCCGGCTGAGATCATCCATCTGCTGTAGCAAAGAACTAATCTCTTATTTAGACGATTCGACCAAAGGTTGCTTAGCACCTGACAATCAGTGTCCACTTGCAACTTTTTGACCCCTCGGTTCCGTGCAAAAAGCATCCCATCGCGGCACGCTGTTGCTTCAGCGTTTAGTGGGCTTCGGCAATACTCATACCAGATAGCCTTTCCACCACAGAACTTACCCTCTTGGTCACGTAGCACCACACTAGAAGCAGCCGTGCTGTTCTCAGCGTGGAACGAAGCATCAACATTAGCTTTCACCCATCCTGGCTCTGGCTTTGCCAACAACGCTGATTACTCCATGATTTGTCCGGCGTTTTGTTGGGAAACCTTCTATTGAGACTAGCCTTACTAGTGTGGAGAACAAACTGAGCCTCGCTCGTAGCCATGCTGGAAACGAGTTTTGAGGAGGTGCTCAACTTTAATTTGGTTCTATAAAAACATGGCCACTAAAAATGGTTCTAGAGATGTGGCTCGCCTCTGCAAATAGGTCCTGATTAATGAAAACCATCTTTTTAGGACTATCGTATAGCATATCCTGGGTGTGGGGATTTGAAGTGGCCCCTAGAGTCATGAAGTCTCAGCCTAACTCTTGACAGACGAACAACACCCTAGTACACTGTACCAAGGTTTTGGGATTCATTTTTCAAAAAATCTCGGAGCCCACCGAATGGGACGTAATTCGGAAAATTCAGAAAGTTCGGACCAGTTCTCACACAAAAATCGAATGAAATTTGATCAAATTTGAATAAAATTTCTCCAAATGGTCAGAAGTGGCAGTGGGCATGGAGAGGATGTATGCAGGGTCAACGTGGAACTCGTACGTGTTGAGAAAGACGGCGATGGAGCAGTGGTGGTGCAGATCGCAGCGGCGACATGTCAGAGGCGGCGACGGCGTGACGATGGGCTCTGATGAGCAGCCATGGCACAGCGATGGCGTCGAGGAGCATCCATGGGCGAGCTCGAATGTTGGGGGAAGCGGCCACGACACTCGCGATGGCAACATCAGCGTTGGCGCAGGAGGCCGGGGGAGGAGATGACGACGCTGGCGGTGGCTTGCAAGCCTGCGGCGTAGGCAAGGAGCGTGGAGTTAGGTTTTCAGTGTCATTTTCATTGAGGAATGGTTGTGGGCTCTTTGTTGGGCCATAGAGCATGCTGAAAATTTGAATCGGGCCGAATTATTTTGGGCGGTACAGTTTTATTCCAGGCCCGACCAAATTGGGTGAAATTCGGTTCATTTGGGCCGAATCCCAAAACCCTGCACTATACAGATACATGTAGTGCATATATCTATGTATCATTTTACTCAAAAAAAAAAAAATATATCTATGTATCATACATTAGTTTCCTTACAAAGGCCCTTGTTCACTTATTGGAGTGGAGCTCGATTGATCTATGGAGCTTCCTAGAATGTTGTAGACTTTGTGGCAGTTATATGTGCTTGTTGCCCTTACCTCGACCACATAACTAACCAACAATGTACACCATTGGCATGAGGCCGTTTGCACACACCTATTTTTCAATTCCCATCTTCTCTCTCCTTTGCTCTAATATATATATATATATATATGCCTTCTTGCCATCACTCGCTATGTGATTAATTCTGTATGTAACCTTACTACGCATGCTGGAATATGGGGGGCAGGCTCAGGACAATTTTCACAAACAGAGTGCTAAAAAATTCTGATAAAAAAGATGTTAAAATCTATAAATATGAAGTTCGCAAATGTTGGGTCTAGTGTCGTGGTCTCCCTAATAATGAACTGGAGTAAGTACGTGAGATCCCGCTTCAAGCATCAAGATCCTGAAACGAGGCACGTACGACCACAATGGATGGGAGGGAAACAGGGGGATTCCCCGGTGGATGCGTGCGGGCTAGCTGCGGAGCCGGACAATGTTTTTGTTTCTTTTTTTAAAAAAATTGTGAAAACCTAAGTGAAAAATCTGACAGTGAAACGCCAATGTCAACAACACTAATTACCCACTGCCGGATCGAATTCCTGCTGTGAAAGTAATATAATGCTATTTCTGTATACATATATTCTCTTATGGAACATTTATGTCGTCGTCGCAACTATGCAAGACACATGTAGTAGCGCGAAGCATACTTATGTAGCAGAAGTAATCTAAGCAAAGCATTTCCTTTCATAAATATATAGTTCTAGCTAGTACATATATTCGATTTTTTGAGAACACGTACAATATATAAAATGAACATGATGTGTCACACAGTGTACGTAACATCATCTCTTCACTTTTTGTAACTCCTCTTACATGTCACGTACTGTATAGCGTAACATGCTCCGCATGCAGATCAACATGGCGCACCAAAAAGTAGCCGTGAACACGAGTGTGCCACGGCTAGGAGCAGCAGGAGCGCGCAGGGGAATTGAAGCAAATGGACTTATTTGGTGCCGTCGCTATTACTTGCTGCTGCGGATCGTTGGAAATGTCTGTGTTTATATAGCCTTGGCGTACGTACGTATAGGGCTAACTAGCGCATGGAGGTCATCAGTGAAGCTGCAAATGTCTACTGATCAGTCCGTGTTTGTCCGGCTGGCGGCTGCACACCAATGAAGCACGAGTTCACAACCACGATGGAACGGACCCTCCCCTTCCGGACATTATTGAGGTCGTCCCATCCAGGCCCTTTCCACACTTTCAATCACTATTACACTAAGCATTTGTAGGGATGGCTCAAGACGGTTTTTAGGAGCGGCTGAGCGGCACCATTCCTACAAATCATGGCTGCCTTTACAAATCAGATTTGTAGAGGCGGCTTTAACATCAAAATGTTGGTCTAATTAGCTTCGTAAATGGCTCAAGCACCATAGAAGAGAGAGAAAAGGCAAAACTTTAATTAATCAGTAACCAACCATTAAAACTTTAAAAAATGTTTCGAACAACATTTTCTTACCTTCTACAACCTCTCTAGCAAAAGATTTGAGATCAAAACCCTCTCTCTTAGTAGAGAAATTTTTGGAAGGTGTCCAAGGTTGCCCAACCTCTTTTTTTTCCTCGTGAGTATGAGTGCCCAATGACTCGATGGGGAAGAAGGGGCCCGAAGCCTATATAGGTGCAGCATTTGTAGGGGCGGTAGGTGATTGATGAGCCTTCTAAGTACAAATCAAACAGTAGGAGTGGCAGGTGATTGAGCCTCCCTAGTATAAATCAAACATTAGGGGTAGCATGCGAGTATCTTAGAGGAAATGGGAGATACACCATGAACTCTAGCGAACTAAGTAATAGTGATATATGAAGTTTTTTTATTTGTGTTTGAAAGTCATTGATCAGTTATAGGCCAGTATATCATGATTATAATGTTTTTTTGCAGGTTTATTATTGTGAACCAATTGATGGACCGAAACACATGTATTGACATGTGTGCCGGTTCATCATGTGTGATATAATTCACTATGATGGAAATAGTTTGATGATGCATACCTTTGATTTAGTATAGCCAGGCTTTTGATAATTTCACTTGGATTTTATCGAATCCTGCTTTCTGTAGCTTTCCTCGAAACGTTTTTCTTGCTTTATGGAGTACATACATCCGGTCGATATGTTGCGTTTAAGTAGAACAACTGTAGGAGACATGAAGTAGCACAAGTACATATATATATAATAAAAACAACACGATACATTACATTACATTACATTACATCGATCATCTGTCTTCACTGTGTTGTGAGCCATACACTCCTCTTACATGCCACTATGTGTTGCAGGCAACGCTTGCACACGCAGAGACGGGGAGTAACTTATTCATATATATTGTATAGTAGTCTGTATATAGATGATATGTATAGTAGGAGTAAATAGGTGGGAGTTGTGGCATGCGTGGATGCTCACGTTAGGTACATAGATTAGACGCTGACCCCTGCTCAAACGCCTCAGCGCACACCTGCACCCAGAACAGAAACGTCCTCCGGAATGTCTTCCACAATCCCTCCGTCCGGAATGGGAACGTCGTCGTCCGAAATGTCGTCCAGAAGCTCTCCGTCTTCCAGAAGCTCTCCATCTGGAAGCCCTCCCACAAGAGTATCATTGGACAGATCTAGACCCAGAATCCGACGGGGACGTCTCCACCGACTCCTTCCACAACGTGGGCCCGCACTGAAGCCGTTAATATGAGTGCCACGGCTAGGAACAAGAGCGCAGGGTAAGCAGTGGACTTGTTGGATGCCATCGCGCTACTACCTGCGGAGGATGGATATATGTGGTCTGAACCCTGTGTCTGTGTCTGTATGAAGGTGGTGTAGTGTATCAGCGGGCCATACCTAGGTATTTATAGGCCAGCGGCAGACGGATCTCTCGGCACAAGTTTTGCCTATTTGCGTAGTAAGTATGTGTAGGCGTGTAGCCCTAGCGCGCATGCAGTCCATCACAGTCTGATTGCAAGCAAGTGTAGTTGCTTGTCCGGCTGGGCGGCGGCTGACACACCAATGAAGCACAAGGTTTGCAAGGATGCCTGCCTAACTACGGCTCCTGTCCCAGAAGTAGCGTGTTGTGGACATTGAGATACTTGCAAATTGCAACAAGTACGTAGGACTAACGCGCCCAACAGGGCCGTCTCTAAGTATCTGAGGCCCCAGTGCAAAATGTGAAATGGGGCCCTAAAGTCTAAAAATTCAAATAGCCAAAATACAGTAGTAATTAACTATATAACTTCCATACAAACCTTTTTTCACAATATTTAGAAATGTATCAAATACTAATGCGAAAAGTGTAAAAGTAGCACTGGATAAATAAACCGACCTTATGTTCTATTGAAAAGTAGAATCCTTCTAGTATTTCTTGAGGTGAAATCTTCAATTATATCTTCGTACTTAATCCGCTCCAAGACATCACTTTCAAGTGCTATTGTCGCCAATCCATTGAGTCTTTCTTGTGTCATGGTAGAACGCAAATAAGATTTCACCAACTTAAGTTTAGAAAAGCTCCTTTCCGCAGATGCAACAGTTACGGAATTGTTAACAAAATCCGATATGCAATAATAGCATTCGGAAAGCATCCAAGTTGTTTCAAATACTTCAAAATATCAAGAGGGCCCATAGATTCCTTAATAAACTCTCGGATGAGCTTCAACTCCACAAACAATTCTTTTCCATCAATATCTGAATGTTCTCCATTTTTTTAGTGCAGCCTCAAGATTAAGAGCAGAAGAAAGTAAACTCTTATCATCCAAGGAGTTTAACTTATCTGAAGTAAACAAGAAACCAAAAGTATTTTGATACCCCTGGTATTGTTCAAATCTCCTAATAAGTGAAGCTATAGCTTGATCAACAACAGCAATAAAATAATTCACTCTGAATGATTCTTGTGCAGATTGTGAGGCAATAGATTCATCATCAGCGGTCTCATCGAATTGTCTTTTTCTTTTGATTTTACGCTTAGTGCGGAACACTGGATCAATATCCATCTCAAGTGCAATTTCTGTTGCAGCCTCCATAGCTTGTGAAAAGCCAATTTCTCTGTACTTAGTGAAAAAAGAAATCAGTCCCCGAACTCGTTCAATTGCAATATCAATAACCATATCCTTTGCTTGAAGTTGCTTGCTAACTAGATTAACAACAGATAATATTTCATACCATATGATTATTGCCAGCAAAAACTCAAAGTCACTGAGTTCGTTCTCTGCCAAAGATTTAGCTTCACTACTTGTCAATGGATCATTGTCACTTTCAGCCACTTCTAGTAAAGCTTCCCTTATTTCCAGAAACTGAAACCTTATAGCCTTCACACTATCAACACGACTCTCCCAACGAGTAGATGACAATGACTTGAGAGTGTAACCTGATATGTTATCTTTGAGAATCTGCCATTTCTTAGTAGACTTTGCAAAAGTTTGATAGATACGTTGTATAACTCCAAAAAAGTTTTTTGCTTTCTCACAAGACTTTGCCATGTCACATAGAGTTAAATTCAGACTATGGCAACCACAAGCTGAATAAAAAAAGCTCTAGGATTTATTTCCAAAAGTTTCTTTTGTACTCCTTTATGTTGTCCTTTCATATTTGCCCCATTATCATATCCCTGCCCTCTCACATTATCTATGTCAAGGTCTAAATTCTTCAATTCATCTTTTAACACATCAAACAATCCTTGGCCAGTTGTATCATTCACATCCAAAAATCCCAAAAAAGATTCTTCAACGGAACCTGATGATGCATCAACATACCTTATAATCAAAGACATTTGTTCTTGGTGGCTCGCATCAGGAGTACAATCAAGTAAGACAGAAAAGTACTTCGCTTCTTTTACCTTCCTTATGATTTCAGACCTGATTGCGGTTGCAAGCAAACTTATTAACTCATTCTGGATACTAGGGCCAAGATAATGAACATGAATTTCATCATTAGTGATGCGTTGAACATGCTGCTGCATAATTGGATCAAATTCAGCTAACATTTCAATCAGTCCCAAGAAATTTCCGTTATTATCCTGGTTCAACTTGCAATTGGTGCCACGAAATGCTAGATTATGTTCTGCAAGAAATTTAACTATCAGGAAAAGTCTGAACAACACTTTTCTCCAATGGTCCCTCTCCTTTTCAAGTTCTCGTAGAGCAACTTTATCAATGGTTTCATTCTTTTGTAGTCTGAGACGCAAGTCATACCAAGTAGCCATATTCATAAGATGTTCAGCACCACCTTCATGCTCTTTAAGCCTAGTGCTAAGATGATGCCAATCGTTGAAACCCTCATTTGCTAGCTGGCCTATCCCAGGCCCCTTTCTCAATAATTTGCAACAGAAACAGAACACTTTGTCAAGTTCTTTGCTGTACACAAGCCATTCTCTGTCACATTTTTCTCCATTTGAGAGAACTCTAGTGTATGATGTAGCACAAAATCTCCTAGATAAATTGTTTTTAGGACCCTTCAAAATGGATAAGTCTCTTTTAGGACCCTTTTGCACCAAAACATCAATCATTTTAGAGTCAAGTGCATCCCACATTCTCGGATCAAATATACCAGGTTCAAAAGAAGTCTCGACCTCATCGGCATGGCCACCAACTTCTTCGGCAATATTAGCATCATCTCCTTGAACAATTTCTGCGACCTGAGCCCCAACTTGCACTCCAATGTTAGCATCGTCACCCTGCCTCTCAATCTCATCAGCATTATTAGCTTCTGGAGTTTGATTTTCTGAATTAATTCGAGGCTCTATCTGCACAAATCTATCAAGAGCACCCCTTTGAGATTCAGCTGCTGCTTCTAGTCTTTGTTTTTTCTTACGCTTTTCACAACCAGAATCATACTTTCTATTTCTAGAAGACATGAAATCAATCAATGAGGATTGAGGCCTGGACCTGCTTGACAAAGACATATGCGCTTAGCTAGGAGCAAAAACATATAGTACTACTACTAGCACTTAGAAAGATTAAAAAATGAAATGCACATGGAGTGCCGCTGCGGATGCAAGATTAAAAAAAGGAAAGACATGCCTGCTTGCTTGCTTGAGGCGTTCACGCGCAGGCCTGTCACGCGAGAGGCACTCAGGCCACAAACGTTGTTGTGCTTCACGCGATTTGGGGCAGGGCCGATGGTCTCGTCCGTCGTCGAGGTCGGCCGTCGGCGATTCTGTAGTTGGATTCAGGATTGAGTTGTGCGATTTGGGGGCAGACGAGCGATTTGGACTGGAAACAGGAGAGGAGCGGCGGCGTGGCTTCCAGTGTAAGCCAAAGAATTAATTCGATCACCTGCCGCGGAACCACGTCGAAGCGACCGTGATAGATGCTGCTGCCTTCGGCGAGTTGGGCTGCTCTCTTTTCTTTGTTTTGGGCTGTGCCGGGCCTTCTTCTTCAGTACATGTACATTGTAAGTTGGGGGCCCCAAATATTTGGGGGCCCTGTTCCGTCGGCCATATAGGCCATGCTAAGCGACGGGCCTGCGCCCAATCATAATCATAACTTGCTAGCACACACAAGTGCATATATACCAGTGTACTCCTACTAGCTCGATTACACACGACCTACGACCACAGGTCTAAGTTCCTAGAGCCAACGATGGCATTGATAAAAAAGGTAAATTGGTAATGTAGATAGCATAATAATATACAATAATATAATTGTCAGCTGTAATAACTTTTTTACTTCGAATATAATAGGTGTATGTTTCTAGTTGGCTGGTATATTTGATGACACTTCCAAGAAGTTTTTCAAGCTTGGAGTCGATCATCTGTTGTTGTGAGCTGTATGTAGAACAGAAACCTATATACACTATGCATTCCTCCATCTGTAGTGATCAATTCGATTTTATAACAGATGCTCTTGTAGGATCAAAATTTGCTCGTCAAATTTGTATACGCGCATACATGAGAATAGATTGTGAAAGTAAAAATTGGTACCGTACCTTATGATGTTATCCGGTTCTAATGAGAGTAATTGTTGTTTTCTAGGTCTAAATTAGATTGTTGGTCGCTAAAGATTAGTTTCCTCATCAGCTTGACAAAGGCCTTGTGACTTATTGAGGCTTCGGTTGATGGAGCACGTGGAATGCTAGCTAGCGATCATACGTGCATTATGTTGCTCTTACTCGATGTACACTGGTGGCATGAAGTGTGTTGATGATATACGTCGCACACTCACACCTAGTTCCCAATTCTCATCTTCTATATTCTCTTTGTCTCTAAAACGACTTCTTCCCATCTCAGCAAGTTATTATGTGCTTAGTACTTCTATATGTTACCTTACTATTTTGGAGAACAAACTGAGCCTCGCTCGTCACTGCGCTTGAAATGACTTTTGAGGAGGTGCTCAACTTTAATTTGGCTCTATAAAAAACACGGCCACTAAAAATGGTTCTAGAGATGGCTCGCCTCTACAAATCGATCCTAATTAATGAAAACCATGTTTTCAAACTATCGTATAGCGTGTCCTGGGTGTGGGGATTTGGTCTGGCCCCTAGAGTCATGGAGTGTCAGCCTAACTCTTGAGAGAACAATGCTAGTACATTGTACATGTACTGTAGAGCATATCCATGTATGATACATTAGTTAATTTCCTTAGTTTGACAAAGGCCTTGTTCACTTATTTCTAGCTCGATTGATGGACCACCTAAAATTTTGAGAGTTTTCCATGTTTGCCATTATAAAAGATCGCACTTCTACACAAACCACTAAAAAATAATCTCAAATGTTGAGATAGTGTGCCATGGTGAACAGTTCATCAAAATAATAAAAATAGATATATTATTTATTTATTTTAGAGCTAGATTGAGAAATATACTGAACTTTGAATACAAGAAGGCATCCAAACTCCAAAGTCAGCAGGATGCACGGAGCCTTAGCAGGCAAGTACTGTACAATGACCACGATAGAACAGTAACGATCTATGCTAATTGAATGATAAGTAGTCGCTAAAGGAGCCGGGCTTTTATAAATCCTCAAAAAAAAAAAACACTCGCTATTATGCAACAGATCAGAATAGCGCTATTAGTACATAGTACTGTACATGTAGTACATGCATAGCAACCTTAGTTTTCTCGGCTTCACTAAGGCCTTTTGTGACTTTATTGAGGCTTCGGTTGATGGAGCACGTGGAATGCTAGCGGACATACGTGCATGTTGCTCTTATTCAACATAACTAATCAATGATGATGTACGTACGCTGGTGGCGTGAGGCATGTTGATATAGTACATGGCTCATCACCGACCTAAGCATGTTGACGTACACGTACTGGACAGATTAGCTGCTCAGAATTGGCTCGACCTACGCACCATGTGTGCAGCATGCGGCCCATCTGTACCTGATCTCTCCCGTTCTTTCCGGCGCGCCTGGCCGACGTAGTCCAGAGATCGCGTTTGTATGTGTAGACCCAAGGATCAGGGGGTTGAGGTGATAAATACTAGAATCATGAATGATTGTTTACGGGTTAAATGGATTTGGTAGATTCTTTTAGAACCTGATTCCTTATGGTTTAAAATTCTGAAAGCTAAATACATGAGGAGGACGGGTGATTTCTTTAGCTCTAAAACAACAGGAAGCTCCCAATTTTGACAAGGTTTGCATAAAGTTAAACATATGTTCAAATAGGGAGCCATTTTCAAGGTAGGAAATGGCAAGTTGTGGTTCTGGCAGGATTGTTGGGTGGGACAGGTTCCTTTGAAAATTGCTTATGAGGACCTATATGTGCTAATTAGGGACCCTGATTGCTTAGTGGCTCATTGTTGGGATGAAGAAGGTTGGGAGGTTGACTTTAGATAAAGAGCATTGTCTATGAGGGAATATGAGAGATGGTTGGAATTAAAAGATGAATTGTCAAATGTTCACTTGGGAGCAATAAAGATGTGGTGAGATGGGAGTTAGATAAATCTGATGTGACACCACAAAGTCTCTGTACAGGTTTATCACTAACAGAGGGATGCCTAGCAGAGTAACTGGGTAGATTTGGAAGGTTAAAATTACTTTAAAGATTGTTTTTTTTTCCTTTGGCAGGTCTTCAATAATAAACTCCAAGTTGCACAATCTTTGATTAAAAGAGGATGGAAGGGGACAAGAGATCGTTGTTTAAGAGATGGTCTAGAATTCATAGATCAGATTCTGTTCAAATGTCATTTAGCTATGTTTGTTTGGAGTGTGATTAGGGAGATCTGGCTTCTGCAGGACTGTCCAGTAAATTTGATGGATTTAGCATTTAAATGGATATATGGCAAGCGACCGATTCCAGCGAGACTGACTATATTTTTCTTTGCTTGTTTTGCGTGGGCATTGTGGATTAACATAAATAAAATGGCAATAGAGAAAGCATTCTTTAGAGCTCCCATTTGATGGATTTAGCATTTAAATCGATATAGGGGTCGATTCCAGCAAGACTGGCTATATTTCTCTTTGCTTGTTTTGCGTGGGCATTGTGGATTAACAGAAATAAAATGGCAATAGAGAAAGCATTCCTTAGAGCTCCCATAGATATTTTTTTTAGAGTTCAAGGGCCAAGGCCCCAGCCTTTCATTATAACAAAAGACCAAACATTTTACAGCACCTTTCTTACATCAACCCAAAACTCCAGATGTCTCACCGGACATACTGGGAACACGCAGATAACAGCACCAAGTTTTAAACACTACTGAGCAAAACAAATAGAAACTCCTCTATTACATGATCGAAGACTCCATGGCCACCCACCAAGGAACCAGAGAAGGCTCTCCATCTTCAGTTGCAAACTCAGCCACCAAGGGGTGTTCAACATCTCCCTTTAGGAGCTTCAGCTTGCGTCTTGACTCATTGGTAGCCGCAGGATTCTCCCAGCTTCCATCTTGAACTTTTGTGAGTATTCCAGTAAGACATTTTTCTTCTCTGAGGGGCAGAAAATCACCCAATTCTCTAAGGGTCCGTTTGGATATAGACATTGGGAGAGCTGGAATTGAATTGGGTTCAATACCAAAGCCGGCTATGGTATTGAAATGGTCACAATTCGAATTTTGCTGTTTGGATGGCCATTGAATTGGCGTTTGGAATTATAGCAAGTACCTCAAATCCAATTTCTGTTTGGATGCAAAAGGAAGGAATTGAAACGCGGGCAAAGTCAACCATGGGCGGATCTCATGGAAAGAAGGAAGAAAGGGAATCTGGCTGCCGTCGATGGGGAAGAAGGGCCTCGAGTCGCCGGCGACACTAGCACTCGCCCACCTCACTTGCGCCTCCACTCGCGGGACTGGGTCGGGCCGCCGCCCCATGCCCGGCTCGACCAGCCATGGCGAGATCTCGACAACCGCGGGCGATGGGGAAGAAGGGGCGCCGATAGGGGAGCTCGGCCGGCCATGGGGAAGAAGGGGCCGCCGATGAATCTCGGGCGCTGGTTGCCCGCCTAGCGAGCTTGCTCCTTCGCCGCCATCATCCTTGCAGCCGCCGCACCGCCGCCGCTATGTCCCGCAGCCGCCACTCGTCGGGCATGGCGCCACACCTTCTTTGGAGCGGGAGAAGACGAGGGGAAGGAGCTTTGCGAGGAGGGGCCGGAGGGGCTGGTGCGGTGCCGCGGTGGAGAAGGACGTCGGAGGTTCTCGTGGACGAGGCGAGCGGCGGCTCCGGTCTTTTTCGCGTGGGGAAGAGGGGCCGACGATTCTGGACAATTCGGAGCCGGAGGCCTTGGAATCGTGGGCGGGGTCGAGCAGGTGGATGGAATGTCGGCGGTATTGGAGCTCGTTTCCATCTCCCAATACCCGAACCATCCAAACAACGTAATTGAGGATATCCAATGCCAATGCCAAAGTCCGGGCCTCAATACCAACATCCAAACGGGCCCTAAGAGTCCAGCTATTCTGTAGAGTTACATTTCCATGCTCCTCCAACTAATATGGTGAAAACAAAGATCATTATTCCTCAATTTCCAAATAGCCCAAATGACAGCTGAGGTTATCATATTAGTAACACAAATTTCTTATTGCTTAACCAACATTTGCCAATGTCAAGCATACTATCCCCTACTTGATACCCCAACATGTCAAACACTATTTTCCAGCATCTTTTTGCAACAACACATTCAAAAAGGAGATGATGGATGGATTCTTTCTCAGAACAAAACAAACAAAATTCATCATCAACCTTTCTTCTGTTAATTAGCTAGATTGTCTCTAGTTAAAGCTCTATTGTTGCTAACTAACCACAAAAAGGAATGCACTCTAGGTAGGATTTTCAATTTCCAAACAACAGGCACATGCACAGCTTCAATCCCTCTAAAGTTAATAAGCTTATATAATGATTGGGAAGAATATATGCCAGAAGATTTGAATTCCTACACAATTCATCCTCACTCTCAGAAATGGATATGCAAGAGGCTAACTCTACAATTTCTAGCCAAGATTGATACTACTCATTTGAGACAGTCCTTCTAAAGGTACACTTCAAGTTTATACTATCCCAGAGATCAGCAATGATTTTTCCTTTTTCATGCACTATTCTGTATAGGGGATAGAATTGGATGGCTAGATTGGATGAGCCTAACCAGTTGTCCCCCAGAACCTAATTTTCTTACCATTTCCAATTTTCCACCTGTAGCCCATCTTGGCAGCCTGTTCTGCCCACATAAAACCCTTAAAGAAACTAGAGGCCCCTACAGTGTTAGACTGCAGAATGTTGGGTCTTGAAGTGTTGTATTTAAAATCTATAACCTCTCTCTAGAGTTTTTTTTTATCTGCATTATATCTTTTTAGCCAGAGCTCCCATTGATATCGTTTATCATGTTGTCTCTTTTCATGGAAAGGTGGGCAATTCTGCTTAAGGAGAAGGACAGGAGACGGGTGTTGCAAGCAATGAAGGACATCATGGAATGGCTCAAGTACTTCATTGTTTCCACAGATGTAATAGAAATCTAGTTGTTTGGAAGTTTAAGTGTCTTGAGAACTTCTCTTTCTCATAGCTGATGTGAACCACCCTTGTATATGGTCTGTGCTTTCCTTTGTAGCTGGTATCCCTAGCGCTAAATGTTTGTAAAACTTTGCTGGCTTTCTCAAAAGCCGAGTTATAAAACTCATTTTTTTTTTTAAAAAAAGTAGCGATGCGAGACCTGCTGGGCTACAACAAAGCAAGCAACCAAACGTATGTGACTAGCATGCTGATGAGCTTGTTGTCGACCGATGGATGCTAGTCGGGCTACGCCTAGAGCGGATCGGAACCAATCGCGCTCTAAAGATATCGTTTATAAATATATCCTTAAAGTAAGCAGACAATCGACAAAAATTATAACGAATTGTCCATTTGCAATACTTGTGTACCTCTGTCCCTCAAAGAATGGATTTCTAGAATTATCTTACATCAAATTTTTTAAACCTTAACTGAATTTCTAGAAAAACCGTTAAGATTATGTTATCAAATTAGTATCATTAGATTTCTCATAGAAAATATTCTCATATGGTATTCATTTTATATCATAAATGTTGTTACTTTTTCTATAAAGTTTGTCAAACTTAAAAAGTTTGACAGGCACGGATTTCAGGAATTGATTTATTCGGGACAGAGGGAGTCACTATCAAAATGGTACTTCTAGTGTTTTTAGTTAGTATTGAAACACTACCACTAGTCATAGCACATGAGAATATCAAGAGACATTTAGTTGAGAAACTTTATACTAAATTTTGAATACCAAAACGCTACAAAAAGCCAACCTCACTAGGAGAAATATATGAAATGTAGAATATAATTCTGGTCATGAGTAATAGGTGTGTATGTGTATGTGTATGTGTATGTGTATGTGTATGTGTATGTGTATGTGTATGTGTATGTGTATGTGTATGTGTATGAGAGAGAGAGAGAGAGTAAATATATAGCAACATTACTTAAAACTTACAATGATCACACGATACAACAGTAACGATCTATGCTAATTGCATGATAAATAGTCGCTAAATGGGCCGGCCTCTTATAAATCCTAAAAAAAAAAAAAAACGTCGCTGTTATGCAACAGAATAGCGCTAGTACACATACAGTACATGTAGTGTAGAGTATATATCACACCTTAGTTTTTATTGAGGCTTCGGTTTGATGGATCGGAGCACGTACGTGGAATGCTAGCGGACATACGTACGTGCATGTTGCCCTTTATTCGACATAAATAAACAAAATCAATGATGTACGCCGGTGGCGTGAAGCATGTTGATGTAGTACGTCACACCTAGCTAGTTGCCAATTCTCATCTTCTCTATTCTTTGTCTCTCAGACTTCTTCGATCCCATCTCAGCTGGTTATTTGATTATTATTTCTATATGTTACTCCCTCCATCCATACTTCTTCGATCCCTTCTCATGATCAAATTTATATGAAAAGATAATAACATTCATGATGCTAACTGTCACGAACCGGTAAGATTCCGGCGGTTGGTGACACGACGGCAGCGAGAGATTGGATGGCGGAGGAGAGGGTGGAGCGATGGCGGCGGGTGTGGGGAGCAGCTGGAGAGGAGAAGCTGGGAGAGGGAGGCGGCGGCGGCAGCGGCACGACGGTGCCTGGCCTTGCGCGGCGGCGCGGTAGCGGCAAAGGGAAGACACAAAACTAATCTTTATTGCTTGTCCCCAAAGAGATTACATGCTCCCTATTTATATGGCCCTCCTATGAGACTTGTAATCCAAGTAATATCTCTAAAATATTTCCATTATAAGATTTGGAATAACGTTGTTTACATGTAATCCTATTTATTTCCTAATAAGAGATTTCCTTATAGAGTTGGAATATCTCTTGCACACAAAATCGCCTAAGATAACGAGTCCTAAATTGACTCAACTTGACCACGAAGCAAAGACGGAGATGATGACATGGCAACGATGGCGGCGGCGCCTAGCGCGAGTGCCCCCTCCTCCCGGGCTGGTCATCGCCTGTTGGGCTTCTCTAGCCCTCCCATGGCTAGCCCAAATCTGGGATATGACACTAACTAAATACATTTTAGATTCTTCATTAATTATATTTTCATAATATACCTATTTCATCTTATATATACGTGTAGTTTTCTCTATAATTTTGGCTAAACTTGAAATGATTTGACTCTCCAAAATTTTTTGAATTACTTACAATTTGAATGGAGTAAGTATCCTTCTATTTTGGACAAGAAACTGAGCCCCGTCACTATGCTGTAAAAAGTTTTATTATAGAGGTGCTCTACGTTTTGGTTCTGTAAGAAAGACAGCCTCTAAAAATGGTTCTAGAGATGTCTCGCCGTCTCTACAAAAGATCCTTATGAAACCACATCATTTTTGGAGTGTGGGGATTTGGAGTGGCCCTTGAGTCATGGAGTGTCGATGGGCCTCACTGTTGATAGAAGATCCTAATGTATTGGTGGCGCCAGTACATTGTACATGTAGTGCATATCCATGTACATGACACGTTAGTTTCCGTAGTTTGACAAAGGCCTCCTCGTTCACTTGATTGGAGGTCGATTGATGTAGCAGCACATAGAATTCTATTGACTTTGTAGCAGCTATAGTGCATGTGTCGTTGCCCTTAGAGCAACTCCAAGAGCTCGCTAAAACTTTAACCCTCAAAACTCTTTACTGGCGCCATGTAAATAGTTTGGCGCCTCTAAAATTATAGAGAGAATTAGGTATACGGCCCACAAAAAAAAAGTTCTTAGGTATGTGGCTCTTTTTTTTTGAATTTGGGAATCCGACCTTCAAATGAAATTTCTTTAGGTATATGGTCTTCCGTTCATTTGTTGTATATTTTGAGTATATAGAAAAACATACTTTTGTTCATTTGTTAATAAAAAAATACTCATTGCAGGTGCTATATATGCAGCTATCTATTTCGGACATTCTTCAATGTTATTTCTTTTCGCGAAAATATCTTCGCAGAACAAGTCTTTTTGTGTTTGTAAAATTAAACTAGCTAGTTTCAATTCCTCAAAGAAATAAATCAAGGGGCATACATAGCACCTGCAATGAGTAGTTGAGTACCATCATGCTGTTCCAGTATTCTAATTTCTAAACAGAAAGGATGTTTCATTCATCAGTTGACTGTCGGCCCCGGGCATCTCACAAAATCGCCCAGCCGGATCGCCGCTGGAACCCCTTCTCCGTGTCGTTTATGGAACCCCTTGTATGCAGTATTTTTTTTTTTTCTCTATCTCCCAGCTAAGTTTTCCAATTACTAAGAACAACTTCAAAACTCCCAGCAACGTTTTCTTTGCTAGCCAAAAATGAGGATAAGATATATCAGTTTTTATTCAAATAGTTTGCCCACTTTATCCCTCTATTTTTTTTTTTTTCCCTATTTTCTAAGAGAAAGTGTTTTGAAAACACACAGGAAAATACTGGAAACTCAAGAACATGAACAAAAGGTTTTCTCCTTTTAATCTATGGTGAGATTTTGTAACTAATCTTTCTTCCTCATGCTAACTCCAAATGATATGCATGGAGTCGAGGACTGGCTACATGATGCTATATATATTTTTTTTCCATGAAAATATAAGCTCATGATCGGACTACATCTAGCCGAAATGTTTTCTTATCTGTAGCAACAACTGTGCGAGACTTTTGCGACGCTGTGCAAGAGTATAGGTTTGGATCAGGGGCGGATCCAACGGGGGGTCTGAGGGGTCCACCGACCCCCTGGCCCGCTTGTCATACATATAGATACTAGTTAAAAACTGTAAAAGAACAAAAAAAAAACACATATTTGTATGTAAAAATAATTGGTGCACCCCCTATTCTGAGAAGCTGGATACGCCACTGGTTTGGATTGGTTTCCACCTGGAGCAAACATGTGAAACAGCTGGCGATGTTGCCTGGGCCTTATTTGGTTGGAGTCTGGAGAGCTTGGCTGGGCCAGCACGCTGCTGCCCTGCTGCCTGGGTGCACTCACTACAGTAAAGTTTGTCTCTTAATTTTGTTTTGTTTTTCTGTAATCATAAATTCTACTCCCTCTCTGTCCCTTTAGAGCAAACATTATAGAAGGCTATAAGCCGGCTAAATACTGATGTGGATGAGAGAAGGGATGAGAGAGAGGAGAAGCAGGCTTGGGCACAAGAACCAAGAAACTATATGAGATAGACAGGTGGGCCATGTATTAATTGGAAAGAGCTAACTATTGTATGAGTGGGGTCAGAAAGCTGTAAGGTTCCTTACAACCCGGCTTGTTGGCTGTATTATAATACTTGCTCTTATAACTGTCGTTTGAGCGATACTCTCTCTCTGTCCCTAAAAGACCGTCACCGTAGGATGTGTGCCATAAGTTTAACTCAATTTGTAGAAAATACGTGCAACATTTAAATTTTAAAAATAAATTTGTTAAAAAACTAGACATGAAGATCTTTCCGAAGATGCTAATTACTTAGCACAAATGTTTTTATATTTTAATATATAATTGCCGGCATTTGTGTCTCGAGGAGCGGGTGATAATCTTTTAGGGACGGATGTCCCAGAATATAGGTCATTGGCTATTAATAGTAGGTTGTAGCTGTTGCATGGAAGCATGCGTTGTCCACCAAGACACCAGATGCTGCTTTATCCCTTCTCCCCTCCCTCTCACAGCTGAATTTATTTAATATAGAAAAAGGTGGAGGATGGGTCACACACATCTTCTCATAGCAATAAAGTAGCATCACTCACATGCATCCAAACATAATAATGATTGCTATATAAGGTTGCATCGTGTCCTAGTCCAGTTTTTCAGCGACAAATATAAAGGGACAAAGGGAGTATATGTCACAGCTGCCTGCGAGGGGAGGGGGGGGGGCGGCACGCACGGGCGCAGGGGGTAGGGGTAGCGGCAGCTCAGGGGGCAAGGGCAGGGAAAATACTTCTTTATTGCTTGTCCCCAAGAGATTGCATGCGCCCCATTTATATAGCCCTCCTATGAGACTTGTATCTCAAGCAATATTTAGAGGTTTCCATATAGATTGGAATATCTTTTGCAACCGTGTCCTTATTCTTCTTCTAATAGGAGACTCCCTTATAGAGTGGAAATATCTCCTTCACACCCAATAGTCATAATCTTATCCTAACCGAACCCTCTTTAATTACCAAAGAAATCACGGAAGGGCGGCGACAGAGGGAAGGCGTGCGCCAGGGCCAGGGGACGCCCCCTGCCGACCGTGTGGGGTGTGACATCTTCCCTCTTCTCTGACCGGCGCGTCCTCGTGTTGGATGAATGTCTACTCTATGACACCTAGAGCAAGCTCTAGGGTACCTAGCATGGTGAGTTCAACACGTAGGACCAACCTCCCGTGCACTGGGTTTGCGAAGATCATGTTCTCCTGGCCCCGGATCGGCGCGAACTCCATAAAGTAGTGATGGTTGTCAATGTAGTCGTGGTAGATGTACTGATGCACCGCACATCCTTGTGGTGTTCTTGTTTCACGGCAGGCGGCAAGAAGCAACTCCCTTGGAATCCCCGCTTCAAGGTGTTGATGAAGCATGTCATGAGGGGGACTCTCCAGAAACATGAAGCGGTCGTGGGGTGGTGGCGTGATGAAGACAGGCATGAGGTGCCAGATCATGATGTCACGGCGTGTCGGGGGAGAAGCGACGAGATTGAGCATCGTACCGTACATAAAGGAGCTAATATCGTACATGCAAGGAGACAGCTAGTGCTTCTCCCTAGCTATGTTGTAGTTGATGTAGACGTTGTCGACGCTGAAGAACTGGCGATCCATGTTGTCGGGGAAGACGACGCGTGTGGCACCCACGTCGTGGCGCCGTGGCCACACTTCGCCTAGCAAGATGGCTGTTGGAGTAGCCGGGCGTTGGGGGTGTTGTGTAGGTGCCGAGGGTGAGGTAGTTCGTCCGCGAACCTCTCCCTAGAGCAGGGCGCCCAGCAGGTCCGACATCAGTGGTGAGAACGCTGGGAGGTAGAAGAAGTTGTTGAAGAGGAGGAAGTCGTCCTCCAGCGTCCAAGCCGGAGCAGCAGTGCCCGTGGTGACGTCATGGGCTATCTGCCGTGGGTACGCTCCTCCTCCGGTGTTGCCCGGCGTAGCCGTATGAAGACACCCGAGGACGTGTCGAGAGGTCTCGTGCACCGCCGTGTCTTGGGCTCTTGCCAAGGCGTGATGCGAAGTTACGGGCGCCGGCGGAGAGGCCGGCGCGCGCCGCCCAGCCCCGGGCGCCCGTGTGTTGATGCACGGAGGTGGTGGCTCGATGAACGCCTTGGCCCCGTCTCCAACGGTAGTACTCCAGCTCATTGGATGCGAAGTCCCGTGTCACCTTCCCGGACTTGCCAACCATGGCATGCCAAGGATGACGTCGATGTCACTGCCAACGTGTAGGGCTTAGGCGTCGATGTCGAAGATGTCGGCGTTGATGTAGATCGGTTCTCGTAGGCTGCCGTGTGGCATGTCGAGGTGGCACCGCGGACACGGGGTCATTGCCACCGCGACCGGCTACGCGGCGGAGTCCGTACCGTGGCCACCACGCCGAGGGTCGATGTAGTTGTGCGAGGCACCCAAGTCGCCACGTTCAAGCACGATCCTGCCTTTTCGCTCGTCGGGCCATATCCTCCGGTGTCGGCCGCTTGAACGGCCGGCGGTGGTGTCGCCGACATGGGTGGTGCCGTGTCGCAGTGCGGGGTGGTCTCAACGCTGGGTGCCCTTCCTCGCTGCAGTGGTGTCTTGCCGGAGCTATAGAGGATCGTGAGGTGGCATTCATACGCCCTGGCGAGCGACATGGCCATCTCCATGTCCCTCGGGTCCTCGTAGCTAGACGCCGGTCTTCGCAGGCTCTCCCAAGCCAGCCGTGTAGATGTTAACTTGGTGCTGGTCGTCAAGGTGCCCGGCGTGTGCCATGTGCACCAGGAATAGCTTGGTGTACTTGTCGACGGTGCCAGTCTTGTGGAGTGATGCCAGTTCGTCCAGTGGGTTGCGTCGTGTTGATGGTCCAAAGCGCTCGTTGATGTGCTGGGCGAAGCATGCCCAATCTGTCACCACCTTCCCCGGACAGTGCATGTACCACCGTTGTGCTCCTCATGTGAGATGGTAAGATGCATACCGGACTTGCTCGGTTCTTTGGTGTACCTTGCCCTCTCAGAGAACAGCTCACATCGGTTCAGCCCCGAGTAGGGGACCATCCTTGTCGTCGTCACGTCGAGAAGGGGAGCTTGTGTAGGCGAGGAGAGAGTCCCGGGAATGAATCCGGAGAGGAGCCGAGTGTGGGGCAGGCGCCGCCTTGGGGCGCGCCGTGGCTAGCACCGCTTCTTGCCGCCGAGGATGGAGGCCGATCGGCCTCGACCTCGGCTCCCAATGTGGGCTCTTCGGCGGTCTTGAATATACCCCACGACTCCATTTCTATACAATTTTCAATACCATTTTAGACACTTTCAAATTTGTTTGAATAATCCATTGTAGACACTTCCATTTGCATGACAAAACAAATATTGATTTAGTCATTATTATCTATACTCTTGCCAACTCAGTATAAATATTATATATGTATGGGCTCGCATATTTCATCATGTTCGGTTATCGTTGGTCTGGCCAAAACGGCTCCCCAGTAGGTCAAATCTTGGCTCTGCCCTTGGGCATGAAGCGTGTTGATGGTATACGTCACACACCTAGTTCCCAATTCTCATTGTCTATATTCGTTGTCTCTAATCGCTTCTTCCCATCTTTGGTTATTTGATCACTTCTTTTTTTCAAGACCGGGGATATAGCCTGTTTTTCATTAAGCGTAAGAGAGTGGTCAATAGACCTACACATAGTTGATACAAAAGGATCCGTAGGTAATGCATGGATTACCAACGAGATCCTCAACCCAAATGTAAAGCAGAAAAACATGAGGGGTGGGGACCCTTCACCTGACAACCCCAACAACTAAGCCTAATACAACAGGTATCTCAACACCTAGGTAGCTCTAGAAGTGATCGGAGCCATAGATGATAACAGCGGCAAAGCATCCGTAGGAACTCTAGACAACAAAGCATCCGTCCAAACCAAACCTTCAGACGACCATCTATCCAAACAGTCTTGACAGCAAAGCATCTGCCGGAAAAGACGACAACCTCGGAGGAAAAGTATCCATCAAAAGCCCCATGGCGGCAAAGCATCTGCCGGAAGACAAGACCAACTCCTCCATGTCACTGAGGGCCCTCGGGACCACATGCGAGAAAAACATGTAGACGCTCTCTGAGTACTCCTCCGAGTCACTAGGGACACAATGACCTCAAGACCACTAACGATTAGCAACTCCAAGGCGCCCTCCAAGTGCCCCTCCGAGTCACTGAGGGCTAGGACCACGAGCGAGGAGCACCAACATGAAGACGCAACGACGACAGCTCATCCTCCACAATGGCGGCAAAGCATCCGCTCAAGCAATACCGGCGGCAAAGTATCCGCCAATCAACGACTAAGGCTACGCCAACCACTAGATGGACATACCAAGTGAAGAGCATGATGAGACGCAATTAGGCACAACACGATGAACATGGTGACCCCACGGGAGAGCCGCGGCGGGCGGCAGCGGATCCCCTCGCCTCTACCACGGTGCTCCAAATGATGCCTTCAAGAAGTGAATTGACACTCACAAACGCCAAACAACGCTAGACAACCCCTGTCCGGGACTTTCATACCCGCATACCCCCCGACGTCTCGAAACTTCGACGACTCCTTCAAGAAGGTTGGTGACGGACCCTCCCCTTCCGGACATTATTCGAGGTCATCCCATGCATCTTGGCATTTTCCACACCTTCAATCACTATTACACTGAACATTTGTAGGGACGGCTCAAGACGGTTTTTAGGAGCGGCTTGGCCCGCCCGCTCGATGATACCGTTCCACGGCTTTAACATCAAAATGTTGGTCTAATTACCTTTGTAAATGGCTCAAGCACCATAGAAGAGAGAGAAAAGCAACACTTTAATTAATCACAAACCAACCATTAAAACTTAATGTTTCAAACAACATTTTCTCACCTTCTACAACATCTCCAGCAAAGGATTTGAGATCAAAACCTTCCCTATTAGTAGAAATTTTTTTGGAGGGTGCCCAAGGTTGCCCAGCCTTTTTCTCATATAAGTGTGAGTGGCCCGAGGAGGGAAGAAGGGGCCTCAAGCCTATATAAGTGCAATACTTGTAGGGGTGGCGGGTGATTGATCAGCCTCCCTCTAGTACAATTGAAACAGCAGGAGTGACTGGTGAGTGAGCCTCCCTAGTGCAAATCAAACCATAGGGGCAGCTGTATCTTAGAGAAAATGGTAGATACACCATGAACTCTAGCGAACTAAGTAATAGTGATATATATGAAGTTTTTTATTTGCGTTTGAAATTCATTGATCAGTTATAGACCGGTATATCATGATTATAATCTTCCTTTGCAGGTTTATTATTGTAAACCAATTGACAGACCGAAACATATGTATTGACATGATGTGCCGGTTCATCATGTGTGTGGAAAATATTTTGATCATATATACCTTTGATTTAGTAGAGCCAGACTTCTGATAAATTCACTCGGATATATGGGACGAATTCACTCGGCCGGCTTTTATCGAATCCTGCTTAGTTTTCCTCAAAACGTTTTTCTTGCTTTTTTTATTTGACGCACCATCATGCATGGGGATACATACATCCAGTCGCTATGTTTTCTTATTATTCATATATATTAATTTTATTAGAAGTAATGTTGCGTTTATTATCCGATAGAATATGCATGTATGCAGCAACTGTACCGTGCAAGACACGAAGTAGCACACGTTAGTAATATATATAATAACAACAATACGAACATATCACATGCGTTACATTACATTACATTACATCTTGTGTCTTCACTGTGCTGTGAGCCATCGTACGTACACTCCTCTTACATGCCACTGTGTTGCAGACAACAACGCTTGCACGCGCAGGGACGGGGAGTAACTTATTCATATATACTGTAGTAGTGTGTATGTAGATGATATTAAATAGGTGGGAGTTGGGGCATGCGTGGATGCTCACGTTAGGTACGTAGATTAGACGCCGACCCCTGCTCAAACGCTTCCGCCCACATCAGCACCGACTTGTGCTTCATCAGCGCCTTCACGCGCACCCGCATCCTCGAGCACAAGAGGTTGCAGAAGAGGTCCCACAAGAGGAAGCCCTCCCAGAAGCCCTCCCAGAAGACCCTGCAGACTCCGACGGGGACGTCTCCACCGACTCCTCCTTCCACAACGTGGGCCCGCACTGAAGCCGTTAATATGAGTGCCACGGCTAGGAACAAGAGCGCAGGGTAAGCAGTGGACTTGTTGGACGCCATCGCGCTACTAGCTCGGAGGATGGTGGATGGATATATGTGGTCTGAACCGTGCGTCTGTGTCTGTATGTGTATGAAGGCGTAGTATCAGCTCGCGGCCATACCTAGTATTTATAGGCCAGCGGCAGGCGGATCTCCCAGCACAAGTTTTGCCTTTGCGTATGTAGTGTAGCACTAGCGCGCACATGCAGGCCAAAAACACTAGTACCCAAAATCACTTTTGTGGCGGGCAAAAAAGCTTGTTAGTGGCGGGCACGGCTGCCCGTCACTAACGAAAGGTCACGGATAATCGTGGCCTTTCAGCGTGGCGGGCGGCGTGCCGCCACGTCTTCAATTTTTTTTTTAAAAATAAAATACCAATATATATATATATATATATATATATATATATATATATATATATATATATATATATATATACATATATATACACATGTATCAATCCATACACACATATATATAACACAGACATGTACTCTAATATACATCATATATACATATATATACATCGATTCATATATACAAGTTTCACCGATCGATCGATCGATCCATTTCTTCATATCCAACATGTACTAGTTTCAATTACAACATATCCGTACAAACATTGCGAGCTATATGTTGATGGATGAAGATAGTCCTTAAGACCTAGCTCTTCCCATCTCCTTAGCGGCCCAAACTCTAAAGACAGCCCCACTCACTGTCCCGATTGAAGTACGGCTGTTTTTCGTGAACTACCATGTCTAGAAACGAACTTGCGGATGTAATGCGCTCATCGTGCGCCTGAACCGCATCTCGCCGGTTGCCCTTTGTATCACCCCCTCGTGAACGTGTTCCTTGCGTCCTTGAGCTGTCGGTAGCTGGATTTGTACCTTCTGCGGGCCCGGAGGTACTCACGCATCGAAGAATCCACACAAGTTTGATCCGTCAGGTTGTTTGAGGCACTTGCACACAATAAACCGGTGTTATTAGTAATATCGGCTATAGCAAGGTAGTCGTATTTCTAAGAAAAACTATGTTTCATTTACGTAACGGAAATATCGCTTGATTTTGAGTCTATCTCCATTGCGCTCCTTACACTTCTCGGATCGACGATCCCAAAGATTTCGATCCTTCAAGTATTTCTTGTAAGCGCTGCATTTAAATGCACTATATTGTCAACGATATATGATATTCGACTCAAGTATATAATTGCATAAGGAGTTCATCGATCACTTACAATCTCAAGATTTTTTCGAATTGTTGGTAGCCGAGCGGGTTCGTGCCTCGTAGTGAGTCAAAGATAACGGCCCTCCCGTCCTGAGGAAAGATCATGAAACAGATCCAATGTCCTACCATCCCGATTCCATATTGGTAAGGCGCCAGAATACTTGAGGCCCATTTTCCTTGACCTTTTTCATCACCGATATGACGTATTCTTGCTACCTCCAACTTCTTAGCTCTTTCATTCTTATCCCAGATCTTCTGTCTTTCCTCGTCCGTCAAGTTGACCAGGTCGGGATGGTCCGCTCTTAGCTTATAACCGACGATCCGTCTCTCTCACGATGTGCCATGGAGAGAGGTAAAGAACACCGGTGTTTAACTGGTTGCATCGGCGCACAACCTACAAGGACATGTGGTCGTGGCATAGGTACCTTTGAAAGAAAGAATCTATATACGGATGCAAGGGACATGTGCAAGTAAAATTGCGCTTACATCGTAAACAAGGTGACTTGGGCGACGCCAATGTCCTGTCGACGAAGTAGTCTCGACATGTCATCGAATGTAATCGTGGAATCGAGCTCGACGGGTAGTGGAAGCACTCCTTAGGAAGAAGGACACCGAAGCTATACAATCCACGCTTTTGCGCACTCCATGTACCATGCATGGAACTTCCGAGTCTCCCGTCCTCGGCATCGATGAGTTTGGGCCTTTGGGATCATGAACTTCCCAAACTCGAACGAGCCGGGGCATTCGTCCGTGACAAACCCCTTATAAGGTGGGGATTTTGGCCCGCAAAAGCGGCGGTACAAATGTTAATTACCTAGGGTTGCGAAAAGGAGTAGCTAATAACTTATTACAACTCGTTGTTTCAGCGGTGCATACCTTTCGGATCGAATATCTATTTCTTTGGGCCTCTGGGTAGCGGGCACTTTCGGGTGCTTGCGACCTCCTCTTTATCGAATGTGTGCTTCTTCGGCATGGAGGGCGTTTGCTAGGTCGAGCTCCTTTCGCTTCCCCGGCGCTTGAGGTGTTGTCCATTGGAGGCCTTGAGTGTAGACGGGTGTCTCGCTCCCTACTCGCCTCGGGACTTGGCACCGTGTTTTTCGCCGATTGCTTCCTCGTATATCGGCCGCTCCTCATGTGGCGGCTCCCGAGCCCGAGGTGTCGGCTCTGAGTTGCCGGCGCCCGAGGTGCCGGCTCTTGAGGTGTCGGCTCCTTAGGCTCCTCGGGTGCTCGCTGATCGGTGTGCGCCTCCTTAGGCTCCTCGGTGCCGGCTCCTT
Source organism: Hyparrhenia diplandra (assembly GCA_015847255.1). Taxonomy (NCBI): domain Eukaryota; kingdom Viridiplantae; phylum Streptophyta; class Magnoliopsida; order Poales; family Poaceae; genus Hyparrhenia; species Hyparrhenia diplandra. Next base: position 111,963 of record JADLZK010007522.1, on the reverse strand, counting down.
CGTTGTCGGCTCCCGAGGCTCGTCTTGTGCCGGGTCCTTAGCGGGGGGGTACTGAACCTTGAGGAGGGTCGTTGCCTCCGCCGTCCCCCACCATCTTCATCATCGTCGGAGGAGTCACCATAGGGTCCGTGGCGTGCTCGGGTCCGGCCGCTGTCTTCTTTGTTGAGCCGGAAGGTGGAGTCAACGCCGACATATTCAGCTCAATGTCCACCTTCGCCACAAAGACGCTGTAACACGTAGCAGCTCCTAGAGTGTTCACCTCGTTATGACCGGATAGTCCAGCCCCCGCCTTCATGTTCTCGCGCCACGAACCCAATGTTGACTTCAAAGACATTCTCGAGGGATCTCGTGGCGCCGTACTCTTTGCAAGATCCGGAGGAAATACCACCCCTTTGGCCACTACCTTTTTTCTTGCCCAACCTGCCCGGCGTGTATCAACATATTGCATGGTGTCTCTTCGGTGATATCATCCACCGGGGTCTGTCGGTCGCCAGCAGAGGTGCTTCTTTGGGTTCTTTGGGTGGGCACCGGCATACCAGCGTTATGAACATCTCGCTTCCGGACTTGACCATCCGGGGGTCGTTGCTCGAGGGCCTCTTTGATGGATCAGGTGATCATTTGCCGCAAGGCCTCATCACGCCCTTCCCGTCTCGCACCCTCCTTGTACCTCTCGCCTCGTGTGATGCGAGGCAACATCTCGACCGCCACCCAGCCCACCGTCGCCCAACTCTTCCCGGAGCTCATGCCACGGACGCGGCCACGATGCTCGGTGTTTCCCAAGGCCACCGTCGGCGGATCGTGTCCCCGACGAATCTCGAGGGTCCCGCCGTTCTTAGCCGTAGTGGCCTCTATGACCTTCTTCTCGACCTCCTTCATCCGGGCTTCGCCTCTCGGCTTCTTGGGCTTGTGGGCGTAGAGGAAGTCCCGGGTCCTTTCATCACAGCCATCATACGGATCCGGCTCTCCAGCTTCCCCGTCTTTTCTCCTTCTCTTCCGCCCGCCACGCCGGCTTGTGTCCGGCGTACCCAACACCGCCCAAGTAGTGGGGAAGTTTGTTCCGCTTTGGCTAGCTCAGAGAACTTCTCGCTCTTCGCCTTTGCTTCGGGCGTGTTTAGCCTTTTGCGTAACTCTTCCCATACTTCTTCCGAGATCATGTTGTACTTGGTGAAGGGTAGGCGTCCTTTCTTGTAAAAGTCTGCGTTGAGCCTATACTTCCATTCCGGAAGCTTCTTCCTGCGAGGAAGTTTACATGCCGCCGCACCTTTTCCATATCGGCGCTGGCGGATACCGGAACCATTTCAAACCTCGCCAAACACCCATAACTTGTCGGTGTTGGGGACGGCTTTCCAGTCTTCGATAAGAATGGAGACCTTATCCTTCACGAAACACGACACCGAGTCTTTGTACAGATGATGACTTTCTGGGAGGCAGCGGGGCTCGCCTCGCGGCCCCAACTCTTGAATGACAAGGACCTCATTGATCTTCTTCCGCCTCCCACGGTCTCCCCTTCTCCGCTTCGCTTGTCTCCCTTTGCTTTGCCTCGAAGAGGTGGCCGTGGGCGAAGGGGGTTGTTGCTCGAGAGTCGCTTGTGGAGGGAGCGGTGGCGGGCCGTTCACCAGTACTTCCTTAACCCGACGCTTCTTGCTTGGTGCTTCGTCCCTCGGGTTGAAATTAGGATCTTCTTCCTCCTCGAGACGTTTCCTTCTACCCTTACATCGGGCTATACGAGGCTCCGCTTGCGCACTGGGAGTACCGAGTCGCCGCCACTTCCGTTGCTAGAGCTAGGCGGGCGCTCCCATTCAAGCTCAGTCGTTTGTTCATTCGCCTTTTCAAGCCGAGGTCGTTTCTTGTTCATTCGCCATTTCAAGCTACAAATATATAGTGCTTTAGTACTATAGTATATAGGAGGAGTACACAAGCGTAATTCAAAATTGCGGAAAGAGAGAAATAAAAAGATTGGCTCGGATATAGCCCCTTGTGATCACATCGCTTCTAAACTGGTTGCTTTGTACAAGCCGTCCTAGTTTAGAAGCTTCCAAGTATAGGGGGACATTCAATCATCATAGCCGCTGCCTCGGCCCCAATAATTAAGTTCATTTCATTGCATATATGCCACACCCTCAAAGACTAATGGGTTCACATCATTGCATATATATCTCCAACAACCAACGTAAAAATAGGGAGCAGAGGTAATTTCAAACCAAGCCAATCAATTCAAACAAAAAAAAGAGTAGTAGGCAAAGATTGACAAATATATGGAATTAAGGGGAAAACCCATGACTAATCAGTTTAAACATGGACAGCGGTAGCTAAGGCAAATTGATGACAACACATAAGTCGGGGTAGCTAGTGCATGGACAAGTTCATGGACAACAAGTAGCTAAGTCGGGGTAGCTAGTGCATAGATAAGTTCATGTCAACATAGACAACATGACAAAGAGCATGTCCAAATTACGTAAAATTAAGGCATGTCCACCAAGCCAAAGTTAAGCACCAATCCATATCAACAACCAACAAATAGCAATTAGGTATCCAAATTCAGCTAGGTACCATTAATTGACATATATATAAAGCACTCAAGTGAGCTAAGGCATGTCCAAATTAATTTGAAATGACATGTTGAAGTGAGCAAAGTCATGTCCAAATTCTAAGCCAAGAGGTAAAAATAGAGTCAACACCCAAAATTCAACATAATTAGACCAGGCAGTTTAAATTCGAGGCGACCATGGTAAAAAATAGAGCCAACGAGATAGGTACATAGATAACCAATCATAGGATTAGGCAAAAATAGAACCAACAATTTAAATTGGAATACAAAAATAGAGGCAAAAAAAGAGGATTGGGCCAATCATATGCTCGGCTAATTTGTTGCAATTTGCATCATGGGCGTGACATTTATATGCTAAGTATCAAGTTTAAGCATCACAGGCGACTAAGTTTCAAGTTTAAGCATCTCGGTGTCAAAATCATAGAGAGATAACCAAAAATCACAGAAATTGCATTCCAAAGGGCAACACCATATATACCATCAAGAACAATGCAATTTCAAACCCGATGCGCCAAAGGGAGTGGGAGGAAAAGAGGTAGAGGTATCGACGCCGGCCCGGGCAAGGCACCACCGGAGAAGAGGATGGAGTGTGGTCGACGCCGCAAGCACCACACAGAGCACCACGGGCGGACGGGGGCGGGCACCACGAAAGCACCACGACGGACGGAGATGGCGCACTGGCCAAGAAGACGAAAGCACCACGAGCGCGGTGGCCTTCCCAGCTAGGGTTCCGCGGGCGGGGACGGGGACGGGCGGCGCCGGGCGAGGGGACGGAGACAGCGTGATGGGGCCGGCCGGGGCGACGGCGGACGGGGACGCAATCGTGGGCACCACGGGCACCACGACGGGACGGCAGCACGGGCACCACGGCGATGGAGACGGGCAAAGACGGGCACCACGGCGGATGGAGACGGCGCAGAAGGCGGCGGCGGCGGCGTTAGGGTTTCCTGGGCGGAGTAGAGGAGGATGACGGGCGAGGACGAGGCGCGGGCGGGACGGGACGGACGGGGACGACGGGGCGCGCGGGGGGCAAGGACGGTGGCGGTGACGATGGCGGCGGCGGCGGCGGTGGGGAAAAATCCGGCCGCCCGCCGGGTCGAATTGAATCCCGTCGAAGACTTGGCGTCCGCGGGGGCGCGTCGGTTTTATAGGCGGAGACTTTTTACGTGGCGGGCGCACTACGATGCCCGCCACGTAAAATATCCATGGCGGGCGTTTAAGGATGCCGCCCCGTAAAATATTATCCGTGGCGCGTTTAAGGATGCCCGCCGCGTGTAATATTTTCGAGAAGAGATAAGTATTCTTATAAATTGATATAAAATGGTTATAAATTGTTATAAAATGGTTATAAATTTTTATAATTTGTTATAAATTGTTATAAATGGTTATAAATTGTTATAAATTGTTATAAATTGTTATAAATTGTTATAAATGGTTATAAATTATTATAAATTGTTATAAAATGGTTATAAATTGTTATAAATTGTTGTAAAATGGTTATGATGCCCGCCACGTGTGAACTTTTCATTTTTGAACTTTTCACGCCTCGAAATATGAAATTTGAATTTTTTACACATTCGGACGACATTTGAAGCACTAGACGACCATGATTTAAAAGTCATGAACACGGAAACTTAATAACTCATCAAGATCTAAATTTCATATATATATATAGGTCATTTTTGCATACGACAAATTGTTACAAACGTGTAGTTCAAAATTACTAGTCTCCCATGTAGTTTCCTGAAACTCATTGTGTGAGATATTTGTATCATTTTGGACTATTGTTTACATCGAATAACCGCAATTACATATCATTTTGGTGCCGGGTGCATTGGTGGTCTTCTTCTCGCCATCGGGCGGTCCATGGCATCATTTTAGTCTTGTCGGGATTGATTCTGTCCTCCAAAGTGCCTTCATCTTTTTGGAAAATCTGTAAAAGAGCTTGAACTCATCATAGTTGTTGTATGTTTCGGGACTCGGACCCCATCGGCTCCCACGATCCACTTTGCTTTCTGCCCCACGACAATATGTCTATTTATGTTCTCCGCGTTCATGTAGTAGGCTACTTGTGCGACATCCGATGCAAGCACCCACCGATCATCTTTGTACCGACACTTTGAAGGTTCACGGTGGTTAGCCCAAAATCGTCCACTAGAATCGCGAAGGCTTGACCCACAGGGCAACGGAAAATAGTTACCCGTAGGTTACCGCCGTAGTCAAGTTCCCATATTTCTTCGACTTGTGCGAAGCATGTCATCTTCTCTCCCATCACGCTGTTTTCACGCCCTCATATCGAACACCGCTATTACGTGATGCACTCTTCTTGTCCTTTTCTTTTGTGTGGAACCCAGATCCGTTGACATCATACCCTTGCCACGTGGTGACCTGCATGGACGGCCCGACACAAGCTTCTTCACGGTCTACGCATCATCTCCCGGGGAATGTTACGCTTTTGGAGCCACCGGAGGAAAGTGCTCTTGTGTTCCTTCTACGCCCGATCATTCGGACCGGTTCTTGCGCTTGCTACTTGCACGGCGGAGCTCTTTGAGGTGCTTTTCACGTATCTGTCCATGATCACCAATTGATGAAGGATGCTTTGTAGTGAGCGTCTAGCACTTTGTCCCTATGTATGTCGGTGCGTGCTTTTCGCCCGCGCACCCCATCCCCGAGGTTCTTCCTTCATGTTGATGCACTTTGGAAGCCCAATAGCCCTCCCATCTTTTATGTACTTCACACACCCGGTTCACGGCCTCGGCTTGTGTATGCCTCGATCATAGAGCCCTCTCGGGTAAGCGCGGTTATGATTGAATCGATTGAGGGTAGACATTAGTCGCTCGGTGGTCCACATCGCTTTGTAGGTACACGGGTCCCCTACTGCTCAATCTGATCAACCATGTGCATCATCGGGTGTGGCATAATGTCGAAGAACGACGGTGGGAAACACATCTCTATCTCGCACATTGTTTCAGCGATGAACTCTTTTCAGCGGGCGGATCTGCTTTGGCAATTACCTTCGGTTGATTTGGTTAAAGAAGTATGAAATCCTTGTGACCACCATCTTCACGTATTTTGGACGAACGGCTTTGATCACAATTGGAAGGAACACCGTCGGCATGATGTGAGCATCGTGTCGCGGCGTTGAAGTTCGTCATTGTGAGGTCTTTCATGGATACCGGACTCTTGATATTGGAAGAGAAACCCGTCGGTACCTTGATACCCCGCATCAACCGACACATAGCCAACTTCTCGTCTCTCGTTAGGTTGTAGGCGCACTGGGAGTTCGACTTTACCGTTCGAAGCCGTGTAGCGTGAATTTCGGTCGGATGCCCATGTCAACAAGATCCCGGCGTGACTTCACACCATCCTTCGTCTTGGTCTTGATATCCATCGGGAGACCGATCTCACTTTCGAAGACATTTTTCTCAAGGTGCATCGATCGATCGCGTGGGGTGTATGCGGTATCTTCCAAGATACTTTAGATACTTGAAGAAGATTGACTTCTTCTTGAAAGGAACGGCTGGAGGCGCTCCTTCCTCCGGTTTATCCTTCTTTAAACTTCTTTGTCTTGGAGGTGCCGTCTTCCTTATCATCGCCTTTCTTCTTCTTCTTCTTTCCAAACTCGCACTCCAAGTCCTTCACCATGTCAAACACCTTCGGACCATAACTAGCCGGTCTTGGGCCGAGGTTTCGACTTCGCCCTTGTTGTCAAAGTACACATTCATTTTTGGATCTCTGTACCTATGCTTGCTGCGAGAGGAAGCGTCGTGTTCCATGTACACGGTTTTCTTTGGATCCCTTCGGGTAAGTGGAGCGAGGTTTCTTCAATGCAAGCTACACAGGCGGTCTTCCCTTTAATCTGCCCGATAATGAAAAACGAGGCCGGGTAATCGGTGATGGTGACAAAGATGATGGCACGAAGAGTGAACTTCTCCTTGCGGTGCGCATCAAACATGCTGACCCCATCATCAAACAAGTACCTCCATCTCCTCCATGAACGGCTCCAGGAACACATCTATATCGTTGTCGGGCCGCCGGTCCGAAATGAGCATGGTGAGCAAAACATACCTGCGCTTTTGACAAAGATGTGGAGGTAGATTGTACATGGTGAGGACGACCGCCCCGCGTCTTTGTGCGTGCTGCTCAGTCACCGAATGGGTTCATTCCGTCGGTACTCAATGCGAACCGAACGCGTTCTGGGCTCCTCTGCAAAGTCGGGGTAGGCGTCGAAGTCTTGCCATTTGCTTAGCATCCGAAGGGTGCCGTAGATTCCCGTCATCCTTCACACGATCGCTAGATGCATGCCACGCCATGTGCTTAGCATCCTCGGGGTTCCCATAGAGAGCCCTTGCAGCGTCGATGACCGGAAGGTACCACATTGACAGCGGCGGACGTTTCCTCTGCGTGTAACCTTCCTCTTCCTCGTCCCCGCGTTGACATGATCTTCTTCGCGGCCGCACCGTTTTCTTAGCCCCCTTCTTCTTCTTTCGCCCGTCTGTTTCCTCATCGACGTCATCGTCCACGCGACATCCGGCATTCCACTTGTATCGACTAGCGCCCGCAAAGGCGGACAAGCGGTCAAATTCTCGCATCGACGCCCGATATAGGATCAAAGATGGTTGGGGCGGGCATCGAACTTCTTCACTTTCATCGCCACCGGGCGGATCAACTTCTTTAGCGCGATACGTGCTAGCGGGGAACCTTGTTAGGCGATGGATACGTCGAGGCTAGGTAACTTACGAGCTCATTGAAGCTAGTGTCGGACCGACCATGGCGAGACTTCAACATCGGCAAGTTCGTGGTAAAACTCGGCCGTGCAACCCTCCGGGACTGTCTTTGTAAAGAGGATCAATCGCTGCCGCCGCTTCATCACTGCTGAAGTTTTCCAACCATCTCGGGCACCCAAACGGAATGTCGTCCTCACCGAAGCCGGTTGACCAAATCTTCAAAACCCGGACATCCTCGCCGCTGCGTCATAGGATTCTCCCTCGCCGTCCCCTCCACCACCACCACCGTCATCGCCGTCATCGTCGACGTCGGCCGTGGTTTCGAACAAATCTGATGGAATTGGACCGCCGGGTGGACTTTTCACGTCTTTGCATCGGCCGGACCGCCTGTACCGTGGATCGAAGGGTGGAACTTCTTCGCCGTGAAAAGTCGGACCAAATAGTCACCGACGAAGCCATGCATGATTAGGTGAGATCGCACGACGGTGTCGAGAACGCTTTCAGATTCTTGCATTTTGCGCGCACGGACGGATGATCGGCCTCTGTTGAATTATCTCATTGGTCGCTTCGCTCGAGCAACAAACTTCTTCACCTCATCAAAGTATTCGTCATCAACCCTCTTCATCTCATACATCCAAGGGCTCGGTGCCTCCTCCATCCTGATCGATCCCTGCTCTTCCAAAAAGCTTAATTAGTGCCGTTACATAATACTCAAACCAAAAAAAAAAGGAGAACAAGTCCCACCATAGAATCTAGATCTAGAGAAAGGCAGTTTTCTCTCTCCTCCAAAACCAAAAAAAAAAAGATGAAGTTGCACCGTAGATCTAGATCTAGAGAAAGGCAGTTTTCTCTCTCCTCATGTGTCTCTAGATTTAGAGAGGGGATGAAAAAGAGGGAAAGAAAGATCAAAAGAGGCATTAACCGACCAATTAGTGTCTTCTCCTCCACCAAATCAAAGCCAAAACACCCAAATCAAAGTTTTTGTCGGTTTTGGATCAAAACCTCCCCCCACAAGAGTTGGAAGAGGAAGTTCGTGGAGAAGATGAAGGGGCGGCCGTCCAGCATTTATAGGCTTACGGCCTTTTACGTGGCGGGCGCCCTAACGTGCCCGCCACGCAAAGAAGCGGGGCCGGCGGGGCGCCGCAACGCCCCGCCCGCGGTTAAGATCTTTTTACGTGGAGGGCGCGTTGCGGGCGCCCGCCACGCAAAAGATCGTCTTTTACGTGGCGGCGCCTGCAACACGCCCGCCACGTAAAAGAGCTGCCCAGCGGCGAGGGGGCCATATCTTTTCCGTGGCGGTTTCAAGTTGCGCCCGCCACGGAAAAAATCCGCCCTTCGAGAAAAATCAAATCGGTACTAGTGAAAGTCAGGTTGCAAGAGCAAAGTGTCGTTGCTTGTCCGGCAGGGCGGTGGCTGATACACCAATGAAGCACAAGTTTCCAACACGATGCAACGTCGTCATACCCTCGATCCCCACATCCAGGACATTCGAGGTCGTCGCCCGGCCTATCCTCTGCTGGCTCCTTCAATCTACGGCTTGTCCCAGGAGAGACTTGCAAATTGCAACAAGTGTACGAAAGACTAACGCGCCCAATAATGAAAACTTGCATTATTATATTGCTAGCATACAATCAAGGCCTACCATACGGCGGCAGGTCTAAGTTCCTAGCTAGAACCAAGGAACAAGAAGAATACGCGCTCTATGGATACATGCATGCATGGTGATGTAGATATAGAGCAATGAGCATAAGCAATATAAGCAAGATGTAAGAACTTTTACTTCGAATCTGTACGTATGTTTCTAGAGTCGACTAGTATTTGATGACAAAAGAAATTTTACTTGTTGGAATCATCGGTTTTTGCGTGATCGAGCTGTAGAAACAGAGAAACCTATACACAATGCATGCATGCCCCTCACTACTACTACAAAAAAAAAACTTTGCTGAGGCGGCCAAAATTGATTAACTGAGGCAGGCATCGCAACCGCCTCGCTCAATGACCATGGTAAATTCTCATCTCAGTAAATCGAATAAAAACAACAAAAACGTGGATAAGCCTGCTGAGCCTATCCATGTGTTGTTGCCCGCCGCTCGCCGGCTCCTCCGGCCTCCCCTCGACCGCATCCGGCCTCCGTGCCACTAGATTCGGTTGTCGAAGAGAGGTGAGCCCCACCGTCGCAGGATCCGCCGGGGCATGCAGGCTCTAGCCAGAGAGGCCAACTCACCACATCATCCATGTGACCACCTCGCCGGATCTGTTACCCGCCTGCTGGATCCGCCACCCGCTCGCTAGATCTACCGCTCACTTTTTTGTTGGGGTGAACCGACTCTTCTTTTTCTCTACAAAGTCGGCATCCTCCGGTGGTGAAATCGGCTCTCCCCAGCTCCACGTAGGAGCGTGACTCTCTTTTTTGCGCCCACTAGAGAAGCCTTAAAGTCATGTAACGGTGTAGTGCTAGTCGAACTCTCGATAGAATAGTGCTAGTATACCGTACATGTAGTCGTTCATATCCATGCGTGAAACTGTTTTCTCACAGCTTGATCAAGGCCGTGTGACTTCTTCATTGGGGTTTCGTTTAATAGAGTACATGGAATGCTATAGACTTTGTTGCGGTTATGTACGTGCATTCATGCCACATCACGTGCTGAATTGTGGTGTGCGCATCATATTATTAGATTCCTTGCACGCATGCAACGATTTCAGAGTAGGGGTTTAATTTTTGCCTTGCTCGCAATTATATAACCATCTTTGAAATAATCTAGCCATAATTCCACAACATGCATCAGCATGTAGCCACAATTCCACAACATGCATCAGCATGTGTATATGATGGTTCTTGTAACATTTTATAATGCATCGACCTAAATTTAATAGGTTCTAAAATGGAATTTAAAAAATAATTTACATATTTACTGTTAAAAATAATCTTAAATGCTTAGATAAAGTGTGCCATGGTGAACAGTTCGTCAAGATAATGAAAATAGATACTCCCTCCATAGTTAAAAAGAAAGACGTTTAGGATAGTGACACAGTCTCCAAAAGCCTTAACTTTAACTTCTCTTTTCTACAAAAATATTTATTAAAAAATTATATATGTATACTTTTATGAAAGTATTTTTCAACACAAATCTATTCAACGACTTAAAAGTTATTTTTATGTTCTTAATGTTTGACCCAAACCTTTTCGAAAACATCTTTTTTCAAGTATGGAGGGAGTATATTTTTTTATTTATTTTAAAGCTAGATTGAGAAAGATATTGAACTTTGAATTAAAAATGAATCAAACTCCAAAGTCAGCACGCAGGATGCACGGAGTCCTAGCAGGCAAGTACTGTATAATGACCACGATAGAACAGTAACGATCTATGCTAATTGAATGATAAGTACTCCCTCCGTCCCGAATAAAAAGTACATTCCAGTATTTGAAAAAAGTTTCAGAAAGGAATACCTTTTAGCATCTGTCGCTCGAGTACCTTGTAGCTTCTGCAGTCATCCATCAGTCTGTTCGTCCACAACGAATAAAAATGAAATGAAACAGTTGGAAGTGGGAGGAGAGGCCCCCAACCGGTGCAGCCAGGGATGAAAACGGTCAGAAGCTAAATCACTTTTTATTTTTCTCTCAGAAACGAAATCGATCACGATATTGTCGAGAAACGAATATGGCGCCGGTATTCGGGAAATTCGAAAAAATGATATAGTTGGCCGGAAAATATAGCGATAACGGTCAAAATCTATGATACGGTGTCCTCAAAAACGATAAACACACCTTGCCATATAGTTAGTTTCCAAAAAAATATCTGCCTTATGCGCATGTTGCCTGCATGTGCCTTTGATTCGGTAATTACCAACAGTCAATTACCGGTTAAATACGGAATCTTCAGAAATGATCGGAACAAGGCAAAATTATTTCTGATTTCGTGTCCATTTATTTGTACCATTGCCATTTTCATTTTTTTTCGTTTACCACTTCTGTTTCCGTTTAGGCATGAAAATCGGAAAAAAAAAACAAAAATTACTTAGAAATTGAAAATTATCATTTTCGTTTACATCCCTAGGCGAACCTCCCAAGAATGAATGCCACTGCTGCACATGCCCAATAAAGCTGAAACGAATATTCCTATAGGGGTGTCAAGGTCATTTTGCATGAGCATTGGTATCTGTGACAACTTGCAACACATCCTTTAACCTGGGACGAGAGGGAGTAGTGGCTAAAGGAGCCGAGCTTTTATAAATCCCAAAAAAACCCATCTCTTGAATGCAACAGACACTATCTCGGCAAAGACTTTGCCGGCGTAGTGCTTAGCAAAAAGCCTACAGGGGAATTTTTCCACAGCAGAGGCTCTTTGCCAAGCACCACATCATAGACTTTGGGCAAAGACTTTGGAGAGGGTTGATTTGGCCTCTTGGCAAAAACTTCAGTTTGATATGACAGAAAATGGTGGTCTCTTTGCCGATTGTCACGCCAGGACGCGCTCAGCAAAGATTTTTCTTTCTTTTGCATTTTTGTTCTGAGAGCCACACCTATGAACTCTCGGCAAATAATTTCTTCATTTTTTTTGCAAAAAAATCGTTGCCGAGGGCCACGTTGGCAAACTGTCGGCAAGGAAATTTTCCTTTTAAAAAAAACTATGTCGAGAGCCTTGTACATTGCCCTCGGCAAAGAATGCAACTTTGTTGAGTGCCGCTGCCACTGCACTCGACAATGGACCAGAAAAATGGTCTTTTTTTTTTTGCTTTCCACCTTGACAAACAGACACAAATATCACATGCATCACATCCATTCAAACACAAAAACACATATATATCACATTAATCCAATATTTGACACATCCACAAGTGCATATAACATATCCACAAGTCCACGAGTGCATCAAATGTACCAAAAGTCCACAGGTCCATCAAATTTGTCCAAACAAGTCCCAAGTCTCACCACATCATCAACTAAGTGAAAAAGGCATTCATTCGAGAAGTGGGAAAGGTGGATAATGTGTTGTTTGGCGATGGGAAGACTTGAGATGTCCAGGTTTCGCCATCCGGGATGCAACCTTGCATGAAACCTTCTCAAATTTTTATCACAAAGCTACACACGCAAATATCACTACAAGTCGCTTTGCTTTTTATAGAATTTAAATAGAATCACCCACAAGCGAGTCTACATGTTTCGCGCACAAGATGTTTGAATTTTGGTATGTGGCCCCGGATGAGGCCTTAGGTTAGACTCACAAGCAAGAATATCATTTTTCTATTCATTTAGTTGCATTATATGAATGGCTTGTAGTTCAAATTTAAGTTATGAAAAGAAAACAAATAAAACATAAAATTTCAAGAAATATAGTAAAAAGTACAAAAATAAGTCCGAAGGGGACATGGAGTAGTGAATACTGTAGCAAAGAAACAGAAAAGGTCTTGAAGACAAAATAAAAAAAATTTTTGCGAGGGCCACCTTTGGCTCTCGGCAAAGAGGTTCTTTGTCAAGGGCCGGATGGCTGGTGCTCGGTAAAGAGTAAGGCTTTGCCGAGAGACGGTCCTAGCCCCTCGGCAAAGAAGAAGCTACGTGGCACCCTTGGGATGCCATTTTTTTCAAAAGCAAATCTTTGTCTAGAGCTCCGGGGAGCGGCCCTCGGCGAAGAAGAGCCACGTGGCACCCTTGGGCTCCTGTTTTCTTTAAAAAAAAAATCTTTGCCGAGAGCTCTAGGTCGTGGCCCTCGGCAAAGGTGCGGACTTTGCCGAGAGCCACACGACCGCCCTCTAAAAAATCAACGACATGAATGTCTTCGCCTTCGCCGCACGCCGAGGGTCACATCTTCGCCCAAAGCTTCACTACCGTAAACCGGATATTTTGTGAGAGGAACGCTTTTTCATGAGAGTGAAAAATGAACTCTCATGAAATTAATATTTTCATGAGAGTGATATAAATCCCGCCACGAAAACATATTTTCATGAGAGTACTTGACACAACGTCATGAAAATCAATTGTTTTCGTGAAGGTTTACTCTCATGAAAATACCAAAGTCTCACTAAATCCATTCGTGAAGGTTTACTCTCACGAAATACCATAAAAAAACACTCATGAAAACATTGATGCAAACTTGGTGGCAATATACATTTGTGAAAGTGAACTCTCATTAAAATACCAAAGTCTCACGAATTCCATTCGTGAAGGTTTACTCTCACGAAATACCATAAAAACAAATCATGAAAACATTAATGCAAACTTGGTGGCAATATACATTCGTGATGGTGAACTCTCATGAAAATACCAAAGTCTCACGAATTCCATTCGCGAAGGTTCACTCTCACGAAATACCACAAAAAACGCCATGAAAACACCGATGCAAACTTAGTGGCAATATCCATTTGTGAAGGTGAACTCTCATAAAAATACCAAAGTCACACGAAATCCATTTGTGAAGGTTTACTCTCACAAAATAACAAAAAAAAACAGTCATGAAAACACAGATGAAAACATGGTGCCAACGTTCATTTGTGAAGGTGAACTCTCACGAAAACACCAAAAGTCTCACGAAATCCATTCGTCAAGGTCTACTCCCACGAAATACCTCAAAAAAAAATCATGAAAACATCAATGCAAACCTAGTGGCAATATCCATTCGTGAAGGTGAACTCTCATGAAAATACCAAAGTCTCACGAAATCCATTCGTGAAGGTTTTACTCTCACGAAAATACCATAAAAACACTCAAAAAACACCAATTGAAATATGGTTGGGTATTTTTCAATAGAAAAATAATTGCGTGAATACTGAAATGGTTTTGACCTCAAACTTTTCTCAAGCTTTTAGATGACCTATGTGAAGGAACCACCAAGTTTGAAATTTTTCCGAAATGGTTTGGTACTTTTTCCAGTTTAATTGAATTTCCGCGCGACTTCTCCCGGTAATTATATGTTGAACTGAGACCAACCCCAAAAAGATCTAGAACGGTGCCAAACTTTTTCACAGGGTCTCTTGTGCCCTAGAAGACAAAAGTTTGTGGAGGTCGGTCCAAAATTATTATGTTTTCATTGTGTAATTCACCATATTTGGTCTCATGCGCCATGGAGAAAAATACAGTAATTCCAATAATGATGAGAAAAACCTAGGATCTTGCGTGGGGCCATATTTTGGGTGTAAATGAGTGCAAAAAAAAATTCAAGGCATTTTGACATCGGCGGAGTAGACGTGCTTCACAAAGGTATATAGAACCTTCCACCGAACCCTATCCATACACTTAGGGTTTCTCATGGTTGTGTGGTCTCAGGCGCTTTGCGGTGAGGTTTTGACCTCAAACTTTTTTCTCAAGCTTTTATATGACCTATGTGAAGGAACCACCAAGTTTGAGATTTTTCCGAAATGGTTTGGTACTTTTTCCAGTTTAATTGAATTTCCGCGCGACTTCTCCCGATAATTATACGTTGAACTGAGACCACCCCAAAAAGATTTGGAATGGTGCGGAGACTTTTTCACAAGGTCTCTTGTGCCCTAGAAGACAAAAAGTTTGTGGAGGCCGGTCCAAAATTATTGTGTTTTCATTGTGTAATTCACCATATTTGGTCTCATGCGCCCGCGGAGAAAAAATACAATAATTCCAATAATGATGAGAAAAACCTAGGATCTTGCGTGGGGCCATATTTTGGGTGTAAATGAGTGCAAAAAAAAATTCAAAGGTATTTTGACATCGGGCAGATTAGACATGGGGACAAGTTTGTGCAAATTGAAATTAAAATTAAAATTTTCGTGAGTATAGACTCTCACGTAAAATTGCTCCTCTCTTTTTCGTGGGCGGAAACCACGTCCCAACTCTCACGAAAACTCGCTCTCCTCATTTTCGTGGGCTGAAAAATTACATTCCCGCCAAGCCCGCCATGGATTGGCATTTGGCGCCTAAGGCAAAAAAGCCCCGGACAAGGTTTTTTTTTTTTTTTTTTTTTTGTTTGCCCCAAGATACACCAGATGGACACCACCCCAAACCCTATCCTCCCAGTCGCTCCTCCCAGTTGCTCCCGAAGTCCCGACCGCCGTCACCTGTCCTCATCCCACGGAAAAAAAAAACGCCGCCTCCCCATGGCCGTAGTGCTTCACCTGCCGCCGTCCTAGCCAGCAGCCACGCCCCTCTCTCCGGCCGCCGCCACGCCGCTCTCTCCGGCCGCCACCACCCTCTCAGGTCGCCCCCATTGCCAGGCGGGAGGCCCCATGGCTGTGGTGCTTCACTCGCCGGCGTCCTAGCCAGCAGCAACGCCGCTCTCTCCGACCGCCGCGGAATGTTGACTGTGCAAGGTGACGCAAGAGGCTGCTCGCGACCCATTCTTCCGTTGTTGTTGAGGGCAATCGCAACCGCGATGCACGCTTTGAGGAGAAGGCAACAGGGTTGAGCCAGATCCGCCGCGGCGAACCCTCCGTTGACGTCGCATGCGTATTCCTCATCGTCCCTCGCGGGGTGGGGATTGGAATCCGTCAAAGGGATAGGAAAGGATGTTTGTTTCCCTCCCTGGTTTTTTGTGGACCGATGGATAAACGTTAGTCCGTTAAATTGTTTGAGGATTACCATTCAGCTTCTGTGTTTTTGGTTTGCCATTTGGCGGCGAGTATGCAGCTAAAACAATCTATATTAGGTATTCAAATGTGATTTGTTCCCTGCATGTTGAAGCATAGGTGAATGTTAATCAGTTTGTTTACTTCCTGGAAAGGGAGTTATTTATTACTTCTTGTAGCTATTATTTACTGTGACTTTAGTTCTTGTTAGATTATGTATAAACAGAATTAATTAGTACGTAACTTTTTTACAGCATCTGTACTCCTGTTAAAAGGACTCTGCCGCCTCCACTCTTGAGCTCTGTCGAAGGCGAAGGTTTAAGGAGTAGAAGGCAGCAGCAAGGTCAAGCTCGTTTGGGGAGAAGACAGCAGTGACGCCGAACTGAGGATTCAGGGTCGCCGATCTGGGCTTCTGCTTCAATCCAAGTGAGGTAACAAAGCTTCATCTTCCCCCAATTTTCTGTTGCACTGAAATCAATTGGGATTATATGAATATGAATTGTGTTGTGTGTAGTATCAATTTTGCAAGGTCTGGTACTAAATCCAAAATTTGCCTCACATCTGAACATAAGTGATGCTATGGTGTGTTCATTATTAATTTACATTGGTCTATATATGCTGAGTATCAAGTTTTCAATATTTTATCATGTTGATGTTCGATGGTATGTATGAAAAAATAATGTTATTTGTGGCTGGCTGTTCGTTGTTATATATATATATTGTTTTTCTTTATTTGATAGCTGTGTGGATTTGTTCTATATCTAAAATTATATATTTTTAATAAAACCAAAAGGTCCAGAACAAAGGGAATGGCAGAACGTGACTGGATGTACACTGGTTGGTCTCGTGCACAGCCCCCCTCTAATGATTGGATAGATAATACCAACCAGTTTTTAGATCGTGCCTTCTCTATGCCTAATCTAGTTGAAGACAACACCATTAAGTGTCCTTGCGCGGTATGTCGCAATTGTGTTAGGCACAATAGGTTAACAGTAGAGATGCACTTGTGTAGAGTTGGCTTTAAGGAAGACTACAGGATATGGACAGCACATGGTGAGGGACTTGCCGGTACCTATGTTGAAGGTGGACATGATGACAGTTTTCCTGAAACTGACCACATGGATGAAATGTTGGCTACCCTAGTTGGTGACCATCCACCACCAATTGATGAGCAGCCACCTGCCTATGCTCGAGCTTTTTATAGGATGGTACAAAACATTGATCAATTAGTACATGAGAATACATCACACTCATCCCTATCTGCTATGGCACGCCTGCTGGCATTGAAAGCACAGTATAACATGTCAATTGGACACTTTGAGGCAAACTTAGAATTAATTCATGAGCTATTGCCTCCAGAATCTAAGTTGCCCAAGGACTTCTACCAGTCAAAGAAGCTATTTGAGGGTCTTGGTATGGCATATGTCAAAATTGATGTTTGTTACAATAACTGCATGCTTTACTACAAAGATGATAAAGACAAAGACAAGTGTGATGTTTGTGGTTTGTCTCGCTATGAAGAAGGTAATGGCCAAGTGCCACGCAAAGTGTTGCGGTACCTTCCCATCACAGATAGGCTGCAGAGGTTATATTTGCATAAGGACACAGCAAAGCTATTGCAGTCTCACAAGCCATCTGCCTCTGGAAAAATGGTGCACCCTTGTGATGGTGAAGCATGGCAAAAGTTTAATGAAGACTTTCCAGACTTCGCTAGTGAACCTAGAAATGTGCGTCTTGCTTTTGCAACAGATGGTTTTACTCCCTTTGGTTTCATGGCAGCACCTTACTCTTGTTGGCCAGTGTTTGTTACCCCATTGAATTTTCCACCATGCTCAATCATGAAATCAGAATACATATTTCTTTCCCTTGTGATCCCAGGTCCTGAACATCCTGGAAAGAAACTAGGCATTCTAATGCAACCTTTAGTTGATGAATTAATCAGTTTGTGGGAAGGGGTAGACACTTGGGATGCTTCAATCAAAAAAAGTTTTAAAATGCGAGCAGCCTATTTATGGTCAGTCCATGATTTCCCTGCTTATGGCATGTTTGCTGGATGGAGTACACATGGTAGGCTTGCATGTCCAGTGTGCTTAAGTGATTGTCAGGCATTTAGACTAAAACATGGTCACAAGAATAGCTGGTTTGATTGCCACAGACGTTACTTACCTATAGACCATGAATTCAGATTCCAAAGTAATGCATTTCGTAAGGACACAATGGTTTTTGATGAGGCTCCAAGGCTTTTATCAGGGGAGGAGATCTTTGCCCAAATGAACAAATTCGTAGATGACATGAAAAGCTATGGTAAATCGCACAACTGGACCCATGTTCCTGGGCTTTGGCAGCTTCCATATTTTAAAAAATTGTTGCTGCCACACAACATTGATATGATGCACAATGAGAAAAATATGGCTGAAGCTATTTTTTGTACTTGCATGGATCTAGACAAGACTAAGGATAATGCCCAGGCAAGGAAAGATTTAGCTGATATTTGCAATCGTCCTTCACAACATTTGAGGTTGAAGGCAAATGGGAAATGGGACAGGCCACGAGCTCCATTTTGCATTAGTAAGGATGACAAGCCAAAAATTCTTAAATGGTTTCAGGAACTTAAGTTTCCTAATGGTTATGCAGCCAACATTAGAAGAGGGGTTAATTTGTTGCAAAAGAAGATCTTAGGCCTGAAGAGCCATGATTACCACATATTCATGGAGCGATTGCTCCCTTCTGCATTTCGTGGTTTTCTTCCAGAAAGCATATGGCTGTGTTTGGCTGAGCTTAGCTTTCTATATAGGCAATTGTGTGCCAAAGAGTTGAGCAAGGATACTATATGTTCATTAGAGCAGCAAGTTGTTGTTCTTATTTGCAAATTGGAGAAGATATTTCCTCCTGGTTTCTTCAATCCTATGCAACATTTAATAATCCATCTTCCTCGTGAGGCTCGACTAGGAGGGCCTGTGCAATCCCGTTGGAATTATCCATTTGAGAGGTAAAAAACATAATTTGTTGTACTAAGTCTTTAGCAAAGATAGCCATCTGTTAATCCTTTCTTGGGTTCATGTAGGAGAATCCAAAAACTTAAAGCCAAAGTACGAAACAAGGGACGTGTTGAGGGCTGCATTGTTGAGGCTGAATTAGTTGTGGAGGCAACAAATTTCCTCACCCTCTTTTTTAGGTCCCAAGCTCGGTCCATTAGAAACAAGATTCCTCGCTATGATGATGGGGCTGCTACCTTCAAAAGTTCATGTGACCTTGGAATTTTTCAAGTCCCTGGCCGTTACATGAGCCCTTGGGGTGTTCATGAGCTGCCAAAAGAGAAGTATGAGGCTGCTTTTTATACATATTGACAAACATGCCAGAGATGAATGAATTCTTCCAGTACGTGCATGTTCAACCTTGAGTCCTAGTATAGTTTGTACCTAGTTTGTTGACACTAGCTAACTTATTTGTGCCCCCTTAGAAAATTTGATGAGGAGCATTGGAGGAGTCGAATTAACCCAAGACCCCACCAACTCCGTGAGTTAAGGTTGAAGGGATGGAAAAACAGTCGTGGGCAGCATGGTCCTAACTTCTTTGAATGGTTCAGAGAACATGTAATGCTGCTGAATACTCCTAATCCACATTAACACCATTTGTATGCTTCTAAAACTAACACACTTTTTACTACTATTCCATGCAGTGCTTGCAGAATCCTACTATTGATAGTGCATTGTGCGAAATAGCATTTGGTTTTCGTAGAATGGTCACCAGCTATGGTGTTTATGATGTGAATGGGTATAGATTTCGTTCTGAAGTGTATGAAAGCACAAAACCCAGATTAACCACAGTAAATACTGGAGTTTGTGTGCACTGTGTTGATGAAGATGACAACGACTTGGAGTATTATGGTATTATTAAGGACATCATAAAAGTAAAATGGGAAGGGCACTTCCAGCTAGAGATGGCATTGTTTGATTGTTGCTGGTTTGATCCCACTTCAGATGGAACAAGGTGTACTCCAAATTTAGGATTGGTGGAGATCAAGCATTCTTCTAGACTTGCAGTGTTTGAACCATTTGTCATGGCTAGTCAAGTTAAATTAGTCTATTATTTGCCTTATGCATGCAATGACAAATCTGACCTAATGGATTGGTGGGTTGTACATATTGTGTCTCCACGGAACTATATTCCGCCAAATGAGACCAATGATGATGACTCAAATCCTCCTAATGAGCCAATAGAAGTGTTGTTCTATCAAGAGGATGGGCTGCCAGGCTCTTTTGTCATTGATTTAGGGGCTGAACTGGACAACATAGTTCCAATTGTCTCTGATGAGATAACCAACCCAGCTGATATTGAGTTTTTGTCAAGATTGACTGAAGCTGAAGATGAAGATATGGATGATTTAGAGTCTGATGGAGATGGAGAAGATGACCAAGATATGGATGATCTAGAGTCTGAAGGAGATGGAGAAGATGACCAAGATGATCTGCCTGAATATGCACCTAATGACCCAGATGATTTTTAGATTGCTTTTTTCTTAAAATAAATTTGGTTGTACTACTATGTAATGTACTGCTGGACTTAATGTATTGCTGGGAGTAATGTACTGCTATAAGTAATGTACTACTGAATATTTTCTACCTCTTTTAGAAGTTGTATGTGTTGCTATATCTTTTCTACCTCTAAAATATGTGCTCTTTTCATCTAACATTCAGCTTTCATTTATCGTAATTGTGTTGTTCCTCTAAAATATGCGCTCTCTAATCTACATTTCATAATAATGCAGGACATGTACGGGCTTCGACACAGGGGACTTACAAGAAAAAGGCCAAGCCCAGCCACCAGTGGAAACTCCAAAAGGATAAATACTGATGGTGGCACTGTTGGCTCTCAAAAACCCACCAGTGGGAGCTCTGAAAGGACCATTGCTGATGGTGGTACTGCCAACTCTCAAAGACCCACCGGTGGGAGCTCTCACAGGACCATTGCTAATGGTGGCACTACCAACTCTCAAAGACCCACCAGTGGTAGCTCTCAAAGGACCATTGCTAACGGTGGCACTACCAACTCTCAAAGACCCACCAATGGGAACTCTCAAAGGGCGGTGCTGATGGTGATAGTGCCAACTCTCAAAGACCCACCAGTGGGAGGTCTGAAAAGACCATTGGTAATGGTGGCACTGCCAACTCTCAAAGACCCACCAATGAGAACTCTCAAAGGGTCGGTGCTGATGGTGATAATGCCAACTCTCAAAGACCCAATAGTGAGAACTCTCATGGAGCAAATGCTGATATTGGCACTGTCAACTCACAAAGAGTCGTTGATGAACAGATCGACGATGGTGGTGTTCTTAACTCCAATGATGGTGCAAGTGGCGCTTTATTGGTTAGGGATGAACCTCCAAAAAAGCCAAGAGGGAGAGGGAAAAGAAATTTGACAGAATTTAGAGTGCCTCCACCTAATGAGAAGGTTATGCTGAAGCCTGTGGGCAACCGGTGAGTATATGTCGGAAGATTTTTGCTACTATTCTGCATGATACTAAATTTGCCTAGATTATATAATTTTGTTCAAGATTATGCCATTATTTTCTTATATACTATTCTGCATGATATTTACATTTTCCTATATACTATTCTTTTTTACAGTCAATTCCTCTATGTGGGCTACAACCCTAGAGACTACAAGTATGGTTCACAAGTTGGAGCTCTTATCAGACGGCTGTACCCTGGAATGGTTGATATCCGTGATGAGGGAGGCAAACTTGTTGAAACACGGGCTGCAATGTCGTGGAATGATTATTACTGCAAAAAGGATGTGACTGGAGTAACATATGCCAAAAACTCAAGCGTGAATTCTGGGTAATGAAACTAACCATCCTGTATCTTTTTTGCTCTACTATTGGACTTTAAATACCTGAATTTTCCAATGTATGTCTGCAGAGAGTGTTCAATGTAAATCGAGCTGATGTGAGAAAAAGCTGACCGCAATTTGGATGAGTATCTACGAAAAAAGAGTGTCTGATTTGATGTATCAAGCTCGTTTGGATGCCGTTAAGTTTCATGAAAAATGTGATGACAATCAAGCACGCAACATACATCTGACAAAAGAAGAATACATAAACAGCAAGCTACCGTGGTGTAGTCAAGATGCTTGGTGCTATCTGTCAAAGTATTGGGCAAGTGAGAGGTACATGGAAAAGAGGAAGATAGCCCAAGCTTCACGCCTGAAATCTAAAGATTGTGCTCAAAATAGGGGTGGTTCGAGGCCATTTGCAGAGACACAACAATTGCTGGTATGAAATCCTTGTTCTTTTGTGGTCTTGTATGAAATCACAGTATTCAAAGATTAGGAAATTTACTTGGGTGCACATGTAGGAATATAAATTTGGCCCTAATAAGGCTAGCACTGTCAACACATATGCTGTTATGAAGTCTGGATTCAAAAAAGTGGACAGCACTGGAAAAAGCGCTCCCATTCCCAGCCGAAAAGCGCAAAGGCGTTTGGTATGTGTTTCATCCATTTTATTTATGCATCTTTGTGTATGTTATCTACAGATGTTACACTGTTTGGATAGCACTAGATGTTACAGTGTGGGTCTTACAGCTTTGTCTATGCATGTTAGCTACAGTAGGCTATAGCACTTGATGGAGACTAGATCAACGAGACCTGCTGCTGCTGCTGATTGTTTACTGCTGTGTTGCCACATAAATAGCTGTTGCCTGCTAGCAAGTACTCCACGTATAGGAAGGGAACAGGGCGAAAGCCAGCAGCAGCAAGTTCTAGGAGCATGCAATGCTGAATTTGGGGTGGTGAAATTAAAGCAGGTAGCTAGCAGATGTGTAGTGAGAAATGCCCTTGCTCTTCCATCTAGTGTCACATATGTTTCAACTTTGTGTGTATTCTTACAGTAGTGTACCTTTTGACCTCATTGGTGGTGTCAGATATGTTTCAACTTTGTGTGTATAAATGCATTCGTGTTTTGTTTCAGGCTAACTACAGTGCAAGAACAGAACTACCTGAGAATTCTAAAGATCTAGATGCACAGGCATTGTATGCCATAGAACGTGGAATGGCCCATGGCAGAGTGCCAATAGGTGATGGTTGTGTGGACAAGCAAGCACTTACAGCAACAGCTAAATCTCGTCGTTCTTCTTCAAGAACTGCTGCTTATCAAAACATGTTAGATGAATATGAGCAGTTGCAGGAGAGGAATGATGCCTTGGAACAAACAAATAAGAAATTGAATGAGAATAATGAGATTCTCATTGAGGAAAATGGTGTTAATCGTGCTCTTATGCTGGTAAGGAACCACCTGCTGATCTGATAGATTTGAATAAGTACTGACCATATGCACTTGATTTCACGTGCTTACACATCATAAATTTCAGAAAATTTTTGAAGGTCTTGGTAAGGAACCACCTGCTGATCTGATGGATCGTTTAGCAAATCTTGAAGCCCGGCGTCATCAGGTAAGTGTGGTTCTATTCACCAAACCAGAGCTTAGTTGGATTTGGATAGCTGATGTGCGGGACAGATGCTATCCTCTTGGATTATATGTTTAGCCTGTACTAGCAAGTTACCGTCAAACTGTCAATTCATTCAAGTACCATCTGGGATGTTTTTTATTTCCTTTGTTTTTCAAAATACATGTGAATCGGCATGGCTTAGTTCCTGGAGGATTAGGCAGGTCGTTACTGGCAATGAAGATTTTGTGGAACAGAAATATCATTTACCTTGTATATCATGCCCTGGTGTTTGATGGTATGCTATAGAAAATAATGTTATTTGTGGCTGGCTGTTTATTGCTATATATATTGTTCTTGTTTATTTGATAGCTGTGTGAATTTGTTCTATGTCTAAAATCATATATATGTTTAATAAAACCAGAAACAAAGGGAATGGAAGAACGTGACTGGATAATAAATCCTCATGACACTAGTGTGGGGGCTGATCTAATCTGAGTTATTTGTATGCACAAAAATGTATAATGGCTGATTTGATCTTTTTACTTGAACTGAAACATTTCAAACACACTTTTTTTTTAGGTATCTATATCATCACATGCTGCCACTCATCCTCTTGAAATGCTTAGCGATGCCAATGACATAGTCACTGATGATGATGACTATGACTACAATGAGATGGATGACAGTAACAGCTATGATGATGATGATGACTTTGATGAAGATGATTGTGGTTCTGATGATTCAAGGGGCAGTGAAGATGACATGAGGGGTAGTGAAGATGACATGAGCAACCATGAAGAGGATGGCAGCAATGACAATGGGGACAGTGAGGCTGATATCAGTGATAACTGATGCAATGGATGTGACTGAAACTTGACCATTGCTAACCTTTTGGCTTCTTTTGCTAACCAGCCATGCTTGCACATGCTTTAAACACTTGGATAGAGTAAGTATGTGTATGTGCTGGAACCTTGTCCTTCTTTTGGTGTTGTAGTAATTATGTGTATGTGCCGGAACTTGTAATATTGGAAGGTTAGCACTATGTGTTGGAACTTATCATGTTGGATGTCTAAGACATCCTTTTAGTGTAGTGGTTGGACACTTGGATGGAGTTAGAATGTAATGCAATTGGAATCATATATATGCATTATATGCTTGTTGGATTGACATTTGGATCATGTGTGTATTTGAAATTTGGTTTGAGCAGCTCCTGTTATGTAATTTTCATGACAGGCATTGACTCTCATGAAAATGTACTTTTGTGATGGTCTGGACATATTTTTTGTGATGGTGTGCTCTCATGAAATACTATATTTCCTGTTAAATTTTTAAACTCTCACGAATTTCATTGCATGACGGTGACTCTCATGAAAATACCATAACTCTCATGAAATAATTCCATGACATTGAGCTCTCACGAAATACTATAAGTCTCACGAAATAACTTGGTGACGGTGGCCCCTCATGAAATGCCATAAGTCTCACGAAATAACTTCATGACGGTGTCCTCTCACGAAATACTACAAGTCTCACGAAATAACTTGGTGACGGTGGCCTCTCACGAAATGCCATAAGTCTCACGAAATAACTTGGTGACGGTGGCCTCTCACGAAATGCCATAAGTCTCACGAAATAACTTGGTGACGGTGGCCTCTCACGAAAATTCCATAAGTCTCAAACTTCTCAATGGCGGGGTGGCCTCTCACGAAATATCCAAAAAAACCGCCATGAAAATAGCGATGCAAATCCGACGGCAATAATCTTTTTATGAGAGTGACCGTCACGGTGAACTCTCATGAAATTAATCCGTGGCGGTGAACTCTCACGAAAGTGTGTATTTCATGAGTCTAATACTGTGACAAGTTATTCGTGACGGTGTACTCTCACGCATTGTTTTCATGAGAGTAAATCCGTTTTTCATGGCGTTTTTTCACTCTCACGAAATCTCCAGTTTCTGGTAGTGCTTGTGCTTGGCAAAGCGGGCTCTTTGCCGAGCACTAGGATTTGCCGTGGGATGAGCTCGGCGAATAGGTGTTTTCTACGAGCATTTTGTTTTGGCAGCACGGCCGTCGGCAAAGGCTGCCTTTGTCGAGCACCGGATTTTCGCCCTCGGCAAAACGTTGTGCCCTCGGCAAAGGCTGATTTTCCTGTAGTGAGATCAGAATAGCGCTAGTACATGCTGTACATGTAGTACGTGTATATATATCCATGCATAAGAACGTACCTTAGTTTTCTTGTTGTCAAAAAAAAGAAAAAACGTAACTTAGTTTTCTCAGGCTTCGGTTTTGAGCACGTACGTGGAATGCTAGCGGACACACGTGCATGTTGCTCTTATTCAACATAACTAATCAATGATAATGTACGCGGGTGGCGTGTGAGGCATGTTGATATAGTACATGGCTCACCTAAGCATGTTGATGTACGCTGGACAGATTAGATGCTGCTCGACGTACGCACCATGTGTGCAGCGACGCGCGACCTCATCTGCTGGCGCGCGCCTACAGCAAAGCAAGCAACCAAACGTATGCGACGCATGCTGCTGAGCTTGTTGCCGACGAGCCTGGCCGATGGATGCTGATCAGTCGGGCGCGCCTATAGCGGATCGGAACAAATCGCGTGATCTAATTAAGTTATTATGTTATCAAATTAGTGTCATTAGGTTTCTCATATAAAATATTTTCATAAGATGCTCATTTTATATCATAAATATTGTTACTAGCCACAAGTTCACAACATGTATCAGCATGTGTCTATTGACGGCTCTTAGTTTAAATAATCTGGCTATCAAATATAATAAATGGTAACATTTTATAATATGGACCTTAATTTAATAGGTTCTAAAACGGAATTTAAATAATAATTTACATATTTACTGTTAAGAAATAATCTCAAATACTGAAACAGAGTGTGCCATGGTGATCACAGTTCATCAAGACAATGAAAATAGATATTATTTATTTATTTTAGAGCTAGATTGAGAAAGATATTGAATTTCGAATAAAAAAATGCATCCAAACTCCAAAGTCAGCACGATGCACGGAGCCTTAGCACTTAGCAGGCAAGTACTGTACAATGCATGATCACGATAGAACAGTAACGATCTATGCTAATTGAATAGTCGCTAAAGGAGCCGGGCTTTTATAAACCCTCACAAAAAACCATCGCTGTTATATGCAAAAGAAAATAGCGCTAGTACATATATACTTACATGTAGTAGTACGTGTCTATATATCCATGCATAACAACCTTAGTTTTCTCAGCTTGACTAAGGGCCTTGTTGTGACTTTATCGGGGCTTCGGTTGATGAAGCACACGTGGAATGCTAGTAGACATACGTGCATGTTGCTCTTATTCAACATAACTAATCAATGAATCAATGATGATGCACGCGGGTGGCGTGTGAGGCATGTTGATATAGTACATGGCTCACCTAAGCATGTGTGCAAAGCAAGCAACCAAACGTATGCGATTCGCATGCTGCTGAGCTTGTTGCCGACGAGCCTGGCCGATGCGAGTCGGGCTGCGCCTAGAGCGGATCGGAACAAATCGCGCGATCTATGAAGTTATTATGTTATCAAATTAGTATAATTAGGTTTCTCATATAAAATATTTTCATAATATGCTCATTTTATATCATAAATATTGTTACTCTTTTGTATAAGTTAGCCGAACATAAAAAAGTTTAACTGGCGTGGA
Source organism: Hyparrhenia diplandra (assembly GCA_015847255.1). NCBI lineage: Eukaryota > Viridiplantae > Streptophyta > Magnoliopsida > Poales > Poaceae > Hyparrhenia > Hyparrhenia diplandra. Next base: position 85,015 of record JADLZK010007522.1, on the reverse strand, counting down.
TTTCAGGAATTGATTTATTTCGGGACAGTCGTTTCCCTGTTTTTTTCGGTAGCGCGTGCAGTAGTTGTTAGTGATATGTGGAATAGAGTGGAGTTGAGTTGTAAACTGTTTTTGTTTTATTTACCCGTCTAATAAAAATCCGGCAAAACTCTTGCCACCTTTCTAAAAAAAATATTCTGAGACAAAGGGATGAGTCACTACTAAAATGGTGGACTTCTCCTACTTTTTTTAAATAAAACACTACCACTAGTCATAACCCCAAGAGAATATCACTAAGGGCCCGTTTGGATCCCCGGAATTTGGAGGAATTGAAATTACTTAATAAATTAAGCTATTTAGTTTGAAATTTGAGATTCCCTAACTTTTCAAAGTTAACAAATAAGCCTATCTCAAATTCATAGGGTGGGAGATAGGAATTGAATTCCACTGCCATGTTATGTTTGCACTTGCACTTTGCACTTTGGAATCTTGTTAGTCAGATTCAACCATGTCATGTTTGCACTTGCACTTGCACTAAATAGCTTAATTTATTAAGTAGATTCCAATTCCTCCAAATTCCAGGGATCCAAACAGACCCTAAGAGACATTTAGTAGAGAAACTTTATACCAAATTTTGTATACCAAAACACTACGAAAAACTCACCTCACTAAGAGAAATATAGAATTCTGGTCATGAGTAAAAGGTGCGTGTGAGTATATATATATATAGCAACATTACTTAAAACTTACAGTGACCATGATAAACAGTATCAATCTATGCTAATTGGATGATAAGTAGTCGCTAAAGGGGCCAGGCTTTTATAAATCCTCAAAAAAAAAAAATCTGTTATGCAACAGAATAGCGCTAGGTACATACTGTACTTCTACTGTAGAGTATACATCACACCTTAGTTTTCTCATCTTGACAAAGGCCTTGTGACTTTATTGAGGCTTTGGATGATGGATCGGATCACGTGGAATGCTAGCGGACATACGTGCATGTTGCCCTTATTCGACATAAACATATCAATGATGTACGCTGGTGGCGTGAGGCATGTTGATATAGTACGTCACACCTAGCTAGTGGCCAATTCTGATCTTCTCTATTCTTTGAGTCATGGAATGGAGTGTCGATCGGCCTCACTGTTGACAGAAGATCCTAATGTATTGGCGGCGCCCAGTACATTGTACATGTAGTGCATATATATCCATGTATATGACACGTTAGTTTCCGTAGTTTGACAAAGGCCTCCTCGTTCACTTAATTGGAGCTCGATTCATGGAGCAGCACATAGAATGCTATTGACTTTGTAGCAGTTATAGTGCATGTGTCGTTGCCCTTATCTCGACATGACTAATCGACCTATATATACATCCTCTTGGGTCAAGAGAGACTCATAAAGCCATAAGAGCAACAATGGTTACTAGCATTCGCTTCATAGTTGGAATTATAGGTATTTGCTGTCTGCAAACTACGACCCTACTAATTCAATGTTCAACAATTTCATCGTTGATCGTCTCTTTCTTGCAGGATCTGTAGTCTGTGTGCTCCTGTATGCGGTTCCAGTGTAAATGATTACATACATATATATGCCGAGCTAATATGATCCCAAACGCAGCATAGCGCGTATTTATATGGCTAACTATATTTCTGTAATTTTTTTTCCAGGTTGACATTTAAGAGAGTGATAAAAGAGGCCAGTGTTGGAGAATTCTCATGCGTCCCATATATCCTAGCTCTTTTTAGTGCCTTCACATGGACCTGGTACGGCTATCCAATTGTGAGTGATGGGTGGGAGAACCTATTACTCTTTGGTACCTGCGCTATTGGAGTGCTCTTTGAAGCTTCATTCGTCATCATATACATATGGTTTGCACCAAGAGACAAAAAAGTGCGTACTTATTCTTGACGTTTCATATGGAATGCATGATGCTGATGCAACAGTTTAATTAATCGTCATATGAATAATATCAATTCTCTTTGTACGTGTGATCACTCAAGTTTTAAAAAGTTTAGAATTGTATTCATGTTCACAAGTTCACCGGTGATACTAACACATTACCTTGCAGAAGTTTGTCGTGCTAATGGTATCTCTGGTTGTGGCAATGATCTGTGTGATTGTATCTTTGTCATGGTTCATATTCCACACACACCCTACGCGCAAGCTATTTGTTGGCTGCGTTGGTATAGCGACTTCCATGTCAATGTACTGCGCTCCATTTGTAGCTGTGGTGAGTACTATATATCAGTTACCATAGGATTATGGATTACAATAGAATCATGCATGGCAAAAACTTAGGACAGTGACATAATATAGCCCAACCATTGTATTTAAAAACAATGTTCAAATTATTAGAAAACTAGGTTGCATTCTAATGTAATATAAAGGATACTTCTGACTTACAAAAATACTAGCACTACATAAATGAAATAAATGACTTCAGATGTGAAGGCTAAACCTCCGAAACAAAAAAGTCTTCTAATGGTGCACTGATGGAGGTATATGTTTTAACTCATCCATATTTTTTCTTTTGTCCTCTGATAATTGCAGAAACAAGTTATCATGACAAAGAGTGTGGAGTTCATGCCTTTCTACCTGTCATTGTTTTCCTTATTAACCTGTATTACTTGGACGGTGTATGGAATCCTAGGAAGGGATCCCTATCTTACGGTTCGTATATATGCAATCTGGATTTATTGTCATGTTAGCTAGGTTCTTCTGCCTTTGCTTTGCACACTTCTCATCAAGCTGAATTACTGATCAACTTGTTTTGTCTGAAGGCACCAAGTGTCGCTGGTTGTTTAACTGGAATTCTTCAGTCAGTTGTGTACTGCATTTACAGCCGATGCGACAAAGCACCGATAGCAGCAGTCGATGATATTGAGATGGTAAATGAACTGGACGTAGCAACTAGTCGTGAAGATACAAACGATGGCTGTAAGCCTTAGCTTGAAGCTTGGCCTGCTTTTCTTAAGAACGAAACTGCCTCCAATGTCAGTGACAGCTATCTATTTCTGAACTTCTTCAATGTTATTTCTTTTCGCGAATATATCTTCGCAGAACAAGTGTTGTGTTTGTAAAATTAAACTAGCTAGTTTCGATTCCTCGAAGAAATAAATCAAGGGGCATACATAGCACCTGCAATGAGTACCAACATTCTATTCCAGTATCCTAAACAGAAAGGATGTTTCATTCATCAGTTCACTGTCGTCTGTCGGCCCCGGGTTCCCAAAAGTCGCTCAGCCGGATCGGCGCTGAACCCCTTCTCCGGGTCGTCTGTGGTGGGCTCTGGTGGCGCGTCGTCGCATGCACTCGGACATGTCCTATTCGACGCGTGCATTTTGCAATGGATCCTCGGACGAAGGCATATGCAAGTCCGACCAAGGCTACCTCTCTCCCTCCTTCCACGCCGGGAGGTGCCGGGCGAGCGGTATGCCAGGTGGGCCACAGCATACCCTGTAGGTCAGAGGCCAATGTCAATTGCACACTTAAAATTAAATAGTTATAATACAATTTCAATATTTAATGAGTGTGTGGTCTAGCCGTTTGTACCATTAGGCCTTGTTCGTTTCCATCCGATTGAATTCGGTCCGATTACTTCCGGGCCGGATTGAGTGAATCCACCTGTGTCACTCAATCCGGTTGTTTTCGTTCGGACCTCAAGAGGTGTGGAACAAATCCGGTGGTTTGGTATACAAAATGAGTGGATTCAAAACTAGCCTAGTTCAATCCATCCGGAACCATTTCTTAACTGAACGCATATTTTTATCATGGACCGGATTCAAGCCGACCCAATCAATTCACCGGAATGGAGCCAATCCAATGGAAACGAAAAAGACCTTACTCCATGTTTGTTTTTGTCGGATTGGATTCGGTCCGAAGTGTAACTCAATCCGGTTGATCCGGTTATTTCCGTTCTAGACTTCAAAGAAGAGCAGAATAAATCTGGGTGTTTTGGTATATAAATGGGCGATTCAAAACCAGGCTAGATCCATCCGTCCGGAAGCATTCTTTAACTGAACATCTATTTTAGCCTTGAACTGGATTTAAAACTAGACCAAATCAATGCGGCCAGAATGGAGCCAATCCCACCAAAACAAACAAGGCCCTAAGCTGCTGCTCAAGAGGTTGCCAGTTCGACCCCTTTGTCTCCCTTTTTTTAATTTTTGTTTTCCTATGTTTCCTATTCGTTCCATAGCTAGTGGACTAATTTTCAAATTTTCTCAGCAGTGCATTTTGATTTTTTTTTTAACTCTATCTCCCGGCAACGTTTTCCATTTGTTAAGCAACTACAAAACTCCCGGCAACGTTTTCTTTGCTAGCCATAAAACGAGAAGATATATCAGTTTTTATTCAAATAGTTTTCCCCTCTTTTCTAAATATTATTATTTACTTTTGTATTTTCTCATGCGTGAATTTTCTCACTAGTGGACGATGTACTACCAAGGTGCACTTAAATTTTTATTTTTCTATTATTTCCCTCTATATAAGCAGTATTATAGGTGGTTTTTAGTTTAATCTTCGGATTTAAGGCTTACCATACATGTGTTTTACCGAATTGAAATATGGTTTTACCAATTTAAAAAATGGTTTTACCAAATTAAAACAAAATTGGTGCGGCATACCGTACGTCAAAATCCTAGGTCCGCCATGCGCACACCTAGACCTCGTTTAGATGGAAAAATATTTGCCAAAAACTTCCAAGTTTTTAGACTCTCCATCACATCACATTAAATACATCAAAAACATATGTTCGAACAGTAAATGTAGGTAAAAAATAACTAATCACACAGTTCTATTGTATATCACGAGACAAATCTTTTGAGCCTAGTTAGTCCATAATTGGACAATGTTTACCAAATACAAACAAAAGTGCTACAAGAGTTAGAATAGTGCTTTTTGCAAATTTTTAGCCAAATAAACGTGGCCCTAGTTTCCAATTCCCATATTCTCTCCTTTGTCTATGACGGTTTTCAATTTTTCATGTGATTATTGCAAAATTGATATTATCTTCATGGTCTGTGTGTGCAAATATCTGTCAGGAAATTCCTAATTAATTTGTGAGTGCACATAACTGTTATGGTCTCTAGTTTTTTTTATTATTGCATAAACAGAGTAAATAGGCATTATCTTGACAGTGCTTTGAAAACACACAGGAAAATATTGCTAACTCAAGAACATGAACAAGAGGTTTTCTCCTAATCTATGGTGAGATCTTGTACCTAATCTCAAGAACAAGAACATGAACACACAGAAAAGCTTTCTCCCTCCTGCTAATTCCAAATGATATGCATGGAGTTGACATGATGTTATATTTTATTTCATGAAAATATAAGCTCATGATCGGACTACATCTAGCCGAAATGTTTTTTTATATATATTCGTTTTGGAGAGGAGGCCTTCTACCATACTTGATTTTGCTTACCATTGCCTCTAATTGCCTCTCCTAAATTCTTTTTTTTTTTTAAGTGGAAGGGCAACATAGTCATTGTGAAGATCCCACCCGCACCCGCCGCCACCCCCTCCCTAACCCGCAGCGGCCCCCACCCAGAACATCCCGGATTGACGCCCCCATTCAAAATCGGGAGCCGCCCCCTCGCCATCGCCGGCCGCCCTCGCCGCCCGACGTTGCGCCGCCCTCGACCCCGCCGGTCTTCCTCCTCCAGCCCTCGCCCGTGCTTCGCCACCATCTCGCCATCGGATGATTTGAGCCATTGAATTTTCCCCAATTATTATAGAAAATTTCTTTGGAGAAATATATACTCCCTTCGTACATGAAAAACTAGAAGTCGTTTTGGATAAATTTTGGGTCAAACATTAGAAATATAGATCATGAATAACTTTTAAGTCATTGAGAGTGTGGAAGTGTGAAAACCATATCAATAGATTTGTCTTCAAATTACTTTCATAAAAAAACATATATAACTTCCCAATAAATATTTTACCAGAAAAGATAAGTCAAAATTGTGCTTTAGAGATCATGTTACTGTTCTAAACGACTTCTTTTCCTATCACGGAGGGAGTAGCTTTCTATAGCAACAAGCGTGAAGACATGTAAGTGCAGGTTTGGTTTGCACCCTGGAGCAAACTTGAGAAACAGCTGTCTGGATGTTGCCTGCCATATTTGGTTGGAGAGCTCGGCTGGGCCAGCACGCTGCTGCCCTGCTGCCTGGGTGCACTCTCGAGTCTCACTACAGTAATGCATTTGTCTCTTGTTTTGTTTTGTTTTCCTGTAGTCATCTATATTGTTTTGTTTTGTTTTCCTGTAGTCATCTATAGTCATTTAATATCGTTCTTTTTCACTATTTGCCTCAACGTCAGGATAAAGGTGTGGCGGAAACATATTTCTCTGTTTCCTTATATAAAAATAATATCCAATCCTTCATTATATGTATAAATAATTAACAAGTGAAATAATATTTTATACTACTGATTCACAAAAAGCGTTTCATTTATTTTCCCTCTATATGTGATAACTGAGTTGTATCGGTGCATGGATGTCAAATATATGTGATATGTGATCTGTATGTTTCATTTGTAAAGCTGGACAGGAAAACACGAATAAAAAACAAAAATATGGTCACTGCACCGAAGGGGACACTCGGTACAGACATTATACCGAGGGTAGTGCTCGGTGAATCTGGGAGATGGGGGGCCTGGGAACCCCATGTTGCCAGCGCTCGGTGTAATATGGTCGATTCACCGAGCGCACCAGTGCCCCTTGGTGAAACGACCATATTACACCGAGCGCATTAAAGAGCCGGCCCTCGGTACAACTGGGGTCCAGGGTTTTTAAAATTTTTAACCTACCAAGCACACTTCTGACAGGGCGCTCGGTAGACAATGTTTTCAAGTTTTAAAAAAATAAAATTCACCGATAGGGTAGTTGAGGTAGCCCTCGGTCTAGTTGACATCGACGGTGGCAAACGCCGTCGACGTGACCACATGTTTTGCGAGGGGGGCCGAGCCCTCGGTGCATTTGGCACCGGTGTCACCGAGGGGCCCTTTGTGAGCGCTTCGGTACAATGTTTTCCCCGTTTGAAATTTCACCGAGAGGCTAGTACCGAGCGCCCCTCGGTACTGCCTCCACCAAGCGCTATTAGGTCTTTACCGAGTGCTTTTAGCGCCGGTAGAGGCGGCGCCTCCAGTAGTGATATATATACAAGAAAATACATTATCTCTGTTTATAAACTTCTCATGTGGCAAATGTTTCCAACCAAACGGATGCGAGGTACATCTTATATTAAAATCGTATCCCAAGTAATTCCTGGTAACACTTTTTGCCGGATAAGTACCCGGAGTAATATAAGGAAAGCATTTAAATAATATAGTTCTAGTATATATATATTCTATTTTGTTCTGAGAGCATGTACAAAAACATGAACATGTCACACAGTGTTACATCATATCTGTCTTTGTAACTCCTCTTACATGCCACTGTCTAGCGTAACATGTGAATTAGTCTCCGCGTGTGCAATAGACAAGCTAGCATGCACACGGAGACCAGCAGATGGAGCTTATTCATATTATGTATATATATGTAGTTTATATACGTATATAGTATAAGTGCATATACCATCGTGCCAGCAGGCATGCTGAATCTCAGGCGTGTGTGCTCATCATATTTGGGGGCCTGCAGGCACGCATTTGAGGGGGCCACTGGAGTTGGTCACCACAATGGGTTGCCAGAAGGGAACGGTGATGGTGGAGTTGGTAGAGAAATAGCAAGAGCACCTTGTGGTGCTGGTGCCTGGCATGACCTGGAGAGGGGAGACCAATCTGAGGATGACGCCGCGAAGAAGATAATCACTCACGCCTTGAAGGAAAGCAGATATGTTAGGGAAGCCGAAGGGCACTGGTTTCCGGATGGTGCCGGGGCAGGGGGCGCCGCCGTCAGTGAGGGTGTAGGCACAGGCGTCAGGGAAGGAGTCGGTGCAGGCGTCGGGACAGGGGTCGGTGTAGGGGAAGGGTTCGTGCAGGCGTCGGGCAGGCGCTGGGAAGGGGTCGGTGCAGCGCGTCGGGCAGCCGCGGGGAAGGGGTCGGTGCAGCGCCGGGCAGCCGCTGGGGAAGGGGTCGGTGCAGGCGTCGGGGCAAGCGTTGGGGAAGGGTTCGTGCAGCGCCGGGCAAGCGTTGGGGAAGGGTTCGTGCAAAAGTCCGGGCATGCGTTGGGGAAGGGTCGGTGCAGCGTCCGGGCAGGCACGGGAAGGGGTCGGTGCGCACGTCCTGGGTAGGCATTGGGGAAGGGTTCGTGTAGGCGCTCGGGGCAGGCGTTAGGGGAAGGCGTCGGTGCAGCGTCGGGGGCATGGCTCGAGCCCGTGACTGGCCACGCACTGAAGTAGCCGCGGAACACTAGTGCCACGGCTAGGAACAGCTGGAGCGCAGGGGAAGCAATGGACTTGTTGGATGCCATCGCTACTAGCTGCTGCGGATCGATGGAAATGACTGTTTTTTTTTTGTGTTCTCAACTGTGTTTGTGTGCTTGAGTGAAGAAGGCGTATCAAGCATACCGAGTATTTATAGGCCAGCCATGTCCTTGGCGTAAGTACGTACGTTTGAGCTTAGTTAGAGCAAGTACAGTAAATACGCCCGCCAGCCCGGCGTCTCCGCCAGCTCTTCCGCCCACAGACTCGCCCGTTGCGGCGCTTCCTTTATGTGGGGCCTGATAGCGAGAGACGATGCCAGCTTTTTCGCCAGCACTCCGTCGCCGACTCCTAGAGCGCCGGCTCCCCCTCTCTCTCCTCCTTTCTCTCTCCTCCCATTGGATGTCGCCGGCTCAAACTTCTCCATTGTACTTGCTCTTAGCGCATGGAGGTCATCAGTGTGAGAGTGCAAATGTCTGCTCAACTCAGTCCGTGCTTTTCCAGCTGGCGGCGGCACACCAATGAAGCACAAGTTCCCAACGAATCGTGTCCACGCATTGCATGCAGAAGTTCTACTTCGAATCATCTGCTGTGAGTTGTACAACCGAAACCAATAGTATGCATTTCTCAGGAGTTTGGCGATATAATGTGGACCTGCAGAGACTTGCAAACTGGAAAGTACTGTACTCCAAAGACTAATGTGCCCGATCATAACTTGCTAGCGTACAATTTGAATGTGCCGACAAGCGCATACCATGCTGTACATCTACTAGATTACAAGACCTACGACAGATCTAAAAGATCCTGAGGTACTAGAAAGAAATAAACGAACATGAAGAATACGCTTACACCGTACCCTGCAATTTGGTTCCGAGAATTTAATCTAGAGAAGAAGTTGAATGTTCACATAGATTCTGTTGATAAGTTTTTTTTAAAAAAAATTAAGTGTCTCACATATCTTTTTTTACATTCACGTGTATTTTGATATTCAGTTTCTCAATTTTTTTAAACGAGCCCAGATGAAGATTCATCCTATACCTACCAATGTTGAAATCCTGCTCCATTTGTGTTCATTTAGTAGCTGAAATATACTCAATGTAAGATTTTTGAAATGTTTAGCATCTTATATATAGTTACAAATGAGTATGTTTGTAGTTGTCAACGCCGCCTTCGGGGAGGGGGCGGCGGCGCGTGGCAGCGACGGCGGCGGCGCGCCTTCTGGCTTGGGAAGCGGCGGCGCTGGCGGGAGATGGGGGTGGTGGCGCCAAGAGCATGGGCAGGGAAATAATTTTAATTGCTTGCCCCTAAAAGATTACATCCTTCTTGTTTATATAGCCCTCCTATATGAGACTTGTATTTTAAGCAATCTCTAAAGGTTTCCTTATAGATTGGAATACCTTTTATAAGCAAGTCCTTATTCTTATCCTAATTTCCTTATAGAGTGGAATATCTCCCTTCACATAAAAAGTCATAATATTATCCTAATTGAACACTTTAATTGTCGAAGAAGTCATGGCGTGCCGGGCGTGGCGGCGGCGAGCCGCTGGGCGCCCGTGCCAGCCCACGGGCCCCTAGGCCCAGGTCCCCTAGGCCCCATCCTTTGGGGTGTGACATCACCCCCCCAATCCAATCTGCGACACCCGGAGCAAGGTCGTGATGAGCTCAGCACGTAAGACCAACCTCCCATATACCGGGTTGGCTAGGTAGTGAAGATTGCCGATGTAGCCGTTGTAGATGTACTAGTGCACCGCATGTCCTTGCGGTGTCATGGTCTTCGAGGTGCTGGTAAAGCATGTCACGAGGGGGACTCTCCAGGAACATAAAGCGATTGCGGGGTGGTGGTGTGTGATGTAGTCCGAAATGAGGCGCCAGATAGTGGTGTCCCGGCATGGCGGAGGCGAGGCAGCAAGATTGAGCATCGTACCGTAAATGAAGCTCCCGATGCCAAACTCACAAGGCGAGAGTTGGTGGGTCTCTCTCGTCAATGTCGTACTTGATGTAGACGTTGTCGACGCCGAGGAACCGACAACGCCGAGGAATTGGCGGTCCATGCTATCGAGAAAGACAACACGGGTGGTTCCCACATGGTGGCGTTGTGGCCACACGCCGAAAGTAGTATGGCTATCGGTGCCACTGCCGCCGGAGGTGCTTTGTAGGCACACGGGGCAAGGAAGTTCGTCCTGGTGAACCCCTCCTTGGAGCAGGGTGTCCAGAAGGTCCGTCAAGAGTGGTGATGAAGCTGCGAGGTAGAAGCGGTCGTCGAAAAGGAGTAGGTCGTCCCTCCAGCGTCCATGTCGGGGCCATGACGCCTGTGGTCACGTCGAGGGCGATCCGCCGTAGGTGCTGCTCCTCCAGCATGGCCTGTGGTATTTGGACGAAGACTCCTGCAGATGTGTCATAGAGGTCAAGAGCGCTGGCGTGCCTCGGGCGCATGTCGAGTCATGGAGCGAGGTCGCGGACGCGCCGTGAAGATGCCAAACCGCACCGTCCGTGCCTTTGCGCTCCCGTGTCGACGCCGCGAGGGGGTGTCTCGCATGAACTTCTTGGTATGTCCCCTGGCGGTAGTACTCCAACCTCGCTTGACGCAAAGTCTCATGTCACGGTCGCCTACCCTAGGCTTGCCAGCCATGGTATGCCAAGGATGATGTTGATGTCGTTGCCGACGGGAGAACGTAAGCGTCGATGTCGGGTGCCGCCAATGCCACGCGATGGGGACGTCCGGGCTGCCGCCTGGCAGGTTAACTTGCAAGATACGTAGTCACTGTCACCCAACAATCGGCAAAAATTATGACGACTACTTTGGCCCATGGATTGATATCAATATGTACAAAGTGCTTCCAATTTTTGTAATTAGATTAAACGAATCTCTAAATTCCTAGATACCAAACAAGGCCTAACAGATTGTTCATTTGCAATACGCGCATAAGTTGTTGATAAAGCGGCTTTAAATCAAAATAAAAACCATCGTATAGTATACATGCATGAGGGATCCTTTTAGTGTGCAACAAGTAAAGAAGAGCTGTATTAAAGATGTTCGTCTTTATTTCCCACAAAAAGTTGTGTTTTTTTAAGAATAAATTTTATTTATATAGTATTTTAAGAAAAAAATATGTTTTTTGTAGGAATCAATAATTCAATACATGAATATGTGTAATTGTAACGGTTTGGTCCAAGGATGGAAGGATGTTGATCCTTGACCTAGCCCACATTTCCTGATGAAGAATTGTGAAGATTCTTGGCACTTGTGTAAGAGTAGTTGAGGTATGCATGCAGACACGAATATTTCCAATCCAATGATAGTTTGGCAATAAATTTGGGAAATTATTCGACCTCTCGTCGGTGCATACAAGTGATACAAGTTCATGTGTGGAAATAACAATTTAAACAAAAAAAACTGAAGGATGTAAAGATCAATTGGCCCATAAATTTTAAATAAATGTCATAGACGTGTAATGTCTGCATATAGCAACTAATTAACTCCATGTTTCATCATACTTCTACAAGCAACCACCTGGAGGAACCATCCTATGAGGGTACTACGTACGCATTCGAGTAGCTTAGAGAAAACGGGAGATACACCCTGAAGTCTAGCCAGTGGAAGTAAGTAATAGTGATATATGAAGTTTTTTATTTTTGTTTGAAATTCATTGGTTACTTGTAGACTGAAGGCGTATCGGGCAAACTAGGTATTTATAGGCCATCGATCGGCAAGCCGGCGATCGAGGCGCAAGGCGTACGTTGCCCTAGCGCATGCAGGTGTCATCAGTGTACTGGTTGCAACTTGCAAGCACTACTACAAAAAGCCACTAAGAGGGTGCCTACGTTTTTGATTAGGGGCGGCTCATACTTTGAGCCACCCCTAATGTATCTTTAAAAATCCCGGCGAGACGAACCGCCCTAATGAGGACACATTAGGGGCGGCTCCGGTACCAAACGCCCTCGCTGTTATTAGGGGCGGCCGGTGATGAGCCGCCCCTAATGTGGTCCACAATAGGGGTGGCTCTATATTGACGCCGCCCTACAAAGAGGTTGCCGATTTTAAATGAGGCACTAAAAATTAAAATTTTATAAACGACCTCGGATGGAAAAACTACCTAAATATGAAATGTAGATCTCGAAAAGTTATGAAAATTTGTAGTTGACCACATTTTAGTTCGAAATCATCTAGTCATGCAAAAGTCTGTGTTCAAATGTCTCAAATTTGAAATTCAAATTTCAGAACGACCTCGGACGGAAAAACTTCCTAAATATGAAATGTAGATCTCGAAAAGTTATGAAACTTTGTAGTTGACCACTTTTTAGTTCGAAATCATCTAGTCACGCAAAAAAGTCGTGTTCAAATGTCTCAAATTTGAAATTCAAATTTCAGAACGACCTCGACGGAAAAACTTCCTAAATATGAAATATAGATCTCGAAAAGTTATGAAACTTTGTAGTTGACCACTTTTTAGTTCGAAATCATCTAGTCACGCAAAAAGTCGTGTTCAAATGTCTCAAATTTGAAATTCAAATTTAAGTAGAACGACCTCGGACGGAAAAACTTCCTAAATATGAAATGTAGATCTCGAAAAGTTATGAAACTTTGTAGTTGACCACTTTTTAGTTTGAATCCGTTTAGGGCCTCAAATAGTCAATTTACACTCTGATTTGTATAATATATGAGGACGCTGAATGTGATATAGACACATACAAGTGTGTAGTGTAGTGGAGGGAATGATCGCGCGTGAACTTCGAGGTCACGGGTTCAAATCTTGGCGGTCGCAACATTTGCAAAAAGCTTGAAAAAATCACCATGTGTAGGGGATGTGGGTGGCTAGCCGGTGGGTCTTACCCTTTTTAAAAAAATCTTTTTGTTATTTGTTTTTGAATTTTAAAAATGCGAAATCTGCGATTCACATTAGGGGCGGCTCAAACAGAACCGCCCTCGATGTGTTCACATTAGGGGCGGCCCTCACAACCGCCCCTAATGTGGAAGCACATTAGGGCGTTTTATTAGGGCGGCCGGAGGAGCCACCCCTAATATGCATCTTTAGCCGCCCCTAATGTGCCTGTTTTGTAGTAGTGAAGTGTCTCTGAGGCGCTAATAGTGCTGCTTATTAGTCCGTGCTTGTCCGGCTGGTGGTGGCACATCAATGAAGAAAATCTTAAGTTTCCAACGATGGAACGTATCCTCCTGTACATTCGGGGCGTCGTCGATTCCATCTTGGCTTTGTTCCATACCGGCCTCTGCTCCAATCTAGGTCTTCCGTCCATCGGTTCACAAAAACAACAGGAGATCGACACACACGATGCACAAGTGTGCGCGCATTGTAGCTAGAGCAGGCAGTTGGATGTCCATGGATATTTAATGGTACCCTTTAGTTCAAAAAAATGAACCAAGAATTTATTTTGCCGCGCCAAAATTCGAATTCCTTGTTTAATTTATCTGCTAAAAAATCATGGATCTCCAACTTCCACCTACAATTGCAGCCATGCATGCATGCATGCCCCATGCGTGCCTGCCTACGGCGGGCTACGGCTTATCCTAGGAGTAGCCTTCTGGACTTAGAGACTTGAAACTTGCAAACAAGTACGTACGTAAGATCGTACTTTTTTTTTTGACAACAAGCATAATTATATTAATTATCACAGCAGGCAGTTTACAAAGAGGTCCTCCAAAGAAGACTAAATTACACGAAAGTCCTGGTAACAGAGAAGATCAGGACGGCACTGTCCATGGCGATGGGGACGAAAGAGCCGCCGGCGGGGGGTCGCAAGGGCGTCAGAGACGCATACACCCGGGTGGAGGCCGCGCATAGAGCGTCGGTTAAGAGGGGGCCGATGAAGCCGTTGTTGGAGAAGCACACCGACGACCGATGGATGTGGTTGTAGTCGTCGCCGGAGATTGGAGAATCGGCATGTACCAGGATCCCAAGGGGTGGCGGCGATGTCGAACCCGCCCCAGGAGCGGAGCCGTCTTGTTGAAGAATCCAGGTCCAGGACTTGTGACTGCTGTGGAGTGGAAGCGGAGACGGGGATGGTGGAGATCTCGGCCAAGAGAGAGGAGCAGCGAGATAGCATCCCAGAGACCAGATCCACCAAAGGTAAGGTCCGATCTAATGGAGACAGTATCAAATCGTCCTCCTCCCGGGCCAGATCGGGGGCGGTGACGAAGGAGCACCAGCAGCAAATGGAAGGGAGCGAAGGAGGAGCTGCTGGAGAAGGCGGTAGCGGGATTTTATTTTAGCGGTACTAACCTTATGCGCGCGAAGGACGGCGGCTGCGGCGTAGCTGGAGAAAACTCCGCGACGACGAGGACGGCGGCGGCCACGAAGGTAGCGAAATCCACGACGGAACAAGCCATAAAGGCACCGAAGGAAAGCAGGAACTACAACTAACAGCTACTTAGAGGTTAGAGATCTATCGGCCCCTCTCCCGACGCTCCCGGCGAATGCCGGAGGCGTCGGGAGGGGGCCGGAGGAGAGGTGGCCGGGAGGAGTTGAGCGGTCGCTTCCTTCCGAAGGAAGCCGAACCGAGCCTAAGATCGTACTTTAGAAACTAACTAGAAGGTCGTAATGTCGATTGTATAATAAAATAAGCCTATAAAATTAAAACTTTGTTTTACAAACGAATTGAACAAGAAGGTTGCCATTTTGCCAACTACCATGGCCCACGTCTAGAAATATATATGAGAAAAATCATGGCCGGTCTCTTAACTTGACACAGAGTGTCATCTAGCTCCCTCTACACTCAAAAAACGCCATTTCTAAGTCCCTGAACATGGCTTCAGGTGTTATCCATGTCCCAAACTTTCAAAACGTCATTTCTAGTCCCTAAATTTGGCTTTGGGTGTCATCCAGGTCCCAAATGCTGACGTGACGCGCTCTGACATGTGGCAGTCAATTACATTTCTATTTTCTATTTTCATGCATAGAATTTTAAAAACAAAACCGTTGATTTCAGTGTATGATAGCTATAGTTACTGTTTTTATTTTTTAGAATCTTAACGCCCTCAAATTTAAAACCTCAAAACTCTTGAACCATTAAGAGATACAAATTTCATATAGGAAGTATCTGAATTTGACAACATATAAGAAAAATATGATCTTTCCAAGGTGATAAGCACGACACGCAATTAATGTACTGCTGAAAAGTGTTTAATTTTGTAGCATCTTAACAACCTCAAATTAAAAACTTAAAACTAGAAAGTTGTAGATCTCGCCGGAAACTATTTTTTTATAAAAACATCTTCATTTGAGATCGTATGAAATAAAAAAGTTTTGGAATATTCTAGACGTCACAGCTACTAGACCTGATTTTTTTTATTCCATGCAGAAAAAAATAAAAAATAATAGAAATATAACTAACTGACTTGTGAGTCCCACATGTTAGAGCATGTTACATCAGCGTTTGGGACTTGGATGACACCCGAAGTCAAGTTTAGGGACCTAGAAATGGCATTTGAAAAGTTTGGGACCTGAATGACACTTGAAGTCGAGTTCACGGACCTAGAAATAGCATTTTGGAAGCACAGGAACTTAGACATGACATCTATTGCCAAGTTGAGGGACCGCCATAAATTTTTTTCTCTATTATTGATCACTAGAGATGGTTGGATACGCACCTCTAGACACATAGACAGAGGTCGTACGTTCACCCTTTTTCATGATATAATATTGTGTTTTTCGTTAGAAATTGTTTTTTTTAGTAGTTCATTAGAAAAGTTATCTGAAACATACTCCCTCCGTCTCAAAATAATTCACCATATTGACTTTAAGACATCATGTTTGACCGCTCGTCTTATTCAAATTATTTATACAATTTAGAAAATAAATAAATTATTATTAAAGTATCTCTAATAATAAAATAAGTCACATCAAAATGGATAATGTTTATATAAAAAATTTGAATAAGACGAGCGGTCAAACATGACATCTTAAAGTCAACATGATGAATTATTTTGAGACGGAGGGAGTACCATTTATTGCATACTCCCTCCGTCCCAAAAAAAAGATTGTCATTTTTTACTTTGAAACATTGTGTTTGACCGCTTTGTCTTATTCAATTTTTTTGTGTCAATTATAAAATAAAAAAAAATTTGTATTAAAGTATCTTTAATAAGTCATAAGAAAATAAATAATATTTATAAAACTTTTTTGAATAAGATAGATGATCAAACATGATGTATGAAAAACCTAAAATGACACTCTTTTTGGGATGGAGTGAGTATGTTTTTAGGACCAAACATAGACTCAAAGCCGTTCAAAACATTGGGCCCAGGCCTAGTAAAACTAGCATAGTTTAGTGGGCCTAATTGATCAAGCATTTTCAACAACTAACCAGTGGATCAGATGGACTTCAACTGTTGGACCCTCCGGCGAAGGCAATGCCGCCGCCCGCCGCCTCATCTCCTCTTTCACCCCTCTGCGTCCCCAAACCCTGTTATTCTGCGACTGGCCGACGGTGGCTTCGATGGGGACAGGATGTTCGAGTCCGAGCTCATGGTGAAAGAGCCGCAGGCACAACAAGGGTGAGGGCGTTGCAGCTGCTGGTAGGGGTGGTAATGGACCGGGCCCTTTTTTTCTTTCACAATCCAACTTGGCCCTTTCCATTATTAGTTTAAAATTATATAGTTTTACTGTCCGATCCGAATTTGGTCCTATCCTTAAATTTGCTAGCCTAAATTAGAAGGTCATTTATCACCCCTAGCTGCTGGAACTGAAGCCTGGGGAAAGGGCAAGGAAATGTCGAGTTGGCGATGGTGGAGGTGTTCCAGGATGGACAAAGCATTTGCAGCACCACTGGATAGTGAAGCCGGGAATAAAGTTGAAGTTTGAAGAAAAAAAAAAAGAACCCAAGGAGATGGGCAGAGGAGTGCTGAATTTATGTGATTCAAGGTGTCATGGATTGGAATGCAGAATTGATGCCACTCAAGGTGTCGTGGACTCAAGGTGTGCTAAACATTTATCATTTTTTCACTTGATATATCAGCTTCGCTCCTCTACTCCCTACATTGTGGAACCTTTCTATGTAAATAAATACTTTTATAATCATCAATGTGCTTGAATGACTTGTTCACAAGTGCTGCTTATCTCGTTGTAAGCCTTAAATCCTTATGAGTTCCCTTCCAGCAGTTCAGGGATCAGTCACTCAGACCCTGTATTATTTGTCAAATGTCACGCATTTGTCTTGTACTTTTTGGCTTAGGCCCCACCCTCACCCCCCTGTTCTTGTTCAGTCTCGTCTAGTGTTTGGACCTGTATGCTGCTATGCATGTTGACTTGTTGAGCTGTTCTTCAGGCTCCCAAGTCCTGAATATGTCTTGCCTCAGACCATTTTCAGTAGCTTGCAGTATGCAAGATTCTCACTGCCTTATAGAAAGTATGTCCGTTTTCTCGAGATCATTAGGTGACATAACTTCAAATATCTCGATGAAGCTAAACCCTTGATCTAAACTATTGATAATCAAAAGAAGAAAACTTGATGTGGTGCAGCTGGACATATGTGAGAGAATGAATGATGACAAGATCCACGAAGAAGGTACTATGAAGCACTTCCAATTCTTACTAGACAATTTTTTTTTTTGAAGTGTCAACCGGGGGGGGGGGATCCCGAACAACCTCGTTTTTATTGAAAAACAGGGCAAAACACTGTCGCCTAGGTAATTGTAGAAGACCGACTAAAACTACAACAGCCTCAACCCCGAGGCAAGATTGTGCCAAACCCACTAAACAAACAACACAACAACTAGCTCTCCAAAGATTAGAGAGGGATGTGGCAAGCCACGTGATACATCAAAAGAAAGAGAAAACATAGCACGCTCAAAAGGAACTCTAGACATAGCCGGAAGACACCAACCGAGCGCCAATTTGCGCGCCCCCACCGAAAGCAGCATACTCGCCCGTTTCACCCCCGCCATTGTGCCCACCACCATCGCCAGAAGCTACGCCGCCCCACGGGGGTGGAATGGGGGCTAAGAGTGACGGCAAACATGCAAGTGAAGGATCAACGGACACGATGACCTCCCTTCGAACCGATGGTGACATCCTCCGGCCAGATCCGAGCCCACATACCACCATCCAACCAACCGGCCATGGGAAGGAATCCATGGGGGGGGGGGACGGCGCAACGATGGAAACACCACTCGACATTTGATATTCTCGCACCACCAAGGAGACCGCCGATGGAGTAGAGACGCCCGGCAAGGGGACACTGCGTCGTCGTCGCCGACGACGCCCAACAACCATGGCTAGACTTACTAAAGAGGGGCAACAACAACAAGGGGAGAACACACAGAGAACACAAGACCACGACACGAGCTGGACTCTACTAATACAGTGGCGCCCTCAAGAGGGTCACGGCGTCAACAACGTCGCCGCCACCGGCTCTAGGTAACTAGAGCTAGGCTTTTGCCAGGAGGAGATCGACCGAACATTGATCAAAAGTTGGGAAATATCGACGCCCCCAAGGAGGTGAACGGGCGCCAATGGCGTGCGCCGTCAATCGCAAAGACAAGTGTCTTGCACGGCTTTCTCCTAGGCTCGCAAACTCGGACCATAGTTCGTCGATTAAGAGACCAGGAGACCAAACCCCACAAACATACACCAACGTCGGAAGGGGGGCCCGCCAGCCACGGACGCCGACGCTGTAGGAAGCTGAAGAAGCCGAGGATGTGGGGGGTAGTAGAGACGCGCCGCCCCACCGCCGGCAAGCCCGCGGCCAAACTGCATGCGCTCAAAACCCTGCGAAGATGGAATCGGGGACACCGCCTCGCTGCGCGATGCATGCCGGGCCGTCGAACCGCACGCCCCATCTCCTTCACCGCTGCCAACATCCAAACCGGCAACTGCGCAGACATCGTGGTGGGTGGTCGGGTGCCGGCATGCCGCGAGTCCCGTCCCGTCGCCGGCCGCCCTCGCTTAGGCCGCCAAGCCCGACCGCCACCACGCGCGCCGACTCCAAAGCGCAGCCCGGGCATGTAGGCTCGCCGCAGAGGGTGCGGAGACCCGAGCCCGCCATCGCCCGTAGAAGGCGCATCCACCTCGGGGCCCGAACCTCCCCAACCGGGCGCATAGGAGTCCGAGCTCAGGAGGGGAGGGGGACTCAGCCTGCAGCACACCAAGCCGAGGACCTCCAAACCGGGCGCTGGTGACCTCATACACTAGCTCGAGAGAAAGGATCCAGGGCAGGGAACGCCGGATCCAGCCCGGGGACGGGCTCCGAGGCCCCAAGGCCCTCATCCACGCCGCCGGCCGGCCATGGTGCCGGAGATGGGGTGGGGAGGAGAGACAGGGGCTGCAGGCGGGAGGGGCGGCCAGAGCCCCGCCGCCGCCGCCATCACGGAGGCCCGCACGGGCTTCCCTTCCGGCGAGGGCAGGCAGAGGAGGGGGAGAGAGTGCGGTGGCGGCGGCGGCGGTTCCGCCCGTGCCGCCCGAGAGGAGCCACTAGACAAATTTGAATTGAGAAACCTGAACCAACACAGTTGACCTCAGGTGTTTTACTTTTAATGCCCCCAATATTGCACTGGTCCTGACCTCATTTCAAGGGTGAAAGGTACCTCCAATTTTTAATAACGTTCTAAAACTTTTGTCCTTTTGGCGGATCACCATATTTAAGCTTTTTCCTTGCTTTTTTTTTTTTGAAACAATTCTCACTATCTTCTCACATAACTTGGGAACTACTCTTGTGAAGCATTCAAGGGTGAAAGCTACCTCTGGTTTTAGACAATTGTCTGCCTCTGTAATGGAAGCCTGAAGCTGGTAGATAGAGTAGCTATAATCCGTGAACACCAAGAATATGATTTAAGATTGTTCTGACGTATGGGGCCTTTAAGCATGTATTGTTTCTTCTCGTATAACACTATGTGCCTGTTTGGCATGACTCTTCTCCCAACAGCTAGCTCTTCTGTTGGACCTCGAGTCAGAGCGAAACTTTAAAAAAATAGCTCCTACATGTCTCAAAAATTAGCTCCACTAGTATACTCCATATTTATTTAAGCAAGTTCTTATATGGTTAAAAAAATTCACCTCTTCTATTCCAAATTTTAAGCCGTTTTACATATCCAAGTAAAAAACGAGGACCTGTAAAAATTCTCAAATCGTTTGATTATGGTGCTCTTGCCGGTAACATATCAAGTACGTGAACATTGTGGAGCCACACTCAGAGGTCTCTGTTTTTCTGTGGTCACTTGTGTAAAGTGATATTGCTTTGGGGGTGTTCATTTGTTAAACAGTAACCCAAAAAGTGCTACAGTTCCCTGTCACATCAAATCTTTTATCGTATTTTTGGAGCATTAAATGTAGGTAAATAAAAAAACTAATTACACAGTTTGGCTGAAAAGTACGAGACGAATCTTTTAAGCCTAGTTAGTCCATGGTTGGACACTAATTACCAAATACAAACGAAAAGTGCTATAGTAGCCCAACCCAAAATATTTCACCAACTAAACACTTTTGTCAACATGAACCCGGATACTATATCTTTATCATTAATATTGTGTTTAGTTGGTGAAATATTTTGGGTTGGGCTCTTTGCTTGCACTTTTCGTTTGTATTTGATAATTATTGTCCTATTATGGACTAACCGGGCTCAAAAGATTCGCCTCGCACTTTTCAGCCAAACTGTGCAATTTGTTTTTTTATTTAACTACATTTAGTGCTCATGCATGTGATAAAAGATTCGATGTGGCGACGGTGCTCAGAAGACTTTTCGGGTTCACTTTTCACCAACTGAACACACCAATTGTATTGTTCTCGGTAGCATCATAGCTGCACCATCTCAGAGACAAAGTGATTTCAATAGACCTACCTAGGCTTCTGGTTCCGGCAATCTCCAGATACAAGACAAATGCCACAAAACAAACACATATGTAGCCTAGCCTAGCATAGCCTACTGGAAAGGAGCTGTTTGATCTCCGTTTTGCACAGGGGGCTAACCCCAAAGCTCAAGTCAACGAGAGGCTGCTGGTCTTGGAAACAGCAACTGATATACTAGTAGTGAATAGTGATACCTTTGCCGTGCCATGAAAAGAATTGAAAACTACTAGTATTATTCTACAATATATTTGCACAAAAAAAGATTTGAAAAGGTTAGGATTTGTTGGCCTGGATGGAAAAAGCTTGGGTGAAGGAGCTAGAGAAATGGCGCCATGCGTTCCTATTTCCAATGCCAGCAGAACAGTAGGAGTAGTGCACACAATGCCTGGCTGGATTGAATAGATTCAACGGCCGAGGCGCTTCCTCCAAATGGTGCGCTCCCGAGCTCTCCTCGGCAGCCTCCCGCCCCCGACAACTCCTCCCAGCCTCCAACCACCCAGACCGCAGAACTCGTAATCCAAGGCATTGCCTCCCGTCCTGCTCCGATCCGAGCCGGCGCCCACCGCCATGCACAGCCCGGTCGTGACTGCTGAGACCTACTGAGATCGATCGATCGATCGATCGAGCACATACACCAACGTGGCGACGTCGACGAGGAAGATGAGCCAGCTCCCCGCCCCGGCCGGCCGGCTGTGGGAGGCGAGCATCCGCAAGCTCCAGACAATCCGTCGCGCGACGACGACTACGGGGCCGGTCCCCGACGGCACGGACCCAGCCGCCGCCGCAGCCGCAGCCGCCTCCCTCACGATGCCCAGCCTCCTCCGTGTCAGCTCCGCGTCCAGCACCATCTACCAGTACAACCAGGAGGACGGCGAGGACAGCGACACCAGCACCGAGGGCGGCAACGACGACTCGGACGGCGCCGGCGACGACGACGACGCCGCGCTCGGCGAGGCCACGCAGACGGAGCAGGTGCTCCCCTGTGGGGACTTCTACCAGGGTGACCTGCGCGGGGACCTTCCGCACGGCGCGGGCAAGTACCTCTGGACCGACGGCAGCATGTACGAGGGCGCTTGGCGCCGCGGCCGCGCGTCGGGCCGTGGCAAGTTCTCCTGGACCTCCGGCGCCACCTACGAGGGTGACTTCGCCGGCGGGTACATGCACGGTCAGGGCACTTACATCGGCGAGTTCGGGGACACCTTTGCGGGGCTCTGGGCAAACAATCTTCGCCATGGACGAGGCACGCAGGCGTACGCCAACGGGGATGTCTACGATGGCCACTGGCGCGACGGCCTGCAGGATGGACATGGCCGCTACATCTGGCGCCATGGACATGAGTACATCGGCACGTGGAGGGCCGGCGACATGCACGGCTGTGGGACCGTCATCTGGGCCGACGGCGACCGCTACGACGGCGCTTGGGAGGACACCAGGCCTAAGGGCCAGGGCACGTTCCGGTGGGCTGATGGCGGGATGTACATCGGCACCTGGGGTGAGGAGGCCGGCGCCGTGCACGCCGACGGCGTCTACTACCCGCCGTCCGGTGGCCCCGCCGTGCCCGTGCCTCGGGAGCCCTGCGACCCCATCACGCGTCTGCTCCAGGACCTGGAGGTGTGCGAGGGCAAGACGCCGTCGCTGATGCCGTCGCAGAAGGACCTGACGTGGCCAGGGGTGGAGCCCGTGCAGAAGAAGCCCGTGTGGCGGCCGCCCAAGGTGAGCTCTGACCAAGGGAGGAGGTCCAGCGTGAGCAGGAGGAGCAGCGCGTCGCTGACCTGGACATCCTGCAGGCCGCCGCCGAGGGTGGCGGCGACAGCGAGGAGGCGCGCGGCGACAGGTCGTGCCTGCGGACGTCGTCGTCCAAGCGCACGCCGCCGAGGCCGGGGAAGAAGCAGGGGAGACCATCTCCAAGGGCCACAGGAACTACGAGCTCATGCTCAACCTGCAGCTTGGCATCAGGTGTGTAAGTGTTCTGCTCAGCTTCGTCTTGCATTGGGTTGGCCACTAGTACGTGGCTGCCATTGTTGTTTGAGCGCTATATAATATGTTTATTTATCTTCTTATGATCATATATCTGATGCATTGCTGCTTTCTGAATCTCTGAATCTGATTCAAATTATGCAATTCTTGTCGACTTTGGACATATTGGAACAACACAGGCATGCTGTTGGAAGGCAGTCAGCGCCAACTACGCTGGATCTCAAGTCATCAGCATTTGATCCAAAAGAGAAGGTGTGGACAAGATTTCCTCCGGAAGGATCAAAGCATACTCCTCCTCACCAGTCATGTGAATTTCGGTGGAAAGACTACTGCCCCCTGGTTTTCAGGTCTTTATATATGATGATTTATATATAATATGGATTATTATTAACCTTAATGTTTCTGATTTATTTGTTCTTTGTTGAAGCAACTGATTTGATATTGCTGCTGCTCCCTGTCTCCACTATGAAGCTAGCTAAGCTGTTCCTTGCTTTGCACCTTGCTCCAGGACTTTGCGCAAGCTCTTCGACGTTGATCCGGCAGATTACATGATCTCCATTTGTGGGGATGAGGCACTCAGGGAACTTTCATCGCCTGGTAAAAGTGGAAGCTTCTTTTACCTCACAAATGATGACAAGTACATGATCAAAACAATGAAGAAGTCAGAAGTTAAAGTGAGATAATTTTATCCATCCACACTACTTTAAAGGTTAACTGAATTACGCGTATATGATTGAACTAGTGTCTTCTTTTAATGTGAACAGGTACTCCTTAGGATGCTTCCAGCCTATTATAAACACGTCCGTGCTTTCGAAAATACTCTGATAACTAAATTCTTTGGTCTGCACTGTGTGAACGTTAAACTTACAGGAGCTATCCAGAAAAAGGTTATTAGACTGTGATCAGCAACTTGGAATATTCACAGATTTTAAAATTTAATGCCTCTGGGAGTTATTCAACGTTTCTAACCAGCCATGAAATGAACTACAGGTCCGATTTGTTATAATGGGGAATCTTTTCTGCTCTAGCTATGCAATTCATAGGCGCTTCGATTTGAAAGGATCTTCGCATGGTCGCATGACAGACAAAACCCATCGATCAAATTAGCGAGCACACCACATTGAAGGATCTCGATCTTAATTTCATTTTCCGGCTACCAGGAACTTGGTGTGAAGAATTCTGCAGGTAGACAATAAATTGTTGTACTGGATATATGTGTTTTCCCCTTTCTCCACTTATAGTACAAATTAGGAATATCTACAAATGTGCAGAAGTTTATAATGAAAGTTTGGATGTGCCAATCTGTCAAATGAGAATCATATATGTTCCTAAAATTGATTCAAAATCACAGCTGAATTAAATGAAACCGAAGCATTCCGTGCACTAATGATTTGTATCTCTTTGCAGGCAAGTGGACAAAGATTGCGAATTACTGGAGATGGAGAGGATCATGGATTATAGTCTTTTGGTTGGTATTCACTTCAAGGACAGATGCAAAGATAAGTTAAACGGTGCATGCTTTTCACATGCTTGGAGTTGCAAAAAAGATGTAGATATAGTTGATGGTAGAAGACTGAAAAATCTATTTGATTGTTACAGACAGCAGCAATGGTGACAACGGTTCGTCTCATACTGATGAAGATTCTGAGGAAAACAGGTAAAATTAAATACAATTTATCAAAGCACAATTTACTGAAGATTCATGAACTATATATACTTTGTATACCTACTTTAAACTGAAAGCTGGTCTGTATTTAACGTAGCTTGCCTATATATATCAACGTGTAAGGATCACATCCACCCTAGCAATGCCACTACTAACATACTAGTTGTGATTTATGCAGAAAAGGATCATTAAAACTGGGAATCTGCATGCCCTCAAGGGTGGAGAACGTAGTGAAGAATCCTGAGAGTGAATCTCCGCTCATCGGTGAGCCCACAGGCGAATTCCAGGATGTCATCTTGTTCTTTGGAATCATTGACATCCTGCAGGACTATGATATTAGTAAGAAGCTAGAGCACGCTTACAAATCTATGCAATATGATCCCAACTCTATATCAGCTGTTGACCCAAAGCAATACTGCAAGCGATTCAGGGATTTCATTTTTAAGGCTTTTGCCGACGATGTACAATAACTAGTTATTTGACAAAAGAGGGAGCCATTTAACTAAAGCAATTAACAATTCTTTTGGCTGATGTTGTTTTCCCCACACAGCAGCAGTATTTATTTTAGGTAACATTATTGATACATTCTGTTGTAGATAAACACTTCAATAGTGCAGCAATTTTCCCCTTTCTCGTGTAGCATTTGTAAATTTTAAACATTTTCTGTATACTTAGAACTATAGAACAACTCTGATTCTGTTATGGGAATGGTGTAGATACTTCTGCAGTTTTTCAAATTGTATTTTCTTCCAGTGTCCTCATCTGTGCTATTCTATGTCTTTTTTTTGTGAGCTTGTCCTATTATATGTAATTGTCCTTTGTATTGTTTGATTTATCTATCAAGTACAAATGTACAAAGATGGAATGTTGATATTTACCCATATTGGTACCAGTTAATTTCAATGGCATAATGTCAGTGTGATATATATTTGTACATCTTTCAAATATTAACAAATAATATTTAAAATAGATTAAACCCACAAAACCGTCCATGTGCCCCTTTTAGTGGCAATGCCCCAGGCTACACAAATCTACTTGGGAGAAGCAATGGATCCCAACCCTGGTCCATGTTAAAGCTCCACAAAATATTTGCACCATTAACGTAGACTATTGAACAATGTTGGACATCATGCCTGCAGTGTTAGCCCTTTTAACTGCCTCCAAAAATCTAGGTAGTAATAGTGTGCTATTTGTCACCAAGTATTACCCCGGTCTGTTGGGTAGGCCACAAAGGCAACCAACAACCAAAACAATGTCATATTACCCATGAAAGATTGCCAATTGTTCACAAACTCTCTTGGCCATCTTAGAGTTGTCTTCACTGCAGATCTTCTAGGCCAAGGAAATGGTCTCCTCGTCTTTCATACATCAATGGACCATCGTGCTACACACCAAATTTAGAGGATCGATGTCACTGGAAGACCAACAGTGCCCTGCTCAGGCCCTTAAATCCCCACGTCAAACCCTTATTCTTGTGACATTTGGAGAGGATCCCTACTTTTTCATAGTTGGTCATTTCTCTCCCTCCAAGCCAAAGACCCTCTCTCTCGCCCTGTCATCACCCTCTTCCTCGGTCTTCATATCCGCGCTTGTGGTCCTCGTCAGTTCCTCCGCTTCTCAAATTGTCTACCAATATTCCCTGCCCAAAAGAAGACGCGGTGGTTCTATCCCTGGACATGCTGTTGTTTATCGAGATAGAGAAGGCGACCATCAAAGGATGTTTCAGGATTATTTGGCGGACAATTCGACGTATGGGGCACACTTTTTCAGTCAGAGGTTGTTGTTCTTTCAATTTGGACTGGCTCAATGTATTTGTTGAAATATTATGTGTGTTGTTAAACTTTTGTTTCCTTGGTTCAGGTACAGGATGAACAAGGGGTTGTTCCTACGCATAATGAATGTTGTCGAAGCACATGATCCCTGGTTCGGGCGAAGGACAAATGTGGCTGGAGTACTTGGATTGAGTTGCTTCCAAAAGGCGACCGCCACATTTCGTATGCTTTCATATGGGATTGCAGTTGATGCTACGGATGAGTACTGTCATATTGCTGAAAGTACTACACTTGAGAGCCTTCGTAGGTTTGTCTGTGCAGTTGTTGCTATATTTGAAGACGAGTACCTGAGGTACCGTAATGAGGCTAACATGGCATGCTTATTGGCACTCGGTGCGAGGGTGGGGTTTCCTGGCATGTTAGGGGCCATCAATTGTATGCACTGGGTGTGGAAGAATTGTCCATTCGAGCACCAGGGGCAATACAAGGGACATGTGAACAAGCCAACTATCATTTTAGAAGTTGTAGCTTCTCACGACCTCCGGATATGGCATGCATTTTTTGGAATGCCTGGGTCTCACAATGATATCAACGTCCTTCACCGGTCTCCGTTGTTTGATAACCCGGCAGTGGGCAAAGCTCCAGCGGTCAACTATACCATTAACGGTCATGATTATAATATGGGTTACTATCTAGCGGATGGTATATACCCCTCATGGGCAACTCTAGTGAAGACAATCCCCGCCCTATGGGGAAAAAAGAAGCAAAGATTTTGCCAAAGCACAAGAAGCGGCAAAGGAAGTGCGTGGAAAGAGCTTTTGGGATTTTGCAGGGCTCGCGTCCATTGTTCAAGCACCCGCTCTCCTTTGGGGCAAACCGACACTTTCATTGATCATGAAGGCATGTATCATCATGCATAGCATGATAGTTGAACCTCGCTCATGGCCGGCCTACTAGAACACTTTCGTTGAGTACATTGAAGCGCACAAGAAAATCGAGAGACAAGGATACACATTCACACGCTTGAAGGAAGATCTCATCGAGCACTTATGGAACAATCATCCCGATAAATACTAGGTAGGTTTAGTTTTTTTATTATTTTCCTATAAATTTATGAATGAGTGAAGGAGTGAACCTTGTTTTGATTCATTCTTAGAAGTACAATTGTGATTAGCGCTATAAATGATCGAACCTTTTTTTTCATGTATTGTTTACTCGAACATCTCTCATTTGTTGTGTTCCTTCCGAGGTGGCGCCGCCATGGCCATGCCCGCGAGCGGCGCGCCGTGGAGTTCACCGAAGGCAAAATGCACACTTGACATCGTGGATAGGGAGAGGGAAGCGTGTCCCTCCTCCTAGCACCTCGGGAGGCCAAGCCCAGATTAATTCTTTCTTGGCATAGAATTTGCAATGCTTGGAGAAACATGATAATTTTAATTCCCCTGCATCCAGATCACGCCATTCTACCTCTACTCGCATATTATCTTTTTATGCATTTGGCCATTTCCAGGTTCCTGGCATTCTGCCTCTGCTCCCAAGACAGCTTAATAGGGGATCAACCACCTAGCTTGTTGTCCAGAGGGTGAGGCCCGACTGATCATGACTTCTTGTCAAGCAAGATTATGTCGAGATTGTGATGTGGTTAACCCCTGCGGATGTCCCCAATGGCAAGAAGGGAGAGAGTTTGCGGTGCCAAGGTTTCCTCAGCTACCAATACCGCACGACTGCATTCTAGAGAGCCCCATCACACTTGACTATCCAAGGTGGTTGCACCTCTACACATCTAGGAATGGGAACTATGTCCGTTTCGTGTGCATTTCCCTTGAAGACATCATACACAGGCCACAAGCATATTATCTCTTTCAAGATGGAATGAATGGAATTTATCTTTTTGGTATTTCTTACATAATTTCATAAGCACACAAAATATGTTGTTATAGTATTTAGGGTATTGTTTATCAAAACTTAGTATCAACTAGTGCAAGGGGTATCAAAATATGATTGGAAGAGCTGAGAGAAGCGCACAAAATATATTGTTATAGCATTTCGCCAGAGAGTAGTCAGGGTATTGTTTTTTTTTTTTTTTGTACTAAGAGCAATCAGTAGCTAGAAATGGTAATGAATGAGAGATCCTTATTTTTATCAAAACTCAATATCAAATAGTGTAAGGGGTATCGAAATATGATAGGAAGAGCCAAGACAACAAACCAAGATAGAGTGGAACTACATTACTCTTCACTTTGAGGTAGAAGACATGAGTTGTAGAGATGGGGTGTGAGCCTTTATTTATAGGTGGAGGTGGAGTAGGGATACTGTTGACGGTCGTTATGGCATATATTTCGACCGCCAAAGTGCACAAAAATGTCAAATATTCCATGTTATATTATATTAAAATATTATTTAAATAACGAGTTCCACGAAGTTTTGGTGTCTCTAGCTATTTTGCAGAAATCTCAATTTATCATTAAAATAAAGTATCTCAAACGGTAAAACGGAGTACACCATTGCGGAGGGCTCGTCGCGCTGATCAAAATAGATATATCATTTGCTATGTTTGGCCTTCAGAGTAAAAAGATACCGTGTAAATAAAAATCAACATGAATGCGGGTCCCACATGGCAAACAGTACCATGCATGGCCGATAGGAATCCGACACATGGCGGCGGCACAGCAGCTGTTTCCCCCGCGCGGGCGGACGAGCGCGCACGCGCGCTCTGGAATTCAAACGGGCCATTCTTTCCTTGCCACGTGGCGCGCCTAGACACGCCGAGCGGAGGCGGTACGGCCCTTCCCGCACGGGCGCGCGTGAGCGCGGGCAGGAGCGCTGCTCGGCCGGCTGCCAGTGCCACGTGTCGCGATGCTGATGGCCGCGCGGAGGCGGTTGGCGGTCTGCTTGGCCCGCGCGCGGTTGGACCGGCCGAACCGTCCGGGTTTTGCCCACCGACTACGAAGTTACCTTCCAGAAATACAGTACAGCACACGGTTCAGTCGGTTTTGGTCCGGTTCGGTGCCTTAGAGGCCGGTTCTCGCCCGGTTTTCTGCACAGCTTCGTTAGGAAACATCTTGCCGACCTCCCCAGGTCGGTTTGCATGGCTGTAGGGCGGTAGGAAATGTTTCCAAGTGTAGAGATGGCCTCTCCCCCCTCTCTCCTATATAAAGAGGCCATCTCCCTCCATTGTAACACACATTCTACTCAATAAAGCTTCAATTCCACATTATATACATTGTAGTAGTGTCCCTCTAGGTGCTCTCCACCTAGTTGTATCAAGTAGAAAAGAGGAAGAGAGGAGAGGGAAGAGCGGAGGAGAAGCCGAGTTCATCGAGTTCTTCTCAACTTGTACCTCTACGGAGCCGACTACTTCGTGAGTAAGATCCGGGGTATTTCTTCGTAAATTCCTGAGATTATTATTTGACTAAATTCAGTCCTTACTTTGTTTTACTTGCTGGATCTCCGCTCGACCGAGTGCTCTAGTCCAGGATCCGGATTAGAGTAGTAATCGCTAGCATAGACGTGGTGTCTAGGCTAGTGTATTACCTGAGTTTGCGCCAACCTTACGGATAGTCGTGGTAGCCCCGAGGTGACAACTCCGACCAGGCCTTTGTATTCCACCACGTGCTAGGTTGGTGTTTTCGTAGAGCTTTAGGTCGCCTCGACCCCGACACGCTTTCCCGCCTTCTCGAGAATCGGAAAGGACCACCGCTCCGAGGCAAGTAAAGTCTAGTAAGCCCTGAACCTTGGTGTCTAGTAATCTTGGGAAAATCTTAGAAACCCCTTTCTTCCTACCAAAAATATCTTTCTACCTTTTCTTGGACGATCTTGATTCTTCTCTAGTTCACTTCTCGCTCCCTCGTGGAAATCGATACCTCGAATACTCCGGTGAAAGCTACAACGGTATTCCGTGCGCTATGAATTATTCGCTACGCTAAGAATTACCAACAGATACTCCGCTCCACAACAAAAAGGATCCGTGTGTGATCTTCATCATGGTCCCTTGGATCAAACTGTCATAGATTGGATGATGGAGATTATTAGCATACATGTGTGGAGGCATGCTTAGAGAGGTAGTGCAAGGTTGGTTGAGGTCGATCACCGGGCTTACTTGGTAGGTCAACCGACCTAGTAATGGGGTGATCGAACCCCCTATGACATGTGGGGTGCCTCCTTCTAGTAGCAAGACCAACCTACCATGGTGTGTGTATGAATCTTGGATGATGTCCGTCACATAAGTTTACTTCCTTGTGGGCCATTGGATCCATGGGAGTTGATCTTCCACCCTTCGAAGAAATGCAAGTGTGATACAAGGATGGAGAATGATTGTGGATGCTTTGGCATGGATCATGGTGACTTGGCACAATGGTGGGCCCTGTAGGGGGGTCAGACAACCCCCCATATTGTGGGTCCCACAAGCTTCTTGGTGTCATCTGTCATATTCTATAGAAAAGTGCCTCAAGTACAAGTGGAACTTGTTTTTGATAAAATCTGCTCATGTTATGTTGTTCTTCCTTTTATTCCAAGGATGTTAACAATGTTTTTTGAGTATGTAAAATGGTAACATTTTCATGGTCAAGAGAAGATCTCCCAAGCTTTAACTTTTGCTCGCCTAAGTAAAACTAAGCTTAGCCTTGGTGGATCGAGAGTTGCTTCAAATGTTGCATATTCCATGGGTACAAACATGTTACCTTAGTACCCCATGGGTTATATGGCCATATCCTTTGTCCCAGTCTCTCATAATAGCTTTGACTTGAGCGGTATTTTTATTTCTCCACTCAAGTTTTATATCGGAGGTTTTGTAACATTTTCTAAATAAAATGTATTCCTCGTATGGTACTCTCATGTTGTTCATATTGTTTGATTGCTCACCGTGGTTCATTTTATAAGTTGCTTTGTTTTTCTTTCATTCTATCTCTCTCAAGCTTATGAGGAGCTTAGGTAGGGATGAATGGTATAGTATACTTACCTTGCATTTGTTGTAAAGCCAATACTTGGATCTATGGAGAGAAATGTCATACTCATATGGAGATGTGCATGTGCATGGGAAAATATAGTAGTCCTTTATTTATTATGACTCCCCTTTCTAACTTATTATTTTGAGACATGGCTATCATAGTATATGCATTTTCTCTATCTATGAGCCTTCATGTGTTCACATCTTTTTCAATACTTTGGACTTTCATTTGTCTATACTTGTTTCTTTTCACTTTCTTTTCTATAGCCCATCTTTCTTGTATTAAAAGCATATTTAGAGAGAGATGAAACTTTTACAACATGGAGCACATTTATTTTGGTGGAAAATGAATGACATGTTTTACGCATTTACGGTGTAGAAGCAAATAGCTTATATGTGATGTGTACATAATCTTGATCTTGAGAGCATGATAAGTATCTCAACAAGTGTTAACAAGAACTCAACACAAAGCAAGTAGTTTATGTAGAAAGCTTAAATCATGATCATATATGGGTTTGGTTAGCGTTCTTGAGTTATGATAACATCACCTACTCATTCTAGTCACAATTTGCTAGCTTCATAAATCAAGACATGACACAAAGATAAACATCACCTCAGATTTTAGAATAATAAGAAATTTAAAAGGTGAATATTTCTTTGCTAAAACTTGAATAAGTCCTCTGACCTGCTGATCCTGAATGGATGCAAAGTTCTTCGGCTTGAGTCCATGTCCCTTGAGCACCGAAATGTGTAGTAGGTTGCGACGCTGTAGTCTAGGAGTAGAAGCGCATTGGAGGGTAGAGGATGGACCAGCAGAGGAGGGGAAGACGGTAGTGGTGGAGGCCGTGGGAATGCCATCGCCGTGACAGAGGCAAAGAACAAGAGTATAAGAGGTGTCACGCCATGGTGCTACCCATTGGGCGTTGTGGCCCGAGGCGAGGGGGAGTGAGTTGTTGGGCTTACAACAAGACTAATAATTTAGCCAGTTGTAAGCTGTAACAGGTGCCATGTCATATAAAGCTAGAAACATATAGCCAACTAGAACAATGAAGCAAAATCATAAGGGCGTTCGCAATGGTAATAGCCAGTGCTACCTACATAGTCTCGCTTATGTGGGGTGAGAGACAAAAACAAAGATTGTTATATTATTTGACCCACATGTTCCTCCTCTCACATGCCCTTGGGCTATGTGAAATAATCTAGCCATTAGCTTATAGCCGGTGACTACTCTCTCTCCTACTTTTTCTTGTCACGTCACATCTAGCTAGTCAATGACTAACCATTACAGACGGCCTAAGCTGCGCTAGTACACACTAGCATTTAATGCTTAGTATATATGTGCACATAGGATTGCAAGAGGCGACAAAGGAAACCAACACTTTTCTCCGATCATGTTCAGCCCGGCGAAGGGCTAAGCGCCGCCTCTCTTATATCTCTTATTTTCTCCCTCCTCCACATAGGTTCTGAAGTGGACTTTTGCTGGATGAGTCAGCCTTGCTATACCTGTATTTAAAGGCCATATGAACTCAATGTGCGCAATTAGAGGTATATTATGACTTCAGTCTGAGTGAACACTTAGGATCCATTTGGTTGGGCTTTTGGACGTGGCTTTTGTCCCCAAAAGCTAAAAGCCCAATCAAAGAGGTTGACTTCCATCCAAAGCCACAATCAAAAACAGCTTTTGATCTAGTACAAATTTTATGAAAGCTAAAAGCAATTCAAATCCTGCTTTCAACTATTTTTGGAGTAAAATATTACCTACCTACCACTGGTTATGGAGAAAATAACGATTTGTTCCGTTTCTATTCCGCATCGCGCGTCCTGCACCCCCATCTATCTCCTACTATTATTTTCTCCTACTTATATTATTTGTTCCCTATGTAGATTAGGTTCGGTACCCGGCTATACGGTACAACAAAAGGAAATGAAACAAATTAGCTGAATTCTTTTGTATTACATATCCAACTAATATGAAATCTGAAATATTAGTTATGATGCAATTATTCCACTCCCCATCAACCTCTTCAATGTTTATGTTTGTATAGTCATCAGTCCAAATGTCACGATAACACGTTGGGAATTTACCTAGTACTACCAATTTACAATATTCTTTTTTTTCCTCGAATAACGCCCGCTCAATTACTACCTTGTCCTACTATATATCGTTTTAACTTTTCTAAATAAATATTTTTTTGTTATGCGCCTACATCTATTCTAGATACATAATAAAGAAATATGTATATAGAAAAGACAACACAACATATAATTTGGAACTAGGGAGTACGTGTGAATGAGGTTGATTGTGGGTTGACGAGTGGCAAAATTAACTCATGCTTGCATCAAGTAAAAAGATTAGGAAATGAAAAATATATTTTTTTTGAACAAAATGAAATGTCGGAATTCAATTTGTTAAGGGTCATTGAATTGGTTCCAATGTGCAAAAAGAAGAGAAAAGGAAAATCCCAAGCATGTATGAAAAAAGGGGTGGCCCATAAGCCCAACAACTCACTCCACTTACCTCGGCCCGCGGCGCCCAACGGTCAACGGCGGCACCTCCTCCCCTCTCTCCGCCGCGGCGTCGGCATCCCCATCGGCCTCCACCACTCCACCACCACCTTCCCTTCCTCCGCCCCTCCGACGTCTTCCGCAAGTACGAAGGCTACGCGCTGCTGCTTCTCGGCTGCGGCGCCGCGACCTAGTACTCCTTTCCGTTCCCCGCCGGCGCGCTGCACAAGAAGGCCGTCCCGTTCCGGTACGCGCCGCTATTGGCCGGAGGACCTGCACGCCGTGTCCAACTGGAGGTCTAGATCAGCACCACGAGGTCCATGCCCGCGTCCATCCTCCAGTCAGACTCGCTCTGGGCACTCGAGAGCCCGCTCGCCGCCGCGAGCGACGCAAGCTCAGGCCGGCCGCCGGCGTCACGCTTATGGTCGACAAGGTGCTCGGCGTCGTTGCTCAGAAGAAGATCGTCACGGTGTAGGCAGGGATACGTGTTGCGGAGGTCGTCGACGTGCTTAAGGAACATGGACTCAGGCTGCAGAACTTTGGGTCCATTCAGGAGCAGCAGGTCGGAGGATTCATTCATTCATTCAGGTCTGTTGCAGAGAAATACCCACCTTTTAAATTTCTTATTCCAAGCTCCGAGGAGATGTTTATCTTTGTGTCATAGATTAAGAACTCTAACAACTTAGACTAGAACGTGTAGGCGATTTCTCTGAATGTGTGAAATTGTCTGGAATCAGATAGCCTGTTGATGGGTTTGAAATGTGTGTTTCAGAATCTGATGGTCCTTTTACCAGTAGGCAGTAGTTAAGTACTAGTTTCATAGGGTCCTTTTGTGCTGAGAAAGCTCTTTTCATCATCCTAATTCCTGAGATCTCCAATTGTAGCCAGTCCCAGTATTCCGTCACAAATTGTACAATTGTGACTTACTTACCCAGTTCAGGCCTATTCATGATTCAACACAGGTTGGTGCACATGGCACTGGTGCAAGCTTGCCTCCGGTTGATGAACAAGTCATTAGCATGAAACTGGTTACCCCTGCCAAAGGGACAATATAGTTATCAAGGGAGAAGGATCCTGAGTTGTTTTATCTTGCTTGCTGCGGATTTGGTGGCCTAGGTGTCATAGCAGAAGTTACTATTCGGATTGCAGAAAGACCTCAGCTTGTGGAACATACATTCGTTTCAAATGCAAATGAGATCAAGAAAAACACAAGTAATGTCTCGTGCTGTGGTGTCAACAATTACGCAGTTATATAATTATTTTCCTTGTGCAGTTGTAACATCCTCAAATTTCTTCCTTTCACCCCTTATGCAGGAAATGGCTCTCCGAAAACAAACATGTTAAGTACTTGTGGGTTACATATACTGACACAGCTGTTGTTTTCCAATGC
Organism: Hyparrhenia diplandra; assembly: GCA_015847255.1. NCBI lineage: Eukaryota > Viridiplantae > Streptophyta > Magnoliopsida > Poales > Poaceae > Hyparrhenia > Hyparrhenia diplandra. Next base: position 49,625 of record JADLZK010007522.1, on the reverse strand, counting down.
AATCCTCCCTCAAAGTGGAGAACCCCAAAATTGACATCAAAATATGGAAAGGATGAAGCTTTACAGCATTTTCAGGACCTTTATTGTGAGTCACTGGAAAAATATAGGTACACACACTTGTTATGGCTTGATACCCCAAATTCGAATGCTTATGGTGTTCTCTTTGCAAATGTTCAGGAGAATATTTCTCTGTTGGGTTTTGGCGAAAACACTTCCTTAAAATATTGGCAAAAAACTGGAAGCTTCTACTAAGAATTCAAAACTACAGATATTAATGCCAAGTTATTAAGGAGCCATAACACCTGAGATCAGTTCACAAACCTATAAGATTCTCCACTGACCCACAAGTCAGGCACACAAATCCACGTGTTGGTCCACACACATTACTTGTGTGGCTGTCTGGCTGACATGTGGGTCTAGTAAAATGTTGTAGGTCTGTGAAGTTATCAGGTAGTTCCTTGATACTTGGGTTGTTGGGCACAAATAGTGGTAGTTTTATGAAATTAACTCATTATAGCTTAGCACATGTATATCAAGCCAATACTATTGTGAGATTTTTAATTTTGTTGAGCAGATGCTATTCTAGCTCAAGTCTTGAGTACCTTTAGTTATGCCATGAAAGCCATGAAGACCAAAGGCTTATGTACTATCAAGGATACTTAGGAACAAATATTTATGTTTTCCCCCCTTCGTGATCTAATTTTTTTAGCAATGTACTATCAAGGATACCTTAAAGTTAACTAACAGAATAGAAAAGGAGAATACCTAGAAGGTTATATTTGCAAGGATAGCTAATTTAAGCCAAAGGAAAAATCAATCCAGCATGGCTTTTTCTGCAAACAAGCCAGATTTAGAGATAATACAAACCAACTACTCAAAAACAATGTTTCAGACAAGATTATGATAAGTCATATCTGGAAGCCTATCCAAAATTCAAAAAATTATGTACAATTTGTGACAACCTTTTATGCTCATGTCCCCAGGTTTTACAAATCTTCTATAGAGAAGCACCTGATCACTTGTTCCACTAGCTCATCCATTACTCTTTTCAGCCGTTTCGCGACACCTATGGACACTACAACAAGAACAACAATGTATACAGAAACTCCTATCACTAATGCCAGGATGTAAGCAGAGGTCCTCAGTCGCCTGCAACTTCCAGCAGCATACGCACCCATGAGGCCAAACAAGTTCAGTATCATGGCGGTGTGCAATGCCAAGATGGCCTGCTTTTCTCTGCATACCGCTTGATCAGAAGTAAGACCATAATCACAAGAGATGCCATGAAAGAAGTTGCGTTGCAATAGAAGAAAGCCTTGTAACGATTTGGATGGCTTGCTCCGGGCGGACTGGGTCACCGGCTACGTGACCAGTTTGGCCATCATCCCAGAGGCCACCTGGTGGGTTCATGGCGGCTTGGTAGGTGACAGTCGCTGCAAGTGCTGCGAGGAGCAACAAGTATTTGGGCAACTTTTCATACCAGAGATCTTGTGGCCCTACATTGTTGACAGCTGTATGTGGCAATATGAAACCGGCTTCTCCCTCTGTTACGTCAAAGAAGGACAGGATTCTCTGCAGGAGACCCTCAACCGACTTCGGACACAACCAGAACAACTTGGAGCATGATGTAGAGTAAAACTGCAAAGACCAGAATGAGGACATATATGGATGTGGATACCTTCCTTGAGCTCCCAGCAGCAAATGCACCCATGAGCCCAACCAGGTCAAGGACCACGCACACGCTGAGCGCGTGCGACTGTATTCCTCTCGATGAAAGCTTTCTATTCACCAGCAGCATGATGATGGCTAGTGATGAGACGAAGGCAGTTGCATTGCAGTAAAAGAAAGCCATGTAACGACGTCGGTAGTTGTCATTGAGCACTGGGTTGCCGACGACATGGTGTGTCTTATTCTCTTGCCAGAAGCCACCAGGAGGACTCAAGCCTGCCTGGTAGGTAAGGCTGGCTGCAAGAATGGCGAGGAGCAGCAGAAGCTTGCGCCTCTTCTCCAGTTTCCACCTCATGTTCTCGTCTTCCTCCGGCGGCAGCTCAAACAACCTCTTGAGCCATCTGGGCACAGATTCCTGCAGCTTGTCCCTCACATTTTTCCTCCATGTGGCAATATTTGGGAAGACTTCTAACATGAACACCATAACATGGATGCCAACATACAGGAACACTGGAATGACAAGCACGGAGACATACACGGATTTGGACACTTGCCTGCAACTTCCGGCAGCATAGGCGCCAATCAGCCCAAGAAGGTCCATGATCATGGAGACCTGCAATGCACAGTACTTGATTCCTTGGGTGCTGAATATGTTGCTGAGGAGGAGGATAAGTATAACCAACGATGCGACAAAGGCTGTGGCATTGCAGTAGAAGAAAACCAGATATCTCCGTGGATATGTGTTGTGAAGAACTGGATCGCCGGCTAGATAGTGATGCACACCATCAGCAGCCTTTGCTTGCCAGAAGCCACCCGGCGGGTTCAGACCCGCTTGGTATGTGACGCTCGCCGCAAGGATTCCGAGCAGAAGCAGGTACATGCGGGACTTCTGGAGAAGCTGGTTGGCCTCTGCGATTTCCTGTGCATCATGCACTGCACGAACCCGAGGATCCTCTGACTCGATCTGGTCCAGTTTCAGATACCTTTGCAGTGTGTCTTGGACGCTGTGGACCCAGTTCTTCACAGGCTCGCAGAAGAACACCAGAACCTGAAGGCCGATGTACAAGAGAACAGCGGCCACCAGGGCAATGACATAGATGGATGTCTTGACGCTTCTGCTGCTCCCCACGGCGAACGCGCCGGTGAGCCCGATTAAGGCCACACCCGTGCACACCCAGAGGGCGGACGAGCGGAACCCGTGATGCGTCACGGTCCGGCTCATGAGCAGCATGATGACCACCAGAGACGCCACGAACGCCGTGGTGTTGAAGTAGAAGAAGCCCATGAAGCGGTCCCGGAGCATGGGGTCCCCGGCGCGGTGGTCGTCGTCCTGGCTGTCGGACAGGAACCCGCCCGGCGTGCTCAGCCCAGCTTGGTACGTCACCGTCGCCACAAGGGTCGCAAAGATGAGGAGGTACTTGCGTGAGCGCTCCACCGTCTCATGCTCTTCGTCCGGCATCGTCGCAGCAGCATCTGCGACGACGCCACGCCTTCTCAAGGAACACAGCGCGAAGAGCAGGACATGGGCGCAGACGTAGGAGGAGACCATGGCCACGAGCGCGACAACGTACGCGGACATGGCCAGCTCCCTGCAGCTGCCTGCAGCATAAGCGCCCATGAGACCGAGCTGGTCGAGGATCATGGCTGCCTGGAGCGCACGGAGCCACCCACGGTGGCGACTGAGGGATTGCATGAGGAGGAGGTTGATGGTGACGATGGATGCGACGAAGGCAGTGGCGTTGAAGTAGAAGAAGATCCCATATCGGCGTGCATAGGTGACCTGGAGCACCGGGTCACCGGCGAGGCGTTCGCCGGTGCTGTCGTTGTCGGTCCAGACCCCACCCGGCGGACTCAGCCCCGCCGAGTAGGTGACGCTGGCCGCCAGCATGGCCTGCAACAACACGTACTTGCGCAGCTCCCAGAGGAAGTAGGCGTCCGCGTTCCTGGCCGTGGTCACCATTCCGGGCGGCGGCGGAGGAGCGCCCGGCGCCGGAGCAACTGGCTGGTTGGGGTTGACATCAACGAGCTCAGTCTCTCCGCGTCTGGAGCTCGGCATGGTTTCTTGGAAAGTAGATCGAGCTCGGACGACGAGCACGTCAGTGGAAAGCGGCGGCTGATTTAAGCACTGAGCTGCACCGCGTGTCCGCGTGGAGGTACGGTGTCGGTGACCGCGTCGAGTTCGCGTCGTCGCTCCTGGTAGATTCCAAGAAGAGATGGTAGTATCTCAGCTGAGGACGATTGCAAATTTCTTCGAAATCCGCTTCCTAGTGCAATTGCTTGGATGTATCTATCTCGGATCTTTCGCTGCATTTTACATATAATTTTGTCCAGATCGTATGTGATGAAAGCAATTCTGTTTCCTATTAGTGGGAGGGTGCATTCATTTTCGGAGTTTCCATGGCCTCTGCTGCCACTTGTGGTCGGCATATTCGCTCAAACAATATGCATTTCGTCAGACTGAACGTAATGAGCAGTAGATGCTGTCGTTACAAGTGCAGACGCTGACCGGTGCCGCCGGAGCTGGGCAGTCGTGGTCTGGAGCTACCTGCGTCTGGACTCTGATCTGCTACGTACGGGAGTGTTTTTCTTGGCAACTCAAAGCATTTTCGGTGGTGTGCTTTCCTGGCGATACGCCGTGTGGAAAACTGGCGAGCGTCTCCGACTGGTCTGTCCTTCTGTCTTTTTGTCCTTTCATGGCGATGCTCTGAGCACTTTCCTCAACTTTTTAAAACCGGTCAAATAGCCTAGACATTTTGAACAGTGGTTTTACTGCTGTAATGGTGATTTTGTTTTTTAATTAATTCTGCTAATCTTTAAAAAAATTATAGTGAATCGTAGAAAATCATAAAATGGGTAATATAATTTTTTTTTACTCCACGTGAATAGATCTGTAATGGACGGCTGGTATGCCGGTGACTCGGGATCGCGTCACCAGGTGGTCGTACATCATCAGGAAATACCAATAGTAGCTGATCTGAGAACGGTGACTGTGCGTCTGTGACTGACTGGCACTGGCAGTAGCGTCCGTGACTTTGCCTTGACCTCGCTATTGACTCATCCGGATCCCAGTGTGCAAGCGCTCTGTTGTTTCTTTGTAAATAGGATCTTTGGCTGCAATGCACAGCACATTTCCTTTTGTCCGGATCGTATGCAGAAATCAATTGGCATTTGTTCTCTATTACTGAAGATAGATACGATCATTCATTCATTCTCAGAGTTTCCATGGCCTCTGCGGCCTACCTCTTGCACAACTGAACTTGTAACGGTGAATACAGTTACAAGTGGTGCCGATGATGAGTGCAGAGCCGGCGCCGGAGCCGGAGCTGGGCGCTCTGGTCAGCAATCGACGGTGACTATCCGCGTCTGGAGCTTTGCGTTGGTACGGGAGTGTTTTTTCTTGGCAATTCCAGCAAACCCTTTTGGTGACAGAATCGAAATGGTGGTGCTTTTGTGGTGACACGCCATTACGCCGTGTGGAAAACCGGCCACCGTGTGGGGATAGATACACACATACACCGTGTGGAGATTTCTTGTGCGCGTCTGGGGTCGAGTCTCTGCATCGTCGTCTCTGCTGATGATTCCCTATGGCACAAAAAATGAAGGACGTGATGTTGGCCGCGAGCGTCGCCTGCAGCAGCACCTACTTGCACAGATCGCTGCAAACGCTCAGTTGTCCCCCAGCTCGATATCCGCATCTGGAATCAAAGCACTTTCGGTGTCAGAATGGTCGAGCTTTCATGGCGATACGCCGTGTGGAAAACTTCCGGCCGGCGTCTACAGTCGGGTCGCGTCAGTCATTCCTGGAAAAGAAGAATCTAGCAAGGGGACAACAGCAATTTCTCTCTTAGGACTTACTCCCTCCATATTGAAAAGGAAGTCGTTTTGGAAAAGGCTTCGGTCAAACATTGAACATAAATGATTAATAACTTTTAAGTCGTTGAGTTTTGAAATGTGAAAATCATATCAATAGATTTGTCTTGAAAAATACTTTCATAAAAGTATACATATATAATTTTTAATAAATATTTTGATAGAAAAGAGAAGTCAAAGTTGCACTTTGGAGACCGTGTCGATGTCCCTAAACGACTTCCTTTTCAATATGGAGGGAGTATTTATTTATTTTTCTTTTATTTTTATTATGTGATGAAACAAACTACTTGCATTTATATATATGTCCAACAACTGTGAAATCTCAAATGAACTCATGACGTAGTTATTATTCCACTCACATCAGCATTTTTAATATCTATATATGTTTCTAATTTATTTCCAAATTCCACAGCAGTGCACGGCAATTTACTAGTATACTACCAATTTACCATAATGTTTTTCTCGAACCAGACCTGATCAATCTTACTCCCACAGTCCCACTATCTTAAATTATAGACCATTTCATTTTTTTTCTATACAAAATGTTACTAGGAACCAAGCAGATACAAATTATATGTACATATATAATAAAGTGAATGCATTTAAAAAAGATAAAACAATCAATAAATTAGAACGGAGGAGTACAAGATAACAAAAAGTGATAAAGGTCAACCAAAAGATGGACATACCCCTCACGTGAATGAGGTTGGTTGAAGGTTGATTAGTGGTTATAAGTCTTAAACATGAATTTGTAATATAATAATTAACTTGTGCTTGCATAAAGTAAAAAAGGGTAGGTCATTGGCAATATATTTTTCTCCAAACAAAATTAAATGTAGGAATTCGTGTAAAGGGCCATAATTGGGTTTGAATATGCCAAAAGAAAAAAAATACATGAAGATAAATGCCAAATAATATTTTGTTCCTAGTATATGGACTCCTAGCATTTTAAGGACAAGTCTATACTAGTATTACATTGTCACTAGTCATTTAAGTGGAAATGTCACTCCTTGTTGCGTTAGTTGTTGGGAGGCTCTTCGGTGACCCAAGCCAGCAGAATTGCCAGTATTATTTCCACAGATTAAAATTAAATTTAATTACTGTCCATCCTGGCTACTTCACCTCAAGCTAAGAGGGATCGAGCTTGATTGATTTATTTTAGAGGCAAAGCTCAAAAAAAAAAAAGATTTATTTTAGAGGCAAGCAAATCCTTTTCTAATTCATGGGCCTGTTGATAGGAGTCCATCGGGCCACGGGGATCGTATGGGCCATGAGCCCAACAAGTCAACCCCCTCACCGCCGCGCCCAACGGCACGAAGCGGTGCCTCCTCTCCCATCGCCGGCGGCGGCGCCATCCCCGCCGCCCACCACCCACGGTTCCTCCTCCGCCCTCCCCGGTACTGCAACGCCGACCTCCAAAAAGTATGCCGGCTACGTTCTGTTCCTCCTCGGCTGTGGCGCCGCGACCCTCCTTCCCGTCGCCCAGCGATGCGCTGCACAAGGAGGCCGTCCTGTTCTGGTACGCGCCACTGCCGGAAGACCTCCACGGCATCCACGACTTCCATGCCTGCGTCCTGCTCCAGACAGACTCGCTCCCTCAATCCCTCATCCAGGCACTCGTGAGGCCGCCCGGGTCCCCAACGGGGTCACGCTCTCCTGGCCGAGGATGGTCGACAAGGTGCTCGACGTTGATGCTAAGAGGAAGACCGTCACCATTCCAGGCAGCGATAAGTCTCTCGGAGCTCAAATATCATGGCCTCACGCTGTAGAACTTGAGTGTCCATCCATTCAGGAGAAGCAGAACATGGCGTTCGTTCATTCAGGTCTGTTATAATGCAAACAGGTAACAACCTTCTTGTTTTTTTATTCAAAGTTCCAAGTAACATGGTTTAATTTGATGGATGGAATTGAGTTTTCTTATTCAAAGTTCCAAGTAACATGGTTTAATTTTATGGATGGAATTGAGTTTTCAGGCGCCAGTAGTGAAGAAATTGTGAAGAAATGACACAATGGATCAGTCAAATTACAGCAATTTGCTCTCTAAAAGACAATAGGCTAGATTTTGATGCCTACCTAATGTTCAAAAAGATACATTTACAGAGCTATTACAACCTTCACACACCTTTGACTTCTCGTATGCTCTTTGCGTCAGGATCTACAAATCGTGTACAGAGAAGCACTGAATCAGCCGTTCTCTCATCCCATACATGACTCTTTTCATCCATTTTGCGATACCTATGGACACAACAACAAGAACAACTATGTATGTGGAAACCCCAACCACCAATGCCAAGATGTAAGCACTTGTCCTGACTCTCCTGCAGCTCCCAGCGGCATAGGCACCCATGAGGCCAAACAAGTCCAGGATCATGGCAGCATGCAGCGCCAAGATCGCCGACTGTGCTCTGCTCACTCTTTTGATCAGGAGCAAAACCATAATCACCAGAGAGGCCATGAAGGAAGTCGCGTTGCAGTAGAAGAAGGCCTTGTACCGGCGTGGATAGGTGCTCCGAAGAACCGGATCACCAGGTATGTGGCCAGCTTGGCCATTGCCCCAGAGTCCACCGGGTGGGTTCATGGCCGCTTGGTAAGTCACAGCAGCTGCAAGTGCAGCCAGCAGCAACAAGTATTTGGGCAACTTTTTATACCAGGGATCTTGTGCCTCTGCATCAGCAGCTGTATGCGTAATGCGTCACCAGCTTCTTCCTCGGTTATGTTGAAGAGGGACACAAGTCTCTGCAAGAGATCCTGAACCGACTTGGACACAACCAGAACAACTTGGAGCACGATGCATATTAGTACTGCAAAGACCAGGATGAAGACATATATGGATGTGGATACCTTCCTGGCGCTCCCTGCAGCAAATGCACCCATGAGCCCAACCAGGTCAAGGGTCACGCACACCCTAAGTGCATAGGACTGTATCCCCCTTGTAGAAAGCTCTCTGTTAACCAGCAGCATGATGATGGCCAGAGATGCAACGAAGGCTGTTGCATTGCAGTAAAAGAAAGCCAAGTAACGACGTGGATAGTTGTCATTGAGCACTGGGTTGCCAACGGTATGTCCTGTCTTGTTCTCTTGCCAGAAACCACCCGGGGGACTCATGCCGGCCTGGTATGTGAGGCCTGCTGCAAGAATGGCAAGGAGAAGAAGGAGCTTGCGGCTCTTCTCCAATTTCCATTTCATCTCCGCGTCTTCCTCCTCGGTCTGCGGCTCAAACAACTTCTTGAGGCATTCTGGCACAGACTCCTCCAGTTTGTGCTTCACCATTTCCCTCCATGTGGCATGATTTGGGAAGACTTCAAGCATGAACACCAGAACATGGATGCCAACATAGAGGAACACAGGAACCACAATCAATGACAATGAGATAAATGTACACGGATTTGGACACTTGCCTGCAACTTCAAGCAGCATAGGTGCCAATTAGCCCAAGAAGGTCCAGGATCATGGCGACCTGCAGTGCGTAGTACTTGATTCCTTGGGTGCTGAATGTGCTGCTTAGGCGGATGATCAGGATAACCAGAGACGCGACGAAAGCTTCGCAATGCAGTAGAAGAAAGCCAGGTATCTCCGGGGATAGGTGATTTGACGGACCAGATCACGGGCAAAGTAGTGATGCAGACCATCAGTAGCATTGCTCTGTCGAAGCTGCCAGGTGGTTCAGTCCCACATGGTCTCACCAATCACCATGCTCGCCACCATGCTCGCTTGAAAATTTCAAGGATGTGCCTGCGGGATTCATTCACCTACAGTTTGTTAAAAGATCCTAAGGATGCATACCACAAGGGCATCATGTATTATGTTTTGAGACTATTACAGTGGTTTACCCCTAGGAAAACATTGAGATTCCCAGGAAAAGTTAGATTTCCCTTCGGTTTTGAAACAACAGTATTGGGAAATGAATTTTCCCTAGGATGACTAAATTTTTCTAGTGAAAGAATAACCGTATGGAAACATGTGGACAACACTATGTACGCGACATGCGCTGGCGATGACACACTCAATAGGCATGCACACGGAGAAGCAGCGGTTGCTTGTGCTGGCCACGGCATGTCCGAGGGCCACCCAGAGGAGTGCTTTCCATTTCCAGAATTACTTTTTTTTTTTTTATGGAATATGCAGGAAAATTACTTCTTTTTGTTGCTTTAAAATGATGGCCTTGGTCATATTGAATCGACACTTTTGTTTTACAATGATGTAATGTCTTGTTTGAATGATGAAATGCGTTTGCTTTCAATTAAGTTTTTTTAGCAATGATGACAACTAATTTGCTGAGATTGCTTGGATAGGTGTTGGTTAGTTGGTCATGATGAGTTGAGCGTGAGACTTATATTTTTGTTTTTTCATCAAGGCCCTGGTGATAATCGAGCGCACTTCATGGACAAGGGCAGCTTAGCTTTGGCATTCTGTCATGTACAATCACAGGGAGAGAAATATGGGGGAAAGTTTAATATATTGCATATTGTAATGTTTACAAAGGATACCACCTCGTTAAAAAACCTCATACCCTGCTAAGGGTTTCCCCTATGAGGAAAAAGAAAGTTTAAACAAAATTACAACTCAAATCTGAAAAATATACATGTAATTCTGATTTTAGGCTCTTGGCCCATCCTCTAATGAAGGGCAATGTTTCATCAAATACACACAAGCAATGGTAAACTCACATATCATTATGATCACAGTTTATTATTACGCTATTTAAATGCTAAATTGCCAGACAGTACGGCCAGTTGATGTAAAAGACAGAAATATTGCAAAGCCCCTAAATCATTTGGATCTCTCGAATATGAATGAGCCACCGAAACTCATTCCATCGGTCTTCAAAATCTAGAGTATCCATATCCATTACAAGCTTCTTGAGGGAACTAAGGAATTCAATACCTTCAGGGATGAACCCCAACTTTGGCATTGACATAAGATGCAATGCTTCAATGCAAGGAATGGCATCTTTTTCGATCTTCAATAAGACAACATCATGCATATCCTTTAAGCAAAGCTTTTTTTTTTTTTTTTTTTATCACGCCTAGGCGCATTTTTATTAATCAGAAAGAGTTTTGAAGTTACACCACATGAAGGAACGGTAAAGAGTTTTGAAGTTACACCATATGAAGGAACGGTAACCCCTTGGTTACCGATCGAAGCCTTCATCAATAGATCACGCACGTGGTTGTAATTACATAAAAGCTTGTTTTGCGACTAAGAGGGTACTGGCGCGTATCTATCGCAATGCCATCAGCGACCCGAGATGTTTGTACCCTGCCATACACCAGCCATCGATCTCTTCCTGAATCGCCATCGCCAGTTGAAGGGCGGTGCTTCCCTGCCGAAGGTTCTAGCATTTCGCTCTTTCCACAACATCCACCCGACGACGAAGAAGAGTGAGTCAAATCCTCGCCTCACCGACTTGGGCACAAACGTCCTGTGTTCTAGCCACCATAGCATCGCCTTCTCCTCTCTCACAGCGACGGCGTGCTGTAGGTGCAGCCTGTTGATCCAAATGTGCCATACCTCCTGGCTGAAACAACATCCCAAATGGATGTGGTCCATCATTTCGATCCCTTGGTCGCACAAAATGCAGGTGTTTGTGGTCTGTAACCCATGCATAAATCTCCGTTCAGCCATCCAGCAACGCTCATGCATGATGAACCAGAAAAAGAACCGCACCGGAGGCGGCGCCGCGGTCTTCCAGATTTGCTTAGCCCCAAGTGGCGACAATGATCCAAGGAACATTGCTCCATATGCCGAGGCCGCGGAGTTATTTTGGTCGGCGGTGAGTCTCCATGAGAATGTGTCCAGCTGCGACGTAAGCTGCACTGGCTCTAGGAGATCGCAAAGCTTTCTGAACTCAATGATCAGCCGCATCGTTACAGGCCCGGTGATGTGCCGGACCCAAGCATTTCCGTTGATGGCCTCGGCAACGACCACCTTCCTCTTTCTTGCATTGACAGCCGCATAGACTGCCGGTGCCAGGGTCTGAATGCTCGAGCCATTGAGCTAGCAGTCCGTCTAGAAGAAGGTGGACTCACCGTTCCCCAAAGTAGAGACCGTGGCCGCCTAGAACACAGCCAGAACCGTCCGTTCTCTGGTTTTAGGGACGCTGTGCCCATCACGGCGATCCTTCCACACCCATCGTACATGCAGTGCTACACAAGCACGGCGGAGGTCAGAGATACCCAAACCGCCCAAATCCCTCAGCCTGCAGCATGTCTCCCAAGCCACCGTGCAACGTCCTCTGGCCACCGTGTCAGAGCCACTCCATATGAAAGCACGGCGTAATTTGTCAATTGCCTCGATGGCCCATGGCGATAAGCAGAGCGCAATGGACATATGAATTGGGATAGCCGACATCGTGGCCTTCACCAAAGCTGTCCTCCCAGCAACATTCAGCAGCTGTGCTTTCCAGCCCGGAATGCAAGCAGCAACCTCGTCATCTAGGGGCTGCTCCTCAGAAAGCTTGAGTTTGTATACGGACAGCAGGACGCCGAGATAGCGACATGGGAACGCCTCGATCCGGCAGGAGAGGACATCCTGTACGCGAGCAATGTCCAACTCTGAGCATGCAGCGGAGTGGCGACACTCTTATCCATGTTAGAGAACAGTCCTGAGGCCAAACCAAAGATGGTAACTGCGGCCTTGATCGTTTGTAGGTCCTGGTCTTGCGGCGCCAAAAAGACCAGGACCAAAGCAAAGGGTCTTGAGGTTTTGGAAGCCTCCTGCACGAATGACAAAATTTTGCTCACTTTTTACTCTATTAAGGAACAAGTACGTTAGGTTATTTAGTGATGCCAATGTCCACCGTTGATCTTCATCGAGCTGGCACCAGCTTATCTGAGGTACGTAGTTGGGATTTCCTCCATATTCCTAGAATATTGGACATTGAAGCATTCTGGTTTCTCAATTTCCCTTTACAATCAGCCTCTTGAGCTTGTTTGATGTTGGTCTGAGATCTTTGAAGGACAATTTTTCTATTTCACTACACGCAGAAAGAGTCAGACTTGAAAGAAGTGGTAGCTTTGACACAGCAGCAAAGAGTATTTTACCTTGATGGTTGCTTATGTTATCAACGGACAAGCTTCCAAGTTTCATCAGTTTCTTCAGTTGGTCTGACAAATCCTTGCTTGCTTCCACTGTCTCAAGAGTTTGCAGACCTTCAAAAATTGATAGTGCTCTGGGTGCAGGTACACTTCTAAGGCTCTAATAGATCTGAACTCCACGTCTCCACCACTCTCTTTTCATCATAGTAGTCAGCGAATAGGTGCCAGTTTTGTGACATCTACGATCCACCGTGACAATCTTTTCTATGATAGTTGATTTGACATCAAGAGTTTGCAAATTTGATAGCTTCTTCACAGTATTTGGAAGAAACTTAATTTTTGTTCCCCTTAAGCCAGGGTATCTTAAATTGAACAATTTCCCTATAGATCATGGGACAAGAGTGATATTTGAATCTTGAAGCTTGAGAACAGCAAGGTACCTCAATTCAAGCAGAATTGACCATAGCGTGTCCGGTGACGATGTTGATGCAGTGTTTCCATGTGCTATTAGGGTCCACAGATGAGGTAGTCGCATCTGCTTGTCTATATTTGCTCCTGCCGTTAACGTTGTTGATAGGCGACGAACTATTCTAGCATCCACAACTGTCATTGATTCATGGTCATTTGTGGTACCAAACCACACCTTCTTAGCAATAGACATAGCCAGGTCCCGCACTATGTCATGCATCTTACATCTGCTCACCCTGCCAAGCTCATCCTTCTCCACAAGTTGTACCATATTTTTGTGGATCAGCCCCATCAGATAGACCTCAGCTACCTATTCTGCTGTACTATCTTCAGTTTTCACTGCAAATCCCTTTGTAAACCATAACAAAACAAGGCTAGTCTGTGAAAAGATTGTAATTTTGCGAAAAAAATGCTGCAAGAAAGAAAAACGATTCTGGAGCTCCCTAGGTAAGTCATGGTTGCTCGGGGTTTATGATTCCTTGCACATGGTTCGGCAATGATGCGGTGTTCCAAAGAAAAGTCTCTAACTCTTATTTGCGGGTACTCTTCGGGGAACCTTTTAGATTCGGCAATGGTTCCCCGCTATCTAAAGAGGAAGAGGGAGAACTGATGAAGGAAGGTTGCATGCTCTGGAAGGAATGGCGCTGAAGCTTTTGGCTCCAGTGTTGGAGGAATTTGAAGAGAGTGGCTTTGTAATGCGTTTGTGTTACTTTTAGAGGTAGCATTCAGTCCTCTATAGCTGGAGTCTGTGTCCTTGCTTTCTTTGTTAGTAAATAGCTGGTGTTTTTCGTTCATGTAAGGGTCGACTTCATCGGTTAAGCGCCCACTTAGCGGAGCTCGGGTTCAGTCGTGGTTTGTATGGTTTAAGCTCTAAGCATTCAGGTGAATGCGAAAGGATGGAATATTTCTATTCCGTAATCTAAAAAAAAATGATTCCCCGCACATCATCGTCCTTCTCTAGCCGATAATAGAGCTGATTATATATTTGGTCCCAGCAGGATGGAATCTGCAGCCTTGACGATAGAAGAATGCCAATTGAGACAATCGCTAGTGGCAAGCCATGACACCTTTGCACAATATCTTTGGCAAGCTTCTTAAGATCTTGAACACTTATAATTTTCATTGTTGGCAAAGGCCCTTTTGCAGAAAAGATCATATGCATCCTTTTCGTCTCCAAAACCACAATAGTTTTATGCGGTGGTCTTCTTTGATTTCTTTATTTGCGGCCTTTGCATGCCTCCATTTAAGCTTGTGAAGGATGTGCTAGAGGCCTTCTCTGTGTAGCTGCATCATTTGACCATGAATGGGATTCCGGCTCTAGCGAAGTTCTACTGGGCATGTTGCACCTTTGATGCGGAGGATGACACCGATGTCGACTGTTTTTGTGCTCATTATGAGCTTCAGCGACAGCCGAAGCGGATTTTGGTTAGGGAGAGACAAAGAAGGCTCAATTTTCTAGCTGTACCTTCATGCCGAAGAGGAGTTGAAAGGCTAGGAGAGGTATGAGATTGCATATGCTCAAAGACGATCGTTGGAGCAATGATTGGTATCGCTATGGTTTTATGTGATGACTCCGAGGTTTATTTTCAAGGATGCAAATGGTGCGGATGCATATCGATTTCCTCTGGCCTCCAAGATGGAGGAGATGGACCCTTCAAGCCATGTCGTGGCCAAGGAAAGTGATAGTCGGATGGCCTGTGAGAGGGCCTTTGAGTATGCTTTGTCTCGATTCCGTGGTGGTCGTGGCCCCGGTGGAGGAGTTTGTTCTTTGCTAGGGTGTGGCCATTGGGTCATAACACGTGGAAGGATTTCAACTATGAAAGGGTGAGGCTACCAATTTTTGGAATTGAAGAGGGCTGAATGCAAGACCGACGTGGTGATCATCAAGTGAGTCAAAGCTCAGACTCGTGAGATTCTTGGAGAGTGCTCCGAGAATGAGTACACTACCTAGGTTGCTTTGGGTAGTTGCGTGCCTCGGCTCAATTGGGTTTTAGGTGTGAAGTATGGGGACCACGAGGTTTTTACGAGAAAGTTTGGAGGACCACTACTACGAAGGTTGATTCGTCGAAGGCTGAAGCCAAGAAGAGGAAGGTGGTCTCTCAGCATCCTTCGTAGAAGAAAGCTAAAGTTCTTGGAGGCGGTACTTCTTCGCATCTGGTTTCTATGATTGTATTAGGGATGATAGAGAGGTTGTAGAGGTAGCCTCGGGAGGTGATGAGATAGGGGCCGACAATGATTTGGGTGGGTACTGCACGTTTGATGGTGGCGACTACCCTAGATTCGATGAGCAAGTCCGGGGATACTTCACTTCCGGTGCTTAACGTGCCATCAATTTTTGGCGATCCCGGTCGATTTGAACACTAAGGATTCCGTACGTCCAAAGGTTGCCGGCGTGAAGGGGGTTGAGGTCGAAGACAATGGTGCTTCGGTGAGGGTTCCTACAAATTGTGGTGGACCTTCGGGCTGGTGAAGAAGAGAAGAGCTCGATGGGTCAAGGTAGTGGGTCAACATCTTCTAGCGGCGGGCTTAGCACTTTTTCTGGTAGCAAGGGGACTGATTCTGATAGATGCTCAGGGGATGATGTAAAGACCAACCCTCTCAAGGATGCTAAAGATGACAAAGCCGAGGAGGGTGCCGATGCTAAGACACCGGGACACGTTGTTGACCTAGATATCCCCGAAGAGCTCATTTGTGCTCCTTCTACCTCTGCAATTCCTGTTGGCAGAGGTACTTCATTTTTACCTAAGCTATTGTTTTGTTGTTGACAATCAGCTTTCTAACTTGGTTGTTTTGCTTGTTAGATGGTGGTGGTGATGTGGCGGTGAGAAAGATGAAGAAGTTGATCATGTATATGGCTTGATTGAAGGTTGTCTGCTTTGGGCCTTGTTGGTATTTTGGATTTTCTTGGTTATTCCCTTTTTGACATGTCTTTCTTTACTGATAGCCTTCAAGGATCATTTGGAAGGCCTAGACATAGCCTCGACAATGGGGCTATCCTTGGAGCACACTTACTAGGTTGGTGTTTTTGCGGACAATTTGATTTGTTTTGGCAATCCAAGTTTCATGCCTCGGACTTGTTGTTTGTTGCAGAGCTTTCATATGGTGAAGATTGATGTTGGTATAAATTAACTCCTCACTTGTTTCTAGTAATTATAAAGATAAACACAAAGATCTGCAAGCGCCTACGAGATAATCATACCATTGTAGCATTTTACCTAGAGTATTACCAGGTTGTCATTTATATTCTACCACTGGGAAGGTCAGGCAGGACATAGTTGCAAACTTATACTATTAATAAAAGTAAACCATAACCTTACTCTACTCATAGCAAGAACAAGTCATAAAATAAAATATAGATATATATAAATGATAAACATAGGATCAAGCATCATAACGATAAATAAGTAATTCACTTAGAATATTCTAGTCTAAGAAAAAGCATGGGTAGTATAAGGACAACTTATGTGTAGTCATAATTACAAGTCATAGCTTACTTTAATTGTGCAAACATCTAGCTATCATTGTTAGCATCATTACTTCATATCATACTTAAGGAACATCAACTAGGGAGGTTTCAATATTAAAGATCTTCCCCTCCTTTGTGACCACATTCTATTGTTTTCTATATGCGAGGGAGGACTACAAAGGACTCAATAAGGTCATCACCCCTACGATCTACCACACGTCTCGACATATAAATGACATTTGCAGATATAACACATCTAGGCACCATGCCTACATGGGTTATATCACTTATCCCCTCGACTTAAGATAAGAGCTATACAAACATAGGTATGACATCCATAATAAATAACTAACTCTACTAGACATATTCAAGTAGACAATGAACATTGCAATCAATAACATAATAAAGATAAAGCACAATGCCATGAGCAACTTTGGGTACAAAACGTAAATAGAATACAATATAAAACAAGAATAAGAACCAAGAGAGTTTATACCTCGAGTATGCTCTCGACAGATCTGAGTCCAAGCCTTTCTAGACTTGATCTCCTTCTAATCTACTACTAATTAAGCTAATTGCTCTAGAACTAGAACTATTCTAATGAACTAGGGTTTGTAGCTCGGATGGCTTGATCTCTAATGACTTGAATGAATGAATTAGGGTTTCTAGGGGGTCTATCTCTGCTTATATAGCCCCATAGGATGAATCTCAGCCCTTGGATCAAACCGACTTCATTGGACGACTTAGATTGGATCTAAAGGTCGGTTGTAGGAAGATTCCAGAAGCGGGACATGTGTCGAGCTCTGATAGGGGCGGCCGCCCTGGGCCTTGGGGGCGGGTGCCCTGGCTCACTGCTAGATGGGCCCCAGCTTCAGCGTGGTGTCTTCTGGTGTCTTCTAGATCCTTCCAATTTATACTAATGGTCGTGATTCATATATTTTGTTCTGGACTCCAAATGTGGCAAATGATATGTCTATTTCGATCGCCTCGACGAGCTCTTCGCAATGGTACACTCTAATCAGTGAAAAATTACCTAACCTGCAAAACAAGTGAGAGCACCAAAACTCATGGAATCCGTTAGAATCAAGCCCTAAACTCTAGTGATATCATCCTTTTATATGATCTTTCATGTTTGTTTAACTATAAAAAGTTGACTCTATCCACTGTCAACAATTGCTGAGAAAAAGGTGAACGACGCTCTAGCCCTTCGGGAGGACTCAATGAGCACTCTTCGAGCACAGGTGGTTCGTCTTAATAATGAAAAAGAGGCGCTATTACTAGAGATTGATGACCTACCAAGGTGAAAGAGACCTTCCGGATGGAGAGGGCTGGATTGTACCTTGAGGACCTTCCAGATGGAGAGGCTGGATTGTACCTTGAGGCCCAGCAGCTTAGGAAAGATAAGGCTGCCTCCAACCGAAAGGTTGTGGAGTTGGAGAAATAGTTGACGCTTTTTGAACAAGCTAAGGAGGTGTTCATGAGAAGGAGAAGAAGCAAGATGACGTTGCCTAGCTCCTTCGGGATGAAGTTGATAGGGAACGCTCGCTAAGCGTTGGGCTTAGGCATGATGTGAAGGTCCTAGAGGAGTGCTTGTCTTGCCCAAAGGTGCTTGGCTACACTTTGCTCGTTAGTATTTTGGTGGCGTGATGGAGACTTTGGCTCCTGATTCGTTAGTTTCGCATACATGCTTTGAAGTGGTTGTCCAACAATTTCTTGAATCTCTCGAACTTCGTTGTGAAGGCTAGGGATTTTGTGGCTCTTTCTAGAGTTACCAACTTGCTTTTTGACGTTAGGCAGGGTGGATGCAAGCATATGGAGGATTTCTATCAAGAAGTTTCATTTTTGGCTCTCCTGACCAGCTCGGGGAGCCTTCGAAGTCCCTGACCACAGTGACCCATCGCTTTATGGTGGAATGTTGAGCTTCTTTCAGTCATGATCATGCCCGTCGGCTTGTGGAGGCTCAACATGCTTGGTTTCTTGTTTGACTATTGAGTTTCTATGACTTACTTTTGTTTTGTTTTGGTTTTCTTGACGCATGATGCTTGGCAAGAATCAAGGGGTAGGGATGGTGCGAGGGCTACCAAAGGCGTGGCTGTTGAAGATCAGCTGGTAGTGGTGCTGCAAGGGTTCAAAGGGCTGAGAGCTCTACAACAGTTGATAACGTTGCGACGCAGGCTCCTGCCGAAGGCTCCATACCTGCAGGGTCTAGCCCTAAGGTCCTTCTTTAGGATTTGAGGGACTTAGTCTCTAAACTATTGTATAGGGGGTGGGACGTTTTGGTCATGCTGAACATGATTTGTCCTGCACAGGTTTCCTTTTGTGGGCCTGCGTAGGACGTAGATCCCATAACGCTGATGTACGACGACTTATATGTTGATGGAAAGCTATGGGAATTATGGAAATTGAGTCATAAACGGCCTTCGATGCCATATTTCTGGCGATTCATGGAAAGCACCTATAACAAGAGTTCTGAGTTTACGAGGTCATTTGCTTTTCACGCTGTTTTAAAAAATTCTTCGTAGCCTTTAGGCTAGGCGGTTGTTTTCTACCTTTGGGTTAAGTTCCCTCTTTTTTTGAACTGAACAGGTCGCCCCCCCTTTTTTTAATTAAATGAAATAATGGATATGTACAAGGTTACAGAGCAACAAGGCTCAAAGCAAAAACAGGAAAAAAAGTTACATGTAAGATTGTCTCCAAGCACTAAGGGTTTGGCTTCTGGAACCTCTGGACTTGGTGCAAACCAAGCTTAGCTCTTCTTTAAATGATCTTTTCCAAAGTGACAAGCTTCTCTGCCCATTATCAAATATAATGCTGTTACGCATCTTCTAGATAACCCAGCAGGCAGTGATAACGATCTCTCTGAAAATGACACTGCCGAAATTACTTCTCGCTTGCATCAGCATGTCAAGTGGTTCCAGATTCAGGTCCCAGTCGATGAGAGTGGACTCCCAGCAGTCTTTGCTAAAAGGACATTGGAAGAAGAGATGCATGCTTGTTTCTTCTATGCCTTGATCACATAGCACACAGCTGTAATCATCAAGATTTCTATTTTTTCTTCGCAAGAGGTTTCTCGTGTTGAGTCTGTCTCTTAGGAGGAGCCAAAGAAGATTTTGCGTATGCCTGTATACTATTGAATGGAAGGCGTTTGATGTGTGATGTTTAATTTATGAGCTGCTAAGTGGCGTAGCTCCCTTCGTCGTTTGGTTGTCCCGCCTTTGGCATCGTGAAGGTTGTGACTAGTTTGCGTTTATGTTTGTGTTGAGATAGGGTCAGACTTTTGATAACGCGAGGGTTTTCTCCCCTAGGGGTTTTTGCGAACCTTGGGCGATACCCTTCAAAGGTGTTTGCTCCTGTTAGGGATTTTTGCTATGGGACTTGATGTGGTTTTCAAGTTGCAAGTGAAAATCCAAGGCATCGCATGTTTCATGTTGTCGACAAAAGGTGGCTTTACAATCGTTTTGGTTGGAATTGAGGTCCTTGTTTGCCTTGGGCGTTCTACCTCTGGTGTGGGTCCTACGAAACAGAGAAGCTTTAGCTCTTCGGGATAGGGAAACACCAGTGCCGTCTGATGTTTTCGTGGTTCTCAGTTCTTCGGAGATTTGTGCCGAAGGCTGTTGAACTCATGCTTGTTGTGCGTGCTGTTGATACATAAGAAAGAGAACAAATCAAACCAGCAACTACTTGTTAGCGCACGTGCATGTATGGGAAGATGCAAGCCAATATGTCTGTGCGTGTCGTACCGGCTTGTCATGCAACGTTCTTGTATACGATACGGATGTGGGGTGTACCGGCTGCGGAACACGTACGCGGTGTCTGGTGTGTGTCGTCTAAGCTACTAGCTGAGCCTACAAGACAGTCAGCGCGGCGCAGTCCGGAGTATTCTAGAAACCTCGGCCGTACGTCGTATGTACGTATTTGACCTTGCTTCACGTACGTGACGCAATGGAGCTCCATCTTGCTGGGCCCATGTCTAAGGGACTGAATGCATATCACCACGTACATGGCCAGCGGTGCCGGGCGCGTGAATAATGTGTGCTCGTGAGTTAATAATGCTGGCCCACTGTTCAGCCAGAAGGCGAGTGTAACATCCCAGCTATTAAGAAGTAATTAAAATTTTAAATATGATCATTATCATGTGTGATTATCAAGAATCATAGCAATAATGCATTTCATGTTTATATATTGCATGTATATGTTGCAAATATTGTGTTTTGTTTAATTAAGTTGGCTGATTAATTATTTTATTAATCCTAAATTCAAAATCCTACTTTCTAAACTACTTGGAATTTGAGGTTGGTCCTTAAAGCAACGTTCAAGATCTCGTCAAGCTGAGCAACTTTCATTTTGAAAGTTTTTCAAGTTACAATATGAAATTGGGAGAAATAGGCAGAAGGAGAAAAAAGAACTCTGCTACAGTACTCGACCAATAGGGCATCAAGCAGCGTCACCGCCGTTCGTCGCTTGCCACCTTTTATCTCATCCTGCATCTTCTAGCTTGCCACCTCTCCATTCATGCACCTTCTTTTGCCACCTACCCCCATGTGTCATATGTGGGCTTAATTGAAGTGGGAAACTTGAATTTCTTCTCTCCTTATCCCTCTTGCTCTGTGTCTCACTCTCGGTCTTTGGTTTGGGAAAAAAATAGGAACAGAGCAGAGCAGCAGCAAACCAGCGCCCTGCCTTCTCCCTTGCTTTCCCTTCTGCAGGCCGGCACCACCTTCCTTCTCTCTCTCCTCTCCAAGCAGCAACACGGCAGCAGCCCCAGCGGATGCAGCTGCCAGCCGCCACTAGCAGCAGCTGGCGGGCCACGGGCATGCTGGCTGCCACCCTCTGCTGCCCTCACCACCGCCCGCCGAGCAGCAGCAATTAAGCAACAGCAGCAGCGCCGCCATGAAGCAGAGCCGTGGGTTCACGTGGCCACACTGGCACAAACCATTTCGGGCCGAGCCGCGACCATAAACTGAACCACCCAAGCGAGGTGATGCTTCCCCACCTCTCCTTTGCCGCTGATAAGCAATTCCATGGTCGAAATCGAGGTTCCCAACTCCTCTGTTCTTAATTCGTGCAGGGACCTTGCGCAGCAATTCGAAGAAAGCCAGGGGTTATCTGCATAGCCATAGACTCAGGTGAATAGTGCTGCATAGTGTTTTCCTTTTTTTTTTTTTCAAGAAACGGGCTGAAACTTTAGAAAATCATAGCAATTCATAGAAAAATCGTAAAATAGCAAATGAAGATGTTTTGGAATCCTTGTGAGTACCTCTATGCAGTAGATATATAAAATCATGTGCTTTAGTATAAATTGTTGATGCATGTTTAATCTAGTCTTTATGTGTTATTTGATAGGGCATGTTTTCTTAGTCCAAATGCAAAGAAACTTTTACAGTAAGCTTAGGTTGATGTGCATGTGCTGTGGTATAAGTTTCATGTATAATAGATGCTTATTTCTTGAGTTACTAATTTATCTTGTAATATGCTTATTCCATGATTTTTGTAGGTTAAAATAAATATCCAATGATTATGAAACTTTCTGTGTATCTATTTTATTCTAGTTGATCTTTTCAATAATACATATATGATCTCTTAGTGATAAAAAGATTGGTGAGTGTGTTGGTTATGCAAGGTGGTTAGTGAATAGAATACCCACGTATAAACTCCATGTGTATGTGTTGCTTTCTTGATAACCACGTGATGGAGTTGTTGTTCAAGTGATTAGAATACTTTATGAAACATAGCCTAGTTGTACCGTGAAGGAAAGTTGTGTTCAGCTTTCGTAAGTTGTTTTAACTTCCTTTGTGCATTTGTATGCCTTTCATCATGCGTGGCATGCATTCCATCATGTTAAGCAATCCATCATTTATTACGTGTAGTAAACGAAAAAAGCGAAAGGTTGGAAGTCGCAAGTACCAAGCGTGTGACGTTTTGTTCTCATCGAAATTAAGGCAAGTGCATGACGAATCTTTACTTGGGCTTTACGCTTATTGTTCGAATTTTTCCTTGCTCTCTAGTGTTCAAATGTTATATATTTCTGGTTTGTGTTCAAGTTCCCGTTCATGATATTCATGTTTCAAGCTTTCATTTACATTTAATTCTGGTGCCGGTTTATCCGGAAGTGCAATCTGTTCTTTTATTCAGGTGCCTCGTGAGTAAGTGTTGGCTCCACTTGCTCGGCTTTACCGGTAAATGCTAAGGAGTATTCAAGTGCTGTCCGTTTGAGACGGAAACTACTATTTAGTTGGAGTTGAAGTAATTGATTCATGAATTCAAATTCTCATGAGTTGATTGTTCTTTCGGTTCTTAATGTACTTGCTTTGAGTGTTTTCACTCACCCTTGTGTTCATTTGGTTTTAGGTGCTAAACCATCACGACTTGCATGGGAACTGGGAGTAGCACCATCATCACAAGTATTCACTTTTCATTTACAAGCGCGTAATCTTTTGTATTGCAGTTGCCACACGTAATAGTTAAGTGGAGGTTGTTAATTGATTTAATCCTAGTATATATGTGTTGAGGGTAGCCCCGGTGGTGTTTCCAGCCGGGGCGTTACATGGCAGCCATCTATCTATCTATCTATAACTCCTATAAAGGAGAACCCCATTAGAGGAGTTCTCTGGACATGCGGGGGTGTCACCTCAGCGTCGCCTTCCCTTTCCTTCCTACCGCGCCTGATTCCTTCCCCGCGGCGGCCTCTTCACCTTCCCCGACTCCGTGTCGTCTCCTTCATTGCGCCCAACGGCGGCCTGTTCCCCCTTCCACCTGCCCACTCCTGCGTATGAAGAGGCACGAAAAACGCATCTCCCGCAGCCCCGCGGCCGTCTCCTCCCCTCCCGCTGTGCCGGCGCCCTTCCCAATCCCGTCCAGGCCTCTTCGTTCCTCCCGCAGCCGTCTCCTCCACTACCCCCGCGTTGCATCGGTCGACCCGCCCTCAAAGGCGCGCCCATGGGCGTCCCGGGTGGCTCGCGAGCCTCCACGCCGTGTGGACGCGGTACCGGCCCGCTGCCGTGGCGGGACCTCGTGGCGCCGGCGATCCGCCTGGCCCGGGCGGCTACGAGATCGTCGCGTACGTGGGCGGCGCGCACGAGGGACAGCGAGGACGCCCGTGCTCGTGGACCCCCGGCCTGCGCGCGTGTTCGTGCCAGTGGGGAAGCTGCTCGAGGCGGGGAGGCGTGCCGCAACCCGGCTCGCGGCAACCTGGAGCGCATGGCGGAGGATGCGCTCGAAGAGGATGGCGTCGATGTCGGCGAAGATGGTGCCTCCCCCGCCCCGCCCTGCTGCAGTCCTCCTCGCGCGCCACGTTCTCGAGGAGCAGCCGGAACGAGTAGGAGTCGAGCACGAGGCGGACCACATCGAACGCCCGCCGCTCCGTCCGACCCGCGACCGTCACCGTGGCCGCGGCGGCGGCAGGCACCCCGGCGTCGTTGGCGTCCGTGGCGTCGAGGGAGCGGTAGCCCGTGCGCGGCGGCGAGGCCGGCGGCCACCGCAGGAAGACGCAGCTCCGGGCCATGGCGGCGGACGGACGGGCGATGCCCCCCGGCCACTCCGCCTCTGGCGCCGCGCTGCCTCCGCCGCTCCAGCCACTAGCGTGTTCAGCGTCGGCGGCCGCAGCGCTTCGCCGGTCGCGTCCGCGGCTCCGTGCCCATAGCGTCGTTTCAGACCGCCCGGCAACCCGACGACAACCGCCTGCACCACTGCCCCTTCCGGCCTCGCCATCGGCGACTCCATCGTCGCAAACGGGCGCCGCGCTGGCCCAGTTGCCCGGTGCTCGCCTAACGTCGTTGGTGCCCCAACGGCACCTGCACGACGCTGGGTCCCCCAGCGGCCAAAGGATCACCATGTGACTGAGCATCTCCCCAGTCCAGGCGGAGGACGCCGAATCTCCGATCCAGCGTCCCACAACGACGTGAACTTTGATTTCCCTCTCTTCCTCTTCAATACCCTACCATACATGGAATGCTGGCTTCTCCTTCATCTCTGAGCACCGCCCCATTTGTTGTTTCGTTCTCTTAGTATCGTGTGCCCTCAGGTGCTCGATGAAATGCCCAAAAGAGCTTTGCTGCTGATTTTCCTTTCCGGTCATCTATCCATTCCCTGTGCTGCTTATTAATTGTAACCTTTGCAGCTTGACGTGCTTGACACTATGAGGTCGCTTGGTCGCTATCAAACTATAGCTCATCCTTCTTCTGTGGAGTGGCTTCTTCAGGTACGGACAAAGGCCCCAAGCGAAGATAATCATGCACATGAGTCCCCTAGAGGTATTGTTGCTACTTATTTATGTCTATGCAGTTCTAAATTGTCCAGGCCAAACAATAGTCCTTTTATGAACAAGAATTAAACAAGTCCTTTTACTTTGCAACAACCACGTTGTTTTTTTTATTATCCACGTTGTATTTATGATACAAGATTGTACAAACAAGTGAACCAATGTCTAATGTATTCTATTGACTTTATGAGTAAACATATGTGTCACAGCTTGCTAGCCCGTGCGACTGCACGGCGGCGGTGGCCGGAGGGTGCATCGCTCGCTGACAACCTGCGCACTGTGTTTGCGCCGGCGGGGAAGCTGCTCGAGGCCGAGGAGACGGCGGCCGTGACCAGGTGATTATAGGCTCGATCGATGCTTCTCCCTCTCTGTTTTTGTGATTTTGCAGCTGCTCTGGAGGAATCTAAGTTTCTGTTTTCTTTGCTGGTGGATTCATTAAAAGAATTGCTCACATGTTCTTGATTATTACAAGTTAGATTGATTCTTTGCTCACACGAGTGCTGTTGCATTGCGTCCTCATCAACTCGCTGCAATTCCACCCATCATGATGTTGCTTGCGTCTTTGTAACAGACAAGTGCCATCATTGGTTTTCTGATTCCTCCTCAATTGCAGCAGGGACAGCGGCGTCATCTCTGAGGACTGCATGCTCGATTGAACTGCAGGCTGGATTGAACTGCAGGCTGTTGTTCTTTGGAGCGACGACGTACGACGACGTGCACCGGTCCATCAAGAACAACGAGCAGCCGCCGACCAGGGAGCAGATGGAGGCGCTCCAGGACTATATCAACTCCAAGAAGCAGTGAGTTCAGTAAAGAGCTGATATATTTTGCTAGGAGTGTATGCTTGCAAAGTTGTGATAAGATTGTAGTACAAGGGCTGAAAACAAGTGGGTGCGTGCTATGTGTTCGAGGATATTTCCATAAGGATTTCTGGATTGTGTATAATATTAATTACCCTCTAATTTTGTGTCGGATACATCATAAATACAGAATTGTAGGTTGCTTCATTGGTGCCGGTTGTTACGCTGCATATTTCTTCAGAGTTCAGATGTAGCAATCGTTGAGGTGTTTGCTCTCCAAACCAGGTTCCTCTCGAAAACATATACCATTCCTATATTTTTATTGTTCCATCTCATGATAGATTATGTGTTTCTAAGAAAATAGTTGCCATTGTTTCCTTTAAGTTATAGACACCGCCATATATTGTTGCTTACCCGATGCAATCCCCAGAGTAAGGCACCCCCAAATACCATATATTGTTGCTTTTTTCAGGTTCTCCATTCGGGCTATTCGTGACTTTGGTTTGCCTATCAGCCATCTGAATCGACGAAGACTTTGGAGTGCCGAGGTGCCTATAGTATATCAGAAGGCCTGAGGTTTGTGTTTTTTTGTCCTCTTGGTTATTATTTATGTACACGTTTGTTGTTTATAGATCGGTAAAAATAGTTTACCCATGCGCCATATGTGTGAGGGTTCATTGTGCCTACGTGCTGCACATATCCTGCTTGCTATTATGAGCTATGGTTTTGTTTTGTATTTTGTCTTCTTTAGTTGCAAAGGAGAGGGAATCAGAGGCTCCACACCGTTCCAGTGCCAGGCATGATATGTACACGTTTGCGGAGGAGGTGCTTGGGCTCACACGCTCCTGCTTCGATTCGATAACCACGATGTCATTGCTCATGTGGTATGGTGTACACTTGCTAGGCTCACAAATCGATCATGTGTACAATGCCTTCGCGTCTCCATTAGTGGCCGCTGCCCTCCCAAAAAAATACATCGATCTGTACTATTTTTTTCCCTGCATATCAAATTAGTGGAGTGTTTTGAGTAGGACACCGCTACAGCAGTCGAGGAGCAGATCTGGGTCACCCCAGCAGACAGGAGGATGCCGCGACGGCGCTTGAGGAGCAAATGATCCAATCGATTTGTGGTTAATTGTTATTTGTTCAGAGGCTATGGATTAAGGATTTGCCTCTTTGTGCTTAATTGATATTGCTGAGAGAGTATGAATATTAATTGGGGTTGTCACTCTTCCAAACAGGTTTGTCTCGAATCAATATGCAAATTGCATATATTTAATTTTGTTGCAACTGTTAAGCCATTGTTCTCCATAGTTTTTTGTTGCTTTATTCAGGCAATAGGTACTATTCAGTAATTCCATTTTCTCTGTACAACAAAAAACTGTGAAAACCATGATGTAGTGGTCTTGGAAAAAAAATGGTTGCCCAACGTCATCACAGCCAGTCATTTTGTTTGGTTTTTAGTTTTTGGTTGGAAGCAGTGCTGAGAGCCTATGGATTACTGATTTGGGTCCTGGATATTAATTAGGATTGTCACTATTCGAAACAGCTTTGTTTCGGATCAATATGCAATTGCATATATTTAATTTGGTTCGAACTGTTAAGCCATTGTTTTATATTTTTTTTTGTTGGTTTCTTCAGCTAATAGGTAGTAGTATTCAGTAACTCCATTTTCTCTGTACAACCCAAAAAATATGCAGTCCATAATGTAGTGGTCTTGGCAAAAAAATTTCTTTTATTTTAGGATTATCAAGGAGCAGTAATGATCTGATAGAATATGATTTCCCACGTAAAACCTGTGCAACTTGCAGCATTTTAAAATGTGGCTACCTGTCTGAAACACTGCAGTGGTGAACGATGAGTGTTTAATTACTGAACTTATACTGCTTCAGGGTGGAAGAAGACTGCAGCCGCATCCAGGGTGAGAGGGATGTGAAATGTGAAGACGCCCACCTTGCATGTTGTGTTTGGCTTTCCGAAGAGGTGTACTAACACGACGCGTCCTGGCTAGATCGATCCATGTGATGTACCTGCTCTGATCAAGCCTGGGAGGTACTGGCTACCGGGCCTTTATACATGTTTTAAAAGATTTAAGAGGAACATATCAAAGAGATTTAGATTATAGGTCTACTTAGCCGTTCCGATGTTGATTGCTTACATAATTCACACCAATATGATATCTGATTACATCTTCGTGTACCGTAGACTGATGTTTTATCAAATTACTTTGCAACAAGTGATAGTACCTATGTCTCTTTGAAGCATTTTAGTGATGTCGTCCTTTCATCAGTAATTTTTCCATTTTTGAAGTTCACTAACATCCCTCCTAATGGTTTTCCCTATCTGTACAGAACCGACAAGTCACGAACAGCGACTGCATCACCCTATGCTTCTTTCCTCCGTTGATGGGCACAACTGTCAGACAAGGATTGATGGGCACAGCTGATGAACAAGGGTTCTTAGAGAAAAGGAGTATTTAGGCATGAAGATTTGCTTAGCTTAGGTACCTTTGTAATGAGGCCTGTATACATTCTGTATGCATCTTGGTGTATTGATGTTGCAAAGTATGTACAGCAACAGTGCATTTGAGCAGATCTTACAATTTCAGAGATGAAATATTTCATATCATCTACAGAAATTTTAAAATAAAACGGTCTGGGTCTCTATGAATTTATATATGTCTCTGTTATCAATATAATCAATGACTATGGATATGTATATATTACCTGAAAATGTTAGGAAGAACCCAATACAATTTTTCATTTCTTTAGAGCAGATATGTGTGACCACCCTCCTGCTCATGCGCTCGGACTCGCTGAATATTAGGCGGCGCTCCCAGGCAGAAACTCTTCAAATTCTAATAAAATTTTATCTAAGATTCTAATGAATACCCGCGGCAACGCGCGAATTCCCCTAGTTGAGGGGAATTCCCTAGTTGAGTTTATAGAAGCGTCCAGAATCAATGATGGGCGCTTTGCATGGATATATATACGTGCTGGGGATAATCTCGAACGTGAAGATAAGGATCTCCAAGCATCTCGCTGTCCAAATAACGAACAAATTAAAGGCGGCGCGCGACCGCGTGTCCGGCCAGGGAGCATGGACTAAGAGGAGGAGGCCCCCGCCGGAGGCCAGCCTTCATTTACAGACTCTGGCCACACGGAGGCGGGACGCCGGCACCTTCATCTACGTCGGCATGCGCTTTGTTGTTTGACTACAAGCTAACAAGCCAGGGAGGACACCATGCATGGCCATTAATCCCTGGCCATCGACGTTGGAACAGATTAATGTCTCTTTGTCTATTCCTGTTTCTTCTTACAGATCGCATGCATGCACGGCGTGTCAATCACCACAACGAGGAGCCAAGCCTGGACGCCGCCGACAAGGGTTCTCTACAAGGCCTTCTCTACTTCAACGACTTTTACGACCTCGACCAAGCTCTTCAGCGTATCCTGAAGATGCGACCGAGGACGTACGTCCGAGACGGTTCAGCTATACCGTATCATGAAGATGCGACCGAGGACGGCCAAGACGGTTCAGCTACACCATCTCCATGCTTGTGCAACCTACTACAACAATTCCATAGAGCGCATTTATCGAGAGACTTATATTGTATTTTCATTAAATATTAATAAAGCTAGTGTGTTCCCTCTCGTTTCTTTATTTTTTCGTGTACTTTGGTACACTGGCACGCCTGCACTTTTTTTCCTTGTGCACGGAGAGATCCTCCTTGTGTGGATTTTTCTGTCCAAACATCAATTTTATTGCTAACATTTCATGGTCATACATAACAAAACATATGCAGCATATGAATGCTATAATTGAAACATGAAATGTATTTTTTTTTCAAAGCGGGCTCTTGCCCGCATCTGCATTAAGAGAAGAGGGAGTGTTCCAAATACATCCTAATGGATACCCTTAGCGAGATGCCCAGGAGCCCATTAGACGACACACATACAAAAGGCACCGGATAAAACGGTGGCGCTTAGAGGGTAATACTAAGTAGGAAACTAATGTGCGACAAAGCGGCGAAACAGCTAGCTGAAAGCCTGCAGAAGGGCGCCACTCTGCGGAAGCCCGCGTCCACCCACTTTTCTGCCTCCCCAGGGCGACATCCACAAGCGAGACGGGTGAAGGCGCTGGCGCGAACACCGTCGAAGGTGCGCTATTCCTCTCCTTCCGCACAATCCACCGGACTAGAAGCACGATGGAGTCGGCGGATCGCCCCTAAGGTCGTCGGGCACCAAAGCACGCACGTGCATCGCCCATTCCGCAAGCGTGGAGTCCGCCGAGGGGCACATGAGGTCAAGCCCAACCTTCGACGAAGAACAGATGCCATACCTGTCTGGGTGAAGACGCAAGATGTCGGGGAGGTGGTCGATAGATTCATCCTCCTGGTCGCACAGGGCGCAAGTGGCGGTCGGCTGGAGCTCGTGGCTTGAAACATGAAATGCATATATGACACAAGGCTTGATGTCGGTGTTTCAACAACCGCCGGCTAGTAAATTTGTGGTTTTGCGGTCTGGCCCGGATGGTGTGCTCGAGGACACAAGGTCATGTGCAGGCGAATGTTCCTATGTCCAGTCAAGTGCTGCTCGTGTTACTGTTGATGGTAGATATAGTTAAAATTTAGAGTAAATGCACCCTGGGTACCTAAACTATTCTCTGGGTACCGATAGGTACTCTAACTTAGAAACGTAACAGTCGTAGTCAAACTATTCTGTGGGTACCGGTAGGTACTCCAACTTAGAAACGTAATGTACCAGATATACTCGATTTATTCTGTGGGTACCAGATAGGTACTCTAACTCATAAACGTAACAACCAGGTACTCAAACTATTTTAGTTACTCCTCTCGCCGGCGAGCTCGTCGGCCCTAGCCAACAGCTGATCTTGCATATACAAAGATTTACGTACTTATTATTATAATGACAAGAATAACTAAACTAAAATTTTATTACTCGATTGCTTGTGATGTGCCGTTTTTATAGAACTAACATTTTTTCTATCGGGGTCTGATTTTTGAAACAATATGAACACACATGTACATAACACCCTCGCGGTGCCTGTGGCACGCCAGCCTCGCGCTGCCGTGCTGTGCCGTGTGCTGTGCTGCCGCGCTGCACTACCCGCTCTTGCTCGTGTTGTCACCTGCGACCGTGGGGGTTCTGCAAAATTACCATGCTCATTATCGAGGGTGGCTAGTCCACGTCAGCTAATGGTGACTGCGTGGCCAAGTTTGGACGGGTGGTGATCAACGTAAATAGATGGAGTACCGGCTGTTACGTTTCTAAGTTGGAGTACCTATCTGGTACCCACGGAATAGTTTGAGTACCGACCGTTACGTTTCTAAGTTGGAGCACCTATCGATACCCACACAATAATTTAGGTACCTAGGGTGCATTTTATTATAAATTATGCCACCAACCAAGAAATCTATGCTACTAAAATACTGATATTTCTAATTATTTCCACAAGTTTTGTTGCATACTTAGTTTTGCAGGATAAACCCGAAAAATAGAAGAAAAGAGGAGAAATAGAGAAACAGAAGAAAAGGACCTAAACAAGATGATTAGTATAAATTCTAGGGACCTAAAAAGATAAAAGAAGGCAGCTCAAGATAGGCGGGGCCCACCTGTTGGATGGGGGGCGGGCAGCTCCACAGGGCCAGCGGCCATCCCTAGTCACGCCATATGTCCCGCTTCGAACCTTCCCACAACCGACCTAGAGATCCAATCTAAGCCGCCCAATCAAGTCGGTTTGATCCGAGGGCTGAGATTCATCCCACCGCCTATATATACGCAAAAGGCGAGCTCTCCCCTAAACCCTAATTTATTATTCAAGAGATCCATTGTAATTCGAGTTAATTAGCAACTAGGGTTTCCCGTGAGATTAGAAATTAGAGAGCTCTAGTTCTTCAAGATATAT
Organism: Hyparrhenia diplandra; assembly: GCA_015847255.1. Lineage (NCBI taxonomy): Eukaryota > Viridiplantae > Streptophyta > Magnoliopsida > Poales > Poaceae > Hyparrhenia > Hyparrhenia diplandra. Next base: position 18,131 of record JADLZK010007522.1, on the reverse strand, counting down.
AGTTTAGATATTCTATTAGAGACTTAAGTAAGAGTTCGAGCATTGCTCAAGACTTCAGATCTGTTATTATTGGAGATTCAGTAATACCTCTTATTTGATTTCTCATTATGACTTTGCTTTATTTTATTATATTACTCTTTATTATGTTCTTAGTATATTCTAGTTTGATATTTGATATAGTTCGGTTAATGATGATTATATGCATGAGATCGTGGACAACTTAGCTTTAATCTATAGGGAGTTAAGTCGTAAGTCATATGTAAGCGTGGTGCTTAGATGTGAGTTATTTGCGAATGCCATCTATATGCCAGGTTGTGGGGTAGTTCGTAAGGGTGACAGCCTGATTGAGTCTTCTATAATCCTCCCCTCGTGTATAGAAAAACGGTAGAACGTGGTCGCGTCGTCGGGGCTAGTTTATTTTATTATGAATCCTCCTTAGTTGATGTTCCTTATGCTATATAATTATGATTGAGCTGTGCTATAGATGAGAATATTTTACCTGATATGCTTAGACTTAATGATTGGTAGTTATTTAGAAGTCTTTTACTCAAGAATAGTTATGATTGTCTTTACTACATTAGATGAGCCTCTATATCTGTTGTCTCTGGAATACCATTATCATAGTTATCTTAGTTTATCTTTATCATTGTTATTATTATAAGATTGGATTAAGTTAGATCTTAGTTATATTCACCTATTGTTCCTTTGGGTTCGATATTAAAACCGGAGTTCATCTTTTGGTGAAGTTCTACAACCATATTTCTATCTCAATAAACTGCGGATATTTTATCTTTATTGTGTACACTTAATAAATACCAATAAGCATTTCTCGAGCCGTTGCCGGGGAGCGGTAGTTTTGCTGGATAGTAATGAAAGAGTCTATCTTAATCTTATTTTATATTTTTATCTTTTTACTTTTATTTATTTATCTTTTAGTTTTTCTTGTTTTTACTTTTTTGTTTACCATGAATTTTTTTTTGTTATCATTGTGTTGCACCCATAAGCTTTAGCTTTGGCCCGTTAGAATCTTTAAAAGTCTATCTTAACACCAGGCCATGAGCTATGCGTACGGTTAGTTATCATTATTAATCAACACTCTATAGGAGCTGTATCCAGATCATATCCTCCACTAAAGGATAGTGAATCTTTGGCTTTACCCCAGGGAATGTTGTGCAGCCTTTGGAGAAATTTTTCTTTCCTTTTTTCTCGTTAGTAAAGCAAGGTTTATCCTTGGCTTTATTAGTGAGTAGAGCCCTCATGTTAGCATTCTTCATGAACACCCAAGAAAAGAAAAGGAATCACCCTCCAGACAGAAAAGAAAGTTTTGATAGCCAAATTAGAATCACGCCAATCCCAAGACCTAGCTATCAATCCTAAGAGCACCATCTAAACTTAAGTTTCAGCCATCATAACTCTTGGGAAGTATTTAAACTTTCAGCTTCATAAGAGACCTTTGAGCAGTTATTGTCTAGTTTTTCTTAAGGAAGAGTCTCTTAGAAAACTTCCTTATTCTTATAAATTACACTAGAAAGAGTCCAAGTATGGCATGTCTAATGCCATAGAGGGGGAACAAAGCTACCTAGAAGCCATTCATGTCTTCTCTCTTTCTATGCTGTAATTAGATAACTTACCTAAACTCATCTCTAACCTCATCCTTGACCCAATGAATCCTATTCTTTTTCTTGAAGTCCCAAAAAGAACAATGTCAATGCCTGGAGAACACCATCGAGCATGAAAGCTACTTCATAAATACTTCATCGAATCCATGCTTACTTGAGCAAACTCCTACATCATTTGCTGTCTCTATCTTGCCACATATAACATCTCCAACACCCATATGCTAACTATTCCAAAAAAAAAAGCTTAGAAAGGATAGTTATGGATGCATATGTTTATCATAAATATTGCATATCTAGTTGGTTGAAATTAGAGATTGCTTGATAACATGAATTTTCACCTTTTACTTGTCATATGAAAATATTCCTTTGGGTATTTTTGTCACTAACCCTTCTAGGTTTGCAGCAAAAAGGATGAAGGATGACAATACAAGGTGTATCTAACCAAACATTATGCAAGATTGAACTACATGCTTAAAAAAAACATCTCTTTGCCATGTTGCTATATTAATTTGGTTGTTCTTACCTTTATAATATGACATGTTGCTACATTTATTTGATTTTCTCTACCTTTAAAACATCCTCAGTTTGCTAAACATTAGTAATGCTTTCTCATATCTATTTAAGTAAATCTCTTTTATGCCTTCATGCTACCTGTTATCTGCCGCGAGTATGCTAAGGTTTAGCAATATCTTCATACACCTTTTAAATTAGGCATGGTGCTTAGTTTAATCTATTTTTTATAAATTAAGTTAGACAAGGTGTCTAATTTAATTTTTGGAAACAAAAGGTGTGCTAATTTTATTTCTAAAGGTTTTTAAATTAAACATAGTGCTTAGGTTAAATCACCTTTCTAGATCAAATTAGACATGGTGTCTAGGTTGATTTTTGAGCTGATAGTATGCTATAGTAGATGTTGGTATATTTTTGTTAGACTAACCCCCTGCAGAAAAAACTCTTAATTCTAATTTGGGGAAGTCAAGAGATGAACTTAAATAAGTGATGAGCAAGACATATGATGAATTCCGATAGTTTTATGCAAAAGAAGACCCAGCTCATTCCTCATGAAAGAACTGTAAGTATCAAATCATTTACTTTGAGTGTTGAGTGACAAAGAAGGCTCAAGCTTGAAGAGGAAGGCTGACTTCAACAAGATGATCCCCGACATGCTCCTCCTCACATGCTCCCAACTACGATACGCTGGTTTATAATCCTTCTATTCACTATTACTTTATATCTATAAGTTTGAATGCTTTACTTAATACTATAATAAAAAATCAAACTTAAGATGCAAGATAAAATCAATCCTTTTAGAAAAAAGTAGTGGTGAATAAATAGTCTATGCTCATTAATCAACCAAACTTTTCTATAGCATAGAAAGCAACCTTTAGCTCGATGAATACACTACTCTTGCTATTACTTGTATATTCCTTTGGGTATGTGTTGTCGACTAACATTGCAGAAATAAATAAGAAAAGTAAGAAGGTCCTAATAAGAATAGAAAGGTGGCTTGACAAAAGGACAAAGAAGATGTGGAACATAGGAGACAAGCTGTTCATGAACAAGAAGCCGATCAAGAGAGAAGGATAAAATTGCCACGAGGTGTACAGTACCATCGGGATCCAATACTAAAGATAACATCTCAAGGTGAGTTATTATTATTTATAAAGTTTCTCTTGATTATGCTATGCATATAGTTAAGCTGTACAACCTTAATTAATTCAATCTCATTAATTCAATATGTTAACTCTTTAATTGTTTCTTTTACCACTCTTTTGACCTTATAGTCATAATTATAAAATTATTTTATATTTATAGACAACCCTTCCATGAGTTAAGTCATTTGATTCTTTCTAATAAAATGTTTTAAATGCAACATTTAATGTTTATCTTTTGATCCTGTGACCCATGTCACGTTTAAGTAGAGTCACCAATTTTATCTTGCTTTATGTGCCTAAGGTTAGAAAAAGAATGAATAAAATTTTGGTTCTCATTGGTGTTTTTTCACCAACAGAGCCCATTCACTTGATCTCTACTTTGTCTTTATAAACAGGACATACTTCAAGCAAAGCTTGGGGAGATAATCCCTTAAATTCTACAAGTGAATGTCCCGGATCCATTGACATGTGCACTAAGTAAGATGATGCCAACTTTCATTACCAAAGCTTCACTTCAAGATACTAGACAATCAATGAACATGGAGGATACACCTGAGAAGTGAATAAGGGATTTATGAGCTATGACGAAAAGGAGGCATTCGACCACATGACAGATCATTTAACTCAACAATCATCATCATTAATGCTCTATCAAGGAAGGGCGACATCACATCCATCTATCTACCTCATCTCAGCACCTACACTTCAAGACTAGCTTGGGGAGACCACCCCAAGTTAGTAAGATAAGTATATTTTTCCTATGTTATTATTTATTCGCTATTTTATTGCTTGCTTTAAAAGGAAATAAAAAAGATGCATAACATATTAAACCAAATAAAGTTTGTCTTAGCTATAAATATATATATATATATATATATATATATATATATATATATATATATATATATATATATATATATATATATATATATATATATTAAGGTATGGTTCATAAATTTAAAGTTAAACTAAAATTTGATTTGGAAATGATGAATACTTGTTCTGCTCTATTTCCTACCTTGTTTTTAAATTGAAATTCCTCCGATCTTTTGGATACATTATTTTGATCTAAGATTTGCTCTAAACCTACCTGTGGGTATCATATACTTGATCTAAGTCTAGGTAATTGGGGATATGATATGAGAAAGTCTGAGCTGCTATTTATCTCGTCCTTAGTGAAACTATACTTTTGGGGATTTGTTTTTGAAAATTTAAAATCTTTCATGATGATCTCTTGTTTGGCAGAGTGTTAAATTCCTACCAAAGTCATATTTATGATGTTTAGATTAGGAAAACATTCCAATTACATACGCTGCTTGCTTTGGATTGAGTAGTTCAAGCTTTGCCGATACTTGTGAGAGTTCAATCATGAAAAATCAAGATTTATCCACACACCCTCCATATATATTTATATGCATTGTTCCTACACCGGGAATAATCGCAATTTCATTCTTTTTCCATCTAAGATCCACTTGAAATTGTTTTATTCCTACACCGGAAATAAACAACCCAATTAAACTATAGAAAGCCCATGATTATTTACTCTATATTTTTGTTATTATCTCTCATTAGTTTATCATGAGAAAGAGATTTGGGTTATAGCTAAAAAAAAAAAGAAGAGAGAGTTAAAAAAAAGGACAAGTGTTCATTTATGTTTTCTAAGCGCAAATCGCCAAAAAGGCAAGAGCGCTGAAACCACAAAGGTTGACTTCCCACAACGATTTCACCGAATTGTTACATTCCAAAGAACATTGCCACGGGATGTCGGGTGGCATTCTGTAACATTTACGAACAAGTCCGCAAGCGCGCGGAAATACCATTGTAGCATTTCACCCGAGATATTCAGGGTATCGTTATTTATATTTTCCCAAAGGAAGGCATGGTGTATAGACTCTAGCGGGGGCATGAACAAGATGACATGACTGTGCAGATGACCAATACTCAATACAGGGGTAAGTCATGATAGTTCATAAGATAGTGTGACACACACTTGGGCCAACCTCAAGGATAAAGGGAAAATAAAGAATAAAGAATATTCCTAAGTGGAGTAGGCATTCCTAAGGTAGTTGTGCAAAGAACAAGTTAATGATCATGCAAACATAGATGAGTAGAGTCTAGGTTGAGAGTGAGATGGACGGGAGACCCCACCGGTAGTCTCGCTACCCACCAAGGCATTTACGAACTCCCTACACCACATGCAAACGTGGGGGGGATTACAAAGGACGGACAGGGCTGTCACGACCCTGCCGCCTACCCCTCGGCGGGCATGCTATCATATCCGAAGGTCCCCGCTCACCGGGCACCATGCCCGCATGTTAAGGACTGAACCCCGGAGCCTCGGGGGTGGGGAGCCTCCTGACCTTGTTCTGATTTGTTGTGTTTCGAAGCTCCGATGTGCTTTTGCAGTTCCGTTGTGTTTGAAGCTCTGAGTGTGCGTTTGCGGTTCCGTCTGTTCCTATGAGTTTCTAATCAACTCAGGAACTTTTTCAAATCATCAAACCACCTGTTGGCATGAGTGATTTGTGATTGGGCATTTTCTTCACCTCTGTTGGGTTGAGAGCTTAATTTGGGCTTCCGCTTGGTTTTTCTCATTTGGCCTCCGATTTGGGTTACTCTTTTTTATGCGTTGGACTTCTACCATACCATAAACCTTATCTAGGTGCTCTTGTCACTGGTTGGCTTGAGTATCCAAGATTCAGGACCTCGCTTCTTTTCAATAGAAGTGGAGAGTCTCATTTTCTCGCTTATCGGTTTGACGCTCTCTTGATCTTCGTCCTGCTTTCTTTGTGGTGACCCGCCATGTTCCAAGGAACATCCACCCTCCCCTCTAGGATCACGGTCATCACTGTGGTTGTGGTTGCTTCTTGGGGTTAGAATTTGGGACAGTAGTCAAAAGTTTCGAGAGAAATTTGCGGCTCCCATTCACCCCACCCCCCCCCCCCTCCGGCTCTGTCGCCGTTTTTGGTCCCTCGGATACCACGAAAAGAATGCTAGAACACCCTAATCGTCTCGGGATCAGGTTCTATTTATATGCCAAGATTGTTACAAGGATTACAAGGATCCGTGATTCGATCTCTCAGGCGCGACGACGCTCTCACCCCTATGGTAGCGCTCACGAAGGACGCGGTCATCAAAGCTACGCGTGCCAACTAACCGCACTACACATCGTTACAAACACAACACGATTACATCTTTAACACAGGTAAGAAAGCAGGACGCAAGTTGCACTGGCTTAGATACTGAGCTGTTTAACGAGCAAGTGCCGCTGATCCTGAGCTGTGCAGACCAAGGAGGTCATCCTCGCGGCCACTAGGGTAGCCAAAGGTTGATCCGGACCTTACTTTCATGGGAATAGGTCTGTTCCCAAGGCCAAGGCTTGTCGACTCGGCATCCAGTTGCCCAGATGACGCAGCTATCAGCCCTGAAACAAGTACACCAAGCTCATCACACTGCAATCGGTTCTAAACTAAGCAAGTACGTATTATCTCTGATTGTATGTTCAGAATTGATGTAGATATTGGTTCGGGCCAGTCAATTTACCCATAAATAACGGAGAAGGTCTGCCTGGCCTGGACTTGAATTCCGGATGGAACTGAACTCCCACAAAATATGGGTGTGAAGGCAGCTCCAGTATCTGCATCCATGCGGATATATGCAATGAGATTTCTTGTTTGGACTGCCGTTCTCTGAACAACAAATTATCATAAGCTCGATTTGCTAAATTCTGAACATAACGTGCATTAGTGCATTACCTCCATTCTCTGTCCAGTTTCATCCATACCGACAAAACTTACACCGGCGCCCTCAAGTTTGTCAACCATCTCAGGGTTCACCTAGAAATTTGCCAGGTTCCATTTGGGACAGTAGAAAGTATAATTTTCAAGTCATTTTTCATGTATAACGCCATATATATTGGTCAATGATTCTCACCATATATCTCTGTCTTTGGCGTTCATCCACATACTTTTGCATTGCCGTATCTGTTGTGAGAACACAGAAACCAAGTCCCAATTACTACAGTGTAGACAGAACCTAATTAACACAAAGCATCTACCTGATACATACAGCCTAGCAGCTTTACAGTCCGTTGTTCTGAAGAAAGTCCTCTTTGTTCCCACACGCATAAGTGTCTCCGAACTCTTCCATACTCATTCAGGCAGTAACATCATGAAATGGACATGTAAAAAAAATGCAAGCCCAAAGAAATTCTGCAACAACTGTTACCTCAGGCATTAGGATTAGACAAGGATGCCTCGTGCCAGCATCTAACTCTCCGCTGTTTGCATCTTTCAGGCCAAGATTAGATCGTGCAAACTCTATGACGGCAACCTGCATCCCCAAGCATATGCCTAGGTATGGGACATTGTTTTCTCTGGCATATTTAGCAGCAAGAATTTTGCCTTCAACATGACCAAAGCCTCCTGGAACTAGGACTCCATCTGCACACTGAAAGATTTTTGCATCTCAGTTATTGCGTATCATATTGGACGAACAATGATATCTGATACTCATCTTTTAATAGTATACAAGTATGTCACCTTGAGTAGGCTCCATGCCTTATCATGGAGGTCTGGTGACTATCAAAAGAAGTGGCAGAATGATTAATAAACCATGACAGCAACTGCAGTGATGTTGAACGCAAAAGAGTACGACGGAACTTTCGAAACCTTATCTGCAGTCTCTTGTTCCACGTCTGAAGCAGGGAACCAATTGACAACAAGCCTTCTCTGGCAAGCAACCGACCGACGCGTGGCGGATGGCCTGGACGCATAAATATCTTGATGAATGTACAATTATTTTTCCTTTGGTGGAGAAAGGAGATGGGAGAGAACTATAATCAGTAAACGTCAAGGAACCCTATCCTCACCGATAAGATTAAAAATAAAGTCAAGGATCATCATTCACCTCGAAGACGGAGTGGTATGCATTGGCATGATAAGGACGTTCTCCAACTACTGCGATTCTGACCTGCAAAAAAATTGTGCTCCATTGAAATGCAAAAGGAAGAGAGAAACATGACATATAGTTTGTTATATATTTAATGTGATAAACTGAAGAATACGACAGTACTATAGGAAATGGAAGATACAGTGTATGGGAATATACCGCTGGATCACGGAGGTGCACACATGTAGTCCTTTTCATCCATTCATCCAACTTAGGTTCTATAGCTAAGCTGCATATTACAAATGGGATAACAGAAAGGAAACAAAATGAGATAAGTGATACATTCCTTTTACGAGTTGTGTTTAATCCAGAAATTCAAAGGGCTAACCGTGCAAGTCCTAACATTTTTAAAATAGCTTCATGACCCTTCTGATCCTGACAGCAGAAGTGGAGATTATATTTGCAGCAACTGGTGTTTTAAAGACCAGTGTTTTCTTTTTGAAAACATAAGACCAGTGCTTCCCAATTTTGGTAAAACATATGGAATACATAACGCACTTTAAGAAGCGAAGGGAGATGCCAAATATTTGGAACATCATGTAGAGTAATAATGCATTCAACCTGTAAATGTTGTTTAAGGATTCAATTCAAAGCACATATATATAAAATATGAATGCTGAATAAGAACTTCATAACAGACAAAATAGTGCTCGATATGACCTCCATAGTCTCATACCGGAACATTGCAAAACTGTGAAAGCTTCTCTTTGACATTTTTGTTCAGAGGCTACAAAACATATAATAAAAAGCAGCGTATTGATACCGTTATTAGAATAAGATGATCTAATGTCGGGTGTGACTGCAACTAGAGAACAAAAACTATGTACTGTGGGGCTACGACAGGCCAGTAGATCTGGTGTCAATCCAAGGTCTCGAAGGCACCTGACACTGTATTGGGTAGGCTTAGTTTTCTGTATTTTTTCAGATAAAACAAAACAAAATTTTAGTGACTCACATAATTGATATTTTATAAGATGAATCATATAAAAATTGAAAACCAAACAATAGATGTCTTTGATATTTTACCTGTTCTCCGACCACGTTTATAACAGGAACAAGACTGACATGTACCAGACAAAAGTTTTTTGGACCTAAAGTACATAAGTAGACAATTAGCCCAAGCAATTATATGAAAAACACCATGAAGCCAATTTATTGAGTAAAATCTACATAGGAATATCACCAGCTCGGCATGAGAACTGGCTCAAAAGCTTCAGTAAATGGTCTCGACTCAATATCACCTGCACAGTTAAGGATAAAAAAGATTTTACAAGATTTTAGGTCAGCATATCAACCTAAAATTGGTCTGTATAATTCCCAAACCTATTGTCCCTCGAGCTCAATGATACAAACATCCGTGGCCCTTCTCTCCCGTCAACAGGAATCATTGCGACACACTTGATCCATTCTTGTATTGCATCCGTAATGTGAGGTACAATCTTAGAATGTTGAGAAAAATACATTTGCAACTTCCATAAGAATTTTTAAATAGATGAGAGCACATAAACTATGATAGGCAAAACATTTTAAATAGATGAGATCAGCACAAAAACTATGTAGCAAACACAGGCTCTATGCCATGTTGCTCAATGGTTTTAGTGATTAAAATAACAATACAATCAACTAGGACTAACATTTCTAGTAAAATATGATTCATAGATTATTTTAGATCCTAGGATGTGAGGGGAAAAAATTGATGCAAAGTCCGTAAAAGAATTAACCAAGTCAAAATCAGCAAAACCAGAAAAAATATAGAGCACCAGATGGTCCGCATCTCCAGGAATATTTTTTGTGGGTAAAACATCTCTGGAATATGAAGGTACCAGACTATTGAATGGTTCGGTGATGACAAATGGTAAAGTTACTGTGCAAGTGTGAAGAGAGGCCCTAGACAGTCGCTGGATCTAACAGAGTAAAGCACAACTGAACAATTCAATGGTGAAGATATGAAGGCACAGGACAATTGAAGATGCAACCTACAATCAAAAGTTGCAAAGACTAGTGCAAATAGCTACACTGACCAGACTTTCAGGTGGAAGCCAAATTACACATGCCAGACGGTTCGTGGGAGCGTAAAAATTTGTCAGCTGATTTTGCAACGGCTAGTTTTTGGTGTAGGAACCGTATATATATGCATAACCAGTCATTTTTGGGGCGTGTTGGGAGTCCATTGAAGCCCAAAAACTATTGCATGTGTAGAACACACTATCCACCATATGATAGCTTAAAGATTACCTCTAGGCCTTAACTCTATGCTTAGTGCTAGATCTAGAGCTTGTTTGAGTCTTAGTTTGAGACAGTGAGATAAATACTATTGTAATCGTGGTGTGCTGGATCCTTGGAGCCTTGATGGCTCACCGGTAATGTTAATGACCCTCTCGAGCTTGGTGTGGAGCCAGTAGTGACACCATGAGTGGGGAAAAAGAGGAGATCCTGTACTTGATGAAGAAGCTCTGTAGTGGATGGTGCCAAGGTGACCAGAAAAGTCGGGCAGCAAGTGATGAGCCAAGGTGGTTTATGACATTTTTTTTCTTGGTTGGCGGAAGCCTTGGTGGCGATCCCACCACCAAAATCAAGGGAAGCTGGGAAATACAAAGAATATCCTTTGTGGAGCTCCAATATGGACTAAGAGTTACATTTTGGCAACCGATACCATGGGATACATCATCGCGTCTTGAAAGTTTGCACACTTCAGCTTTACTTACTGGCGCTTATGATTCCAATTTGTGTGCCTTTTATTTTTTTTCCTTTTTCTGGAGTAGCTTAGATGACTAGCGTAGCATCAAGTTAGAGAACTAAGTTAGAAAAAGTTTGTATTGATCCAATTTACCCCTCCCATCTTAAATCATATACCCACAGCATGGAGTTCATTTCAAATTATGATAGGCACTTTGGGACTACACTAACAAACCTGAACTGTTTTCCCTAGATAATCTCCTCTTCTCTCCTTATCTATCACAGACTGCAAAGAATCAAGAGGCACCACGTCAGAGAAACAGACAACAAATCTGTCCACATCGACAAATAATTGCATAGGAATATGATAAGGTCAGTGGCAGCTAGATACAAATTGCATAGAATATAATAACGTCAGTGCCTTATAGATCTTGCCAGCTGTTATGTTGTTGTCTCCCGTCAATTCGACATCCAGGAATCTCTCGTAGTCTCCAAGATCCATGTGGACCTATCATATCATATCATCATGATTTTAATCAGCCTGGAATAAAAACAAATGTCGTTTTCATCCAAGTTTTAATTTGTGGATTAGCTAGCATCAATCAAGTAAGCACTCATAAAATTAAAACAATATTCTCCTTCCATTTGAAATTGCAAGTCATTTAACTTTTTGTCTTAGGTCAAACTTATCTTTTGACTAATGTTATAGAAAAAAATACATAAACATCTACAACATCAAATAAGATTCATTAAGTACTACACCATGAAATTTATTTTGAAATTGAATTTACTTGATATTGTAGATGTTAATATATATTTTTTTCTATAAATTTGGTCAAAAGTCAAACTAGCGTGACTTAAAAATAAAACAACTTACATATTGAAAACGGGGAGCATTACCGTCACACTATATAGTTACTTTATCCGATCCAACTGATGCCATGACACAGCTAAAGATGGGAACTAGCTAGAATAGAAGATTGGTGTTGCTCTTACCTCGCTGCCATCGTTCAAAAACAAAACCTCCCCGCGCTCAGCAGGAGATATCGTTCCAGCATCAGTATTCAAATATGGATCTGAATGAATCAATGTGTTGCGGCATGTGAATATGAAGTAATATAAAGAGAGCCCATGCATGTGAACAAATCACATATTTCACCAAGTACAGAGGAAAGTTAAAATGGGGATTCTAGAATGAGTATGCCTATGGTATAGACAATTTTTAGTTACTAGCTACAACAAACTGGTTTTTCAACAAAAATAGAGAAATGCTTCCATATATAGTACAGAAGACTATATATCCAGGACAAGTAAAGTCTGAGTCAACAAAACTGCATCACAGGGAAATTCAGCAGGAAGGACGTAGAGGATAACATGCCTATCTTAATGAAGGTGACGCGCAAATTGCAGGCCTTGAGGATGACGCCGATGCTGCTGGCGGCGACAGTCTTCCCTATCCCACTGACGCCGCCGCCAGTCACTAGTACATACTTCATCTTCTCTGCACATGACGAAAATACTAGTACGACTTATGCTGGCCTGAAGGCTTCAGAGCTTGCTTTCCGGAGGAATCACCTCTAGCTATCCCGCAGACGCCGCCACTAGCCACTAGTACGGGGATATACTTCATCTGCTACACAAGTCGTACTAGTAATCAAAAGCATGGCAAGCAAGAACCGGAAGGAACGAAAACTGTTTCTTGGTCGTACTCCTACCTAAGAGAAACGTGGAAGAGAATGAGGGCGATGAGAGTTCAGACAGAGGCAGTGGTTGGGCAGCCAACAAGGGACAGCATGGAAACAAGATCCTACATACACTACTAAAAAACGATTTTAAGAGACAGCTCTTTTGATCTACATACAGAGGCAGCAAAAACGTACGTGTCCCTGGGGTCCAAAGATATATACTTATAGCAGCAACTTTCAGATGAGCCGTTGCCTGCCAGGCACTTCCGCCAACGCCACTAAATTCCCGCGGGCGCTCAGTAGGAATTGGGCGCACGATGGGACAGCCCCAGTGACCTTTTTGGCAAAAATTTTTCAACTTTTCCTTTTTCAGAAAATTTTCTAGTTTGGCAAAAAAAATTCACGAACTTTCTTTTTGGAAAGTTTTTTCATTTTGCAAAAAATCACAACTTTTCTTTTGAAAGTTACAACGTGGGGTTTAGTTTTGTTCAGCTCGCCAATAGAACACACCTATGCAAACGGGATTAAAAACGGATACACTGTTTAAAGTTGTAGCATTTTTAAAATAAATATTTTGCTTTTTTTCTAGATAATGCCAGCAGCAGCATGGAAACGTGGAGGGAGGGAGATCGTGCGCTCGATTTTGCATGCGGATGGTCAGCACTGCTGCCCGTGCGTAGGATAATGTCAAACCGCGAGTGTCCGCGTGCGGCAGTGTTATCTCCACCGTCGAAAGTGTTTGTGCGCCAAGATTCGTGCCGGCACAGCTCACTCCGCTTCCGGCTCGTCCCGACACGCGGGCACCGCTCCTCCGGCTTCCTCGGCCCCCTCTCGAGCTCCTCCCCCTGCTGCTACCTCTCGCCTTTCCCAACTCCCGATTGGTTTTAGGGTTAGATGTAGGGTACGATTGTAGGTGACCATCGCTGTGAGGGGAAGAGGGAGGCCGCCGCTGGCGCTAGGGTTCATCGCCCTAGCTCGCGGGCTCGACAACTTAGCCCAGCCCGGGTGCCGGCCGGGCAGGCGGGGCGAGGGACAAGCAAGGCCGGCTGGAGGTGGATAGCGACCGGGCGGGCGAGCTGCTGGCGCCGCCTTTAGCGAGGACAACAAGGTCGCGGACCGCTGTCGCTGGAGGTGGAAGATGAACAGTGCAGCACGGATCTTGACGCCCAGTACACTTTCGACGGCAATGATAAGGCTGCCGCGCGCGGACACACGCGTTAAATTCACGTCCCCCGTGCGTGGTACATTGTTCGGCTTGCATGTCCACGTGCTGCAATTTTATTGGAGGTCCGCACCATGCCAGGTGCGGATGGTCCGTTCCTAATTTATTTCCAGATTCTAAATGGAGCGCGCCATAATGGAATTGCGCACTTCCGCGTGGCGTGCCTGGGGGACATAAATCGACCAAATGTATTCAGATATGTACCAATGCATTCAGATATGTGGTATACCATGTTTAGTGACTCATGTAATATTCATGCTATGGTTGCCATCCGCCGTGGTGGTAAAATTATAGAGTTAAATGCACCGCTGGCCCTTGAATTTGCATATTGTGTCAAATGAGCTCCATGAACGTGAACAGTCGTCAGCCCCCTCAGACTTGCGACCCTCGCTTCACTCCGAGTCAGGGCGGTTTTCTAGGCACGTGAGCGACCTCCGGTAGCGTGCATGACCTGTTTGTGGTGCTCGAGCGCGCGATGATGTCAACATAATTCTGCGAAATTGATATCTTTATTGCTCAAATATAGCAAATAATATATCATTTGTCGCATCGAGAGTTTTGCTAATGGTGTACTCCGCTTTATTATTTGAGATGTTTTATTTAGTGAGAAAATAGATTTCTGTCAGTGAGTGAGAATAACAAAATTGTGGGCAAATTTGTTAGATAAATAATATTTTGTTGTTGAGTGGCCGAATGTTGTCTAGTCTATTTGGCCATGAATGTGTTTGATCAGTTCAGTTTACACTTGTTTTAGTTATTCACTTGTTTGTTATTCAAATTATCTTTTTGAATTATTGCATTTCAAAAAAATGATCAAACTTTATATATTCTGGCGGCCAAATAAAAAGCGCTGCACGGGCGAGAGGTCTTCTGCACGCGGCAGCCACTCTACGCGTGCAAGTAAGCTCGGCAAGACCTTTTCTACTATAAGGCCGGTGATGCGACGGGCGCCGAATACTTTTCCTCGCAAATCGCCGCCGCTTTTATTTGACCATAGAATATATAAGTTTTGACTATTTCATTTTGAAATACAATAATTTAAAAGACAATTTGAATAACAAAAAACAAGTGAGAATAACAAAACAAGTGGGAAAAATTTGATCAAACTTACATATTCTAAGGCCAAATGAACCTAAAAAAAGACAACATTCCACGCTACATAATAACAAAAATATTATTTATCTAACAAAATTCCACGAAGTTTTGTTATTCTCACTTATTTTATATAGAAATATTTTTTTTCACGTAATAAAACTATATCCAAATAAATAAAATGGAGTACAATTATTGCAAAAGAGCCTCGCCGAGACGCATCAAAATTGATATAATATTTGCTATATTTGAGCTCAATAAAAAGATATAAATTTCGCAATTGGGAAGAAGTCGTCGCATCATCGCCACGCCAGCACTAAACAAACAGTGCCATACACGCCTACCTGAGTTGCCATGTGGCCCAGAAAATCGCTTTGAACCGGAGTGAACGGGGTTCGCAAGTTTGAGGGGCCAGATGACTAGTTTTCAATTCATGAAGCTATTTGACACAGCAAGTTCCTCGAGGGGCACAACAGCACATTTAACTCAAAATTATATGTCCCAGGGGAAGTCGGCTTTGGGTGCACATACGGACGCGACAGGGGCATGGTAACACAGTACGACATGAGTTTAAGTGTGCTTACGTTCCCCGCCAGCAGGATTCGTGGGAACCGATAGATGTCCATGGAGTTCGATCGGGGCGATCGACCATGCTGTGCTGTGCCGCGCTGCCTGTCACAGCCCCACGGCCTGTCATATATGCATGCATGATAACCACGACAGTACTATATAGGAAATGAAAGCTTGATCCGACATTACTTCCATGGAATAGGTCTGCCCCCCAGGCCAAGGCTCGTTGACTCAGCGTCCAGTTGCCCTGATGACGCAGCTATCAGCCCTGAAAACAAGTACACCAAGCTCATCACACTGCAATCTTCTAAGCTAAGCAAATCTCTGATTGTATGGTGAGAATTGATGTAGATATTAGTTCAGGCCAATCAATTTTTACCCATAAATAACGGACAAGGTTTGCCTGGCCTGGACTTAATTCGGATGGAACTGAACTCCCACAAATATGGGTGTCAAGGCAGCTCCAGTATCTGCATCCGTGCGGATATATATGCAATGAGATTCATGTTTGACCTGCCCTTCTCTGAACAACAAATTATCATAAGCTCGATATGCTAGATTCTGAACATAACGTGCACCAGTGCATTACCTCCATTTTCTACCCAGTTTCATCCATACCGACAAAAACTTCTACCCCCGGCCTCCCTAAGTTTGTCCAATCATCATCCTTAGGTTCCCACCTTAGAAATTTGGCAGGTTCCATATTTGGGACAGTAGTAGGTGTAATTTTCAGAGTGATTTTTCATGTATAATGCCATATATATTGGGCAGTAATTCTCACCATGTATCTATGTCTTTGGTTCATCCACGTACTTTTTGCATTGCCGTATCTGCTGTGAGAACACCAGAAACCAAGTCCCAAATTACTACAGTGTAGACAGAACCTAATTAACACAAAAAGCATCGTCTACCTGATACATACAACTACTTGTAGCTTCACAGTCCGTTGTTCTGAAGAAAGTCCTCTTTGTTCCCACACGCATAAAAGTGTCTCCTAACTCTTCCATACTCATTCAGGCAGTAACATCATGAAATGGACATGAAAAAGAATGCAAGCCCATAGAAATTTGCAACAACTGTTACCCCGGGCATTAGGATTTGACAAGGATGTCCCTCGTGCCATTCAACTCTCTGCTGTTTGCATCCTTCTTGGAGCCAAGATCGTGCAAACTCTATAACGGCAACCTGCATCCCCAAGCATATGCCAAGGTATGGGACACTGTTTTCTCTGGCATATTTAGCAGCAAGAATTTTGCCTTCAACATGACCTCAAGGCCTCCTGAACTAGACTCCATCTGCACACTGAAAGATGCATCTCAGTTGCTATCTATCATAGGACGAACAACGATATCTGATACTTATCTTTCAATAGTATAATATATACAAGTATGTCACCTTGAGTAGGCTCACTGCCTTATCATGGAGGTCTGGTGACTATCAAAAGAAGTGGCAGAATGATTACTCAAACCATGACAGCAACTGCAGTGATGTTGAACGCAAGAGTACGACGGAACTTTCGAAACCTTTATCTGCAGTCTCTTGTTCCACGTCTGAAGCAGGGAACCAATTGACAACAAGCCTCTGGCAAGCAAACCGACGCGCGGCGGATGGCCTGACGCATAAAATATCTTGATCAATGTACAATTATTTTTCCTTTGGTGGAGAAAGGAGATGGGAGAGAACTATAATCAGTAAACGTCAAGGAACCCTATCCCCTCACCAATAATAGAAGAATAAAATAAAAGTCAAGGATCATATCCCTTCAGTATCTGAAAAATTTTTTATAAATCCAAAGCTATTAAGTATATGTCAATCCTCATTCACCTCGAAGATTGAAAGTGGTATGCATTGGCATGATAAGGGTGTTCTCCAACTACTGCTACTGTGACCTGTAGCGGGAAAGAAACATGAAGATATAGCTTGTTATATATTTAATGTGATAAATACGGTGACATGTTACTATAGGAAATGAAAACAATTCTTCTCGAGCAATTACCCCCGGCTCTCATGCATGCATGGACTCATGTTTTTTTTTTTTTATAAGCTAAAATAATCGTAATATATAGATACTTTATATACTATAAATATATATTACTCACCAATGATATATTTCATAATGGGCGTATTATAACATCATTTTCCCGAACATAGAGTGCTTAAAATTTAATTATAAATATTTATATATTATAACGCTTTAGCAAATGTGTACACTTATCTTGAATAACAATTTGCAAAATTTATTATCCATGGAGTATTAATATAACTTAATTATTATGTCATTTATTAGGGAACAATCTTCATGCATGATATAAATAGTCATTCTAATGTATGTATACTATGTTCGTGGACCTAAAATGGCACAACTTAACAAGTTCAGTAGATTTAAGTGACACGTTTGAGGAGTTCGTGGACCTAAGTTGCACAGCTTTCAACAAAGTTCATGGGTTAGATTTTGATTTTGAGAGTTTAGTGGACCTAAGTGGCACAACGCCACAAGTTTAAGGGACCGCCCGATGTATTTAACTCCATCTTGAAATATGTGTGAAATAGATAGGCCATTTGTTTCACTACTCTCCTCCTCTATTCACGTCCTAATAGCTGGGCCATTGGGCACGCCCTAAGTCAAGCCACCCAACTCTGTAGCAAAATGCAGAAATCCACCCAC